>OY992890.1:90909856-91281011 GCA_963921405.1 Cepaea hortensis
TGTAATAATACGTTTTATAGAATATCATCTTTAAACTCGCGTGAACGCCCTATATTTACTCTGGGAAATTACATTCAGTGACTACGAATCTTGAATGAACTGAACATAGCATGAAGAAATTAAAATGACATTACCCCCATTACATTAGGAAGCTAACCACGTCAGCTAAGCATTTTATATCATTGTGTGTCATGTCTTCATTGTCCTCATTCTTATTATCTCCGTGATGTGAGGACGTAAGATAACACTTCAAACAACAATGTTGTCTTATTATTAAAGATTCATTAATCTATCCGCGTCAACGAACCGTGACAAGCGATATTCGAATGTATTTACGGTTCAGTTATTAACATTCAGCTATAGGAAGAAAACTGTTCGTCAATTAATTTACATAATAACGGTCGGTTTAATCTTTTATAAGTTAAAGTGGTCGAAATCCGTTTCAGTATTTGGGTGGGTACACACCGATGTTATAGCTAAGGGGTTACAACAGCGGTTTGTAATTTCGCATACAACGTTCGAAACACAGCTGCGGGTGATTTGGAAGCAGACCGCCTTGCGTTGGTTTTAATACAATGGTATGAGTGCGAATCGTCCAGAAAGCAATGGCAAACCACTGATGGTAAACTTGTCAAGAAATAACAAGCTGTTGCTTTACAGAATGAGTTCCTTTCTTACTGACTTTATATTTACAATTTACCAGCATCGTCATGCCGGCTTCCTGGCCTAGAGGTTAGCGACTTTTCTCCGTAATCTCATATATTCTCGTAAGTAATGTGACGACGGTGAGAATCAGCAGTGGTTCGAATCGCGTCGGTAACTTACGGGGTATGTGAGCCGGCCGCTCAGAAAGCAATGGCAAACCACTGAGCGTAATCTTGCCAGGAAATCAACAATCAGCTGAAAGATGCTGATGTTGACAGCAATGTCCTGTAAAGGATATGCAATGAATGATTTAAAGCATTGTCATAATTAAACACATACACTTTTTATATAATAATAAAATAACACAATTATGCTTCATTATTGCACACCTCTGAAATAAAACATATACATCGACAAGCCATGGGTTTTCCGTATGAACCTTTTTGTGTTCTCGACAGAGAGAACGAAATCAGATGTCAAAAAGCAAGTGTGCTTATGTATCAACTATCACCCATACTGGAACATCCAAATATACCTAAGCCCGTACAACGACAGATGTCAAACGTGGACATTTTCCTAATCACACTTAGACAAAATCAACACTTGGGATAGGGGATGCTTGAGGAGCGCTGCCAACTTAACTATCCGAGATCGAATAAGAAATTGTGTTACTAAACAGACAGTGGGATCAACACCTTTTGCTACATATATTGAAAGCAGAAGATATAATAGTTCGGCCAAATCGTTAGAATGCAAACCATCAACTACCAGCATAGCCGCTACATCAAAGAAGATCTGATACAAGGGCAATAGAACGCCCTAGGAGGCAATGTATTGTGACGTCATCGGGCTCTGGAACGTCATCTATTCCTCCTCACGACGCTTGACGACAGAAATGAAAGATGATGATGATGATACATGATGTTCCATCTTCGGCATCTTTGAACTCGAATGCCACCTGTCTTGAGTTTTTCCAAGTCTCTGGCGTGGGTCTATCGGGAGTCCCACCTGGACGTAGGCTTTCATCAAGGACGAAGGTCCGCTCAGCTTTGACATGAGCCTGACAGGACTCCTGTCACATTAGAAAGCGTTTGTGTGTGTGTTTCCCCGTCATCGTACAGCTTGATTGTCTTTCAGAGGAGCCGACAGACAGTTGCTGGTCATGGTCCTACTTTCGCGACGGGAGGCAGAGGACCTTTCTCGAAGAGGAAGTCTCCGCGGCGAAGTAGGTACGCTGACCTCGGTCCGAAGATTATGTGTTAACGTTTCGGGCTCCGTCTCTCGGTTCAAGAGTGCAATTTTCTCGGAGACTTCTGGGAGTCGTCGCTGGAGCTACGGAGTTCACGCCTTGAGCGATACTTTCGGCAGGCCACCCTGCAGAATGAGACCCAGCGATATTGGATAAAACCCGGTGCAATGAAGTCCATCCTCTTGATTGTTAAACAGGTTTTTCGAACCCTATGTACAAAGACAATGATCAGTCAGGTCTTAGTCAGGTATGACTGAGCTACGATATGATAGTAGACGGTACTACCTGCTTTCTGTTAGCACCGAATGTTTTAAGTCAGATCTTAGTCAGACATGACTGAGCTACCGTATGACAATAGACTATACTACCTGCATTCTGTTAGCGCAGAATGTTGGGCGGCGCTCACCAAACCCGACACCCCACATTGTGCCAACGACTTCGGGCAGGGAAGAGCAATTGGGAGGGCGCAAGCCCTATCCTGACGGGAGGATGTGCAACCTAAATACTAAATGTCACGGCAAGGCCTTGGTTAGCAACAGGTCTAGGATTAAAGCTCCGAAAGGCGGAGAATTAGAGCATTGCTTTGCTGATCCGGCAGCTTGTCTTGTTCCGATGTGTTAGTGTTAGATTTCATCTTTAATAAGCTAGGCAAGTCAAAATGGTTACAGTCACTGGCCTGTATGGTCACAGCTAAAAATAAAAGCAACATCAATTTATTTTCTTGACAAATGCCTGGAAAACTATAGTCCAGCAGCCGAATGTATTATTTTTGATGTAAGCTGCAGTGCAGTTTGTGCTTCCGTAATTGCATATAAATGCACATAAATAGGAAAAACAAGCTGCCATTGCCCTGCTGCATTTGTTTTGTTGATTAATGATTACTTGCTGGATCGTCTTACTTATTGAGCACAACACACTGCATGCGGGCTCTTTCAGAATCAGTGACTAGACAAAACGACTAAGGTAAAACCGCAGCGGCAGCTGTTATGTCGATGCAATCCGTGTATACTCAAACGGCAGATATAGGTTCATAACACGTGTTCTTCATGCCCGATTTGTGTGCCCCATCACTGGTAGCTGAACATAAGCTGAACACTTTCAACAACAACAATGACCACATCTGCAACGCACCCCCTCGCCACATTTACTAACCTGTGAGCACATCTCCTTGTTAGAGCTTCGACTTGTTTCGCTGTCGTTTACAGTTGTAGGTCACACAGTCTTCACTTCACAACAATGAGCTTATTACTTAAAGAAGCATACCGTGACCATTTATGCCTTACTCATTTCCGACGACTGTGATCGCTCGTCAGTCGACCTCATTCTAGCTCTGTCATCTCGATAGCGAGTTTGACAGATTCAATGCCAAATTAAAAATAGGTTTGGACTACAATTTCCGTTCACTGTACATTGAAATTGCAGAAGATACAGTGGAAAAAAAAACAATAAAACGATGACCAAGAATTCCGATATATTTTCCTTCTGTCACATTTTGTGATATGTTAACCTTCGGCACTATTTAGACAATATTAACAATATGTAACGTCAGGTGATGTTGAATCCCGAGGTCGAAGATGTTAACTAGTGAAACGATCATGTCTACTGTGTAACGTCCAAGTGTGTGTAACAATATGTAACGTCAGGTGATGTTGAATCTCGAGGTCGAGGGACGTTAACTAGTGAAACGATCATATCAACTTGTGTGACGTCCGAGTGTGTGTAACAATATGTAACGTCAGGTGATGTTGAATCTCGAGGTCGAGGGACGTTAACTAGTGAAACGAGCATATCAACTTGTGTGACGTCCGAGTGTGTGTAACAATATGTGACGTCAAGTGATGTTGAATCTCGAGGTCGAAGATGTTAACTAGTGAAACGATCATGTCTACTGTGTAACTTCCAAGTGTGTGTAACAATATGTAACGTCAGGTGATGTTGAATCTCGAGGTCGAGGGACGTTAACTAGTGAAACGATCATATCAACTTGTGTGACGTCCGAGTGTGTGTAACAATATGTAACGTCAGGTGATGTTGAATCTCGAGGTCGAGGGACGTTAACTAGTGAAACGATCATATGAACTTTTGTGACGTCCGAGTCTGTGGTGGATAAAGGGGGAATGTTGCTGGCTATAGAATGTCGTCCTAACCCGAGCTGCCCCTGTATCGGAATAATAATCTATTCTCACCCGATTCGGCTTGTTAATTATCGCCCAGTTTCTCTCACTAAATTCTGCTTCAGTTAATTTACCAGCTACTTATAACTCGTTTGTTTGTTCGTTCGTTTGACCAGTTTTAATGGTCTTGTTGAAGGTGAGCATGGCAGAATGGATAAGAGCCCACGATTTTAAACTTCCGGTGTGCTGATGCTGAGACAGGGGTTTAACCCCTACACCAGTCAGTTGGACTAAACTGTTTTCTTCTCACCCTTGACTTAGGGACGTAAATTACAAGTACCCCTGAAGCCAGAGTGGGTTTGCCAGATGGCGAGGGACATTAGTAATAGGTGAAGCTAATCCACACGCAAAAGTCAGTCCAGTACTACTAGAAGTAACGTGTATGGATTACGCTTGAGTTCATAGCAACCAAGCGTGCGACCGCCAAGAAAATCTTCTTCGTACTTCTTTAGTCTAACATAGTCAGTGAAACCTGGACAACTTACTCACACCAAGAGAAACGTTTAAACAAATTTCATATACGGACAGTTAGAGCTTTGCTTTGCTGATCCGACAGGTTCTGCAGCTTGTCTTGTTCCAGATGTAGAGGTGTTACCTTTCCTCTGGAGTGAACTAGACAGGCCGAGAGAGGGATTATGCTGCATGGGTAACACTTGATCTCTATATTTTAGCCCATGATTTGTGCTATGGAGAGACAATAACTCCATCCCTGGTCTTAACCGATCTCGGAATTAAAGCGAGAGGCACCTGTTACGGGTTATAAGTCCCTGTCAATTGGCGTAGACATGGAGCGCCACGCGTTGCCTCTGACGGTGGGAGAAACCTACAGGTGTCACTGATCAGCTACCGCCCGCCTCAAGCTGGGCAGCCCCCGGCCAATAGAGTGCTGATCCGCCACAGCCTACCTGCTTCAATGGGTGCTTGGGGCTAGGACAAAATCTGAATCGCAGGCTGTAAAATCTGAATCGCAAGGACTCGAGTTCATGGCCAGTGTGCCTTGGAAAATACAATATCGGTCGCGTGAATGAAAATAGGCAAAGGCTGCTGGAGCATTGCACCAGAAATGACCTGTGTATTACAAATTCCCTTTTTAAAACAAAAGAGCTGCATAAGGTCACATGGAAACATTCAAGATCCGGCCATTGGCACCAGCTGGACTTCATCATCACACGGAGACAACACCTGAACCATATATCATTGACTCGAAGTTACCACAGTGCTGACTGTGATACGGATCATTCTTTGGTTGTTGCAAGGGTTAGACTGAGACCAAAAATAATCTACACAGCTAAACACAAATCTAGCCCCGTGATTAATATTATTAACACTCACGATCCTGAAAAGTGCTTTCAGTTTCAACAGCAACGTGAAGACACTTTCACTGATACACCAGAAAATTGTACAGTAAATGAAAAGTGGGGTCAACTTAAGGAACCTCTTTGTAAAACTGCCGTAGGGGTTTACGGCACTGTGGATCATCAGAGGCAGAACTGTTTTAAGCAAACAGCCAGACTCTGCGGCCCTTGATTGATAAGAAGATGGTAGCTCTCTTAAGAAACAAGGAAAGACCAACGCGTAACACTCTGAGTGAGCTAAGGCAAGCTAGGAAGGATGTACAAAAGGCTGCCAGGAAGTGTGCAAATGATTATTGGATCAAGTTATGTGAGTCCATTCAAATCGCAAGTGATAAGGGAAACATCAGAAGCATGTATGAAGGAATAAAGAAAGCCTGTGGTCCAATGATCACTCACTCTACAGATCCATCAGCTAATAGAGCTATGCTGGCAAGAAGGACAAGTCCCACAGGATTTCAAAGATTCAAGCATCATAACACTGTACAAGAACAAGGGCGATCGGAGTGACTGCAACAACTATAGAGGTATCTCACTTCTGTGTATTGTTGGAAAAGTATTTCCACGCTCAGATGGCTGCCCATACAATGCTCAGAGATTGAAGGCCAAAACCAAAATTAGGAGGGTACTGATTAGGGAGTTGCATTTTGCAGATGATGCTGCAGTTACGATCCACTCTGATCAAGAATTACTAAGTCTACTATCTGCATTCTCCAATGCTTGTTCTGAATGTGGTTTAACAATTAGCAAAAAGAAGGCACAGATTATGTCACAAGGTGCACATGGGGTACCGTCAATCTTTATTGACGACGCCGAACTAGAGATGGTAGACCATTTTACATATCTAGGATCAGGGGTAAATAGTAAATTATCTCTAGATTAGGAAATCAACATCCGGATTGGTAAGGCAGCAACAACAATGAACAGGTTAAGAAATAGAGTCTGGGAGAACAGGAAGCTTACTGTCAAAACAAAAGTCCTTGTCTATCAAGCCTCTGTCCTTAGTACTCTTCTTTATGGCAGTGAAACCTGGAAAACTTACTCACACCAAGAGAAACGGTTAAACAGCTTTCATATGCGGTGTCTGTGAAGAATTATTGGTATTAAGTGGCAAGACAAAATCACAAATACTGAAGTATTGGACGGATCAGGTTGTGTGACGGTTTATTCCATGCTCAGTTCTCGTAGACATAGATGGATAGAACATGTTAGGAGGATGGATGATAGTAGAATACCAAAGGACATCTTTTTTGGTGAATTAAAGATGGCTAAGAGATCTCAGGGTCGGCCTCTACTACGATACAAAGATGTGTGTAAGCGGGACATGATTGATACAGGCATTGATAATGCACATTGGGAGCAAGTCCCCGCTGAACGTGTTGCATGGAGGGTAAACATCAGAAATGGAATAAAGACAAAGGAGAAAATTATTGCAGATAAGTCACACACCGAGCGTGTGAGACGTAAGATGGTGCATGATGGTGTTCACATGCACCCACTGTGAACGAACATTTACAGCGCGAATTGGCCTTACCAGTCACATTCGCTACCGCCATGGGTAAAAGCTATTATGCCTTTTTGAAGCACAAACTATCGTCTGTCAAGACGACAAGGTGCCAATGGACAGATGGGTAAGAGATCTCAGGGTCGGCCTCTACAAGATACAAAGATCTTTGTAAGCGGGACATGATTGATACAGGCATTGATAATGCACATTGGGAGCAAGTCGCCGCTGAACGTGTTGTATGAAGGGCAAACATCAGAAATGGAATAAAGACAAAGAAGAAAATTATTGGAGATAAGTCACACACCGAGCGTGTGAGACGTAAGATGGTGCATAATGGTGGAAATGACCACGTGTTCACATGCACCCACTGTGAACGAACATTTACAGCGCGAATTGGCCTTACCAGGCACATTCGCTACCGCCATGGGTAATAGTTATTATACCTTATTGAAGCACAAACTATCGTCTATCAAGACGGCAAGGTGCCAATGATATCAAGACGATTAGGTACCAATGAATGAACCAATGAGTCCGTTCAGTTAGACTAGGAACTAACTGTTTAAATCTTTACGCTACTTTAACTCATAATGTATCCCTGTCTGGATCCTGACCAGGCGTTATACGACCCTTGCTGCTGTCTCACAAAATGTTAGTTGCATAAGACGCATTACCCCAGATCACACAATCACCAGTGATATTTCGTATCCCGTGGAGTCTAACTTTATTGAAACTCTTCGGACCATAAAAGCAAGAATTCTCCACGCGTGTTTGAAAGGAGTTCTAATGAATGTGTACGATGCATTTCTCCGCGTCTCTCCCCATGTTTGCGGTAAACAATTAAGTATATAAGCTTCGTCATAGACAGTTAGTTGTGGCGAGAACATTCCATCAGAAACACGTAACACAGAATAAGGTAAGACAATTTTATTTCGTATTTCATGAGGTAATTGCAAATGTATCAATGAGTTTTTTTTAATCATTTATATTTAATTTGTATTTCTTTTTCTCTTACATGTTCATAATATACTCAACTGCCATTATCCTCATTGTGTACCATGCTGATAAGTGTTGACGGTCGTAGCTTCTTCTTTTTCTACACACGATCTCCAGAAGCTACAATCATGTCTATGTTCTTGTACCATTATACCACGCGGCGTGGATATTCAGATATTGATGTCTATGTTCTTGTCCCATTATACCACGCGGCGTAAACATTCAGATATTGATGTCTGTGTTATTGTACCATTATATCACGCGGCATAGATATTCAGATATTGATGTCTATGTCTATCTCCTTGCACTTTCCCCTGTCAAATTCACAATGTTGAATATGCTTAGTAAGGATTGAAACACACAGTTACAGCTATTGTTCGAATCTGAAACATCTGGTATCCCCACGGTAATTTCAAATGTAACACCGTGACTATGTGACTATGTGTTTTAATTGTTTCAGCTTAAGTATTATTCATTCATTCACTTCATATGATACAACTCTGCGGTATGCACCGGACAAGCTGCAGCAAAATATTCTTCTGCTTCTTCAGCGTTCCGAGCCATTGAGGTTCTTTGCTGCAGATACAATCCGTCTCTATTCGTTTCTCTGGTGGACCTTCTCTTGCCAGTCGTTGATTCCAAGTGCTTGTAGGTCTGTATATATATTATCTCTCCACCGTCTTCTTGGTCTACCTCGGGGTCTACGGTCATTTATTTCCTGAGTGTAAGCGAGTTTTGTTTCCCTATTATCTTCCATTCTTTCTATATGCCCCAGCCATTGCAGTCTATTAGCCTTCATGATACCAGTGATTAGCGGGGACCTAAACAGATCATAAATGTCTTTGTTGCTTCTTCTTTTCCACTCTCCACTTTGTGTTCCCTAATGGGCCCAAAGATGCGTCTTAAGATTTTGTTCTCAAAGGTTTGTAACAAGGCTTTGTCTCCTTTAGTTGTACTCCAGGTTTCAGAGCCATACAGCACAACTGGTCTAATCAGTGTTTTGTATATTGTGATTTTGGTGTTACGAGATAGCGCATTTGATTTTAGCAGATGTTGTAGTGCATAGTAAATCTTATTTCCAGAGTTGATACTAGCTTGTATTTCTTTCCTTATTATGTTGGAACAGTTGAAGATTGTACCCAGGTATTTGTGTGTTTCTGTTCCTTTAATGGTCATATTATCTATTTATAAGTGGCCAGAGTTTTCAGCCGTTCCTTCTCTTGAAATTACCATATATTCTGTCTTATCTTGGTTGATAACCAGTCCCATTTGTGTAGCTTTTTCCTTTAAGTGAGTCAATATTTCCAACGTCTTTTGATCATTTCCCCCTATAATATCTATATCATCTGCATAACCAAGTAGTCTGCATGTTCCTCCTGTAGCACATTCCTCCTTTGCCTTCCTTACAACTTTCTCTAGTGCCAGATTGAAACGGAGCGGCGATAGTGCATCACCGTGTTTCAAGCCAGATGTTAGCTGGAAAGGGTCTGAAATTTGGAAAGGGGCAGCGAAATATGCTAGGCAATAAATCGTGCAACAACTTGTGTGTGGCTTCTGTGTTTGCATTCACTAAGGAAATACACTGCTTTGAATCAATAAGGTATTGTATGAAGCGTCAGATAAAGAAATGATCAAAATGTTGATGGTATAGTTGATAGGTAAGATTTCAATAATAATAAAGAATATTTACTGGAAAGAAATAGCAGCAATTAAAATGTGAATTAAAGTTGGCAATTATGAGCAGATAAACTAAGAGGTAAGACAAGGATGTCGTTTGTTACCGGATCTCTACTCTCTCTATAGAGAAACGTTATGACGTGTGTGTAAAATGTCTGTGTTTTTGGGTGGGTATGTGGGTATGTGGGTGGGCGGGTAGCGGGGTAGGGGTATCCCTATCAAAGGAGAAGTAAGGCGCCTCCTTCCCTCCGCTAGCCTACGGGACACCCTTGGGCAAGGTGGAGTACCCGTTTAGCCCTCCGATCAGGGTTACGTGAAGCCATGGGTGCAGGTCGTGGATGAAGATGGAGAGCAGCCGACAGATAGTTGTAGGTTATGGTCTCCTCCTTCACGACGGTAGGCAGAGGATCTCCTTTTTTGAGGAGACAATGGCTACGGTCACTGACCAGTATGGTCACTGCTGGGAAGGAAAGCAATGGCAAACTACCTTCTTTACACATGCCAAGAAAATCATGTTGTGTTCACTTATCGATAATCAGAGAAACGGCGTAAATGGGTGCTCCATAGGAGCAGCCTCGCCCGGTAGGGATAGTCATGCGCACCAGGTGACTCCAGACCGTCAACAGGCTACTAGGTGCAAAAGATTAATATCATTGAAAGTAGGAACTTGGAATGTTAGAACAATGAATGCAGATGGAAAGTTGAAGGACATCAAAAAAGAAATGAAGAGTGAGAAGATTAACATATTAGGAATATCGGAAACGAGATGGAGAGGAGCAGGGATAAGGACAGGAGAGGATTGTAAGATTATTTACTCAGGGGGAGAAGAACAGCAAAGAGGTGTAGCCATTATATTAGATAAGCAAACATCAAATTCTGTCAAAGGATATTGGGCTGTGTCAGACAGAGTTCTATTAGTAAAATTAAACGGAAGACCTTTTAAAATAAATGTAATTCAAGTATATGCCCCAACAAGTGAAAGCAGTGAAGAAAGTATAGAGGAATTTTATAATGACATGGAGTCTGCTTTGAAGAACTGTAAAAAATCAGAAATAAATATCATAATGGGTGATTTCAACGCAAAAATAGGAAAGCAAAGCGATGGATGCAGTGTAGGCAACCATGGTTTGGGAGAGAGAAATGAAAGAGGTTACAGACTTGTAGAATGGGCAAAAGAACAAGAAATGGTTGTAGGAAACACCTGGTTTAAACAACATCCTAGAAGATTATGGACATGGAGGAGTCCAGACAGCAGGATTAAAAACCAGATAGATTACATCCTGATAAGCAAAAGGTTTCGAAATGCATTAACAGTTGTAAAAACAGTTCCAAATGCAGACTGTTACAGTGATCACAGATTAATTACTGGCACATTTAGGGTAAAGTTAAAGAAAGTCAAGTATACAGCAGGAAACTCTAAATATGACTTGTGCAAATTGAAAACTGACAAAGAAATACAAGATAATTTTAACATAGAAGTAAAGAACAAATTTGATTTATTGTCTGATCTAGAGATCCTATTTCAAGATGTAGATGATCAATGGGAAATGCTGAAGAATTCAATCAGTTGCGCAGCAGAAAAAACTATTCCAAAAGTAAAGAAAGTGGGCCGTAAGACATGGATGACTGAAGAAATTTTACAACTAATGGAAACAAGAAGACAGAACAAAAATAATCCTGCCAAATATGAAGAAATTCACAGAAAAGTCAGAACCTTATGTAAGGAGGCTAAAGAAACATGGCTTGAGAAAAATTGCAGAGAAATTGAAAAACAACACAAAAGTAAAAATGCGAAACTAATGCACAAAAGAATTCAGGAGATTACTAATCAAAGAACACGCACATCAGCAGGCTGCCTAAAGACAAAAGATGGAAGAGTCATAATAGAAAAAGATCAGATTTTACATGTATGGTCAGATTACGTGAAATACCTTTATGACGATAACAGAGACGAACAATATATTGTTCAAAATAACAATGAAGGGCCAGCAATTTTGAAGATGGAGGTTCAGAATGCTCTTAATCATATGAAATCTGGCAAGACCCCCGGTCCAGACAGAGTCACAACAGAAATGATTAATGCTTTAGAAGAATATGGAATAGATAAAGTTACCAGTCTGCTTAATACAATATATGATACTGGAAATATACCTTATGAGTTATGTAATTCTGTATTTATTGCAATCCCAAAGAAATCAGGAGCCTTGGAATGTGATCAACATCGAACAATTAGTATAATGAGTCACATCACGAAGATTTTGCTAAGAATTATCATGCAAAGAGTTAGGAGGAAAATACAACCTGAAATAGGAGAAGACCAATGTGGGTTTGTAGTAGGCAAGGGTACAGTAAATGCTGTGTATATACTGAGAACCGTAATCGAACGTTCTATAGAAGTAAACAAAGATCTACACCTTTGCTTTATTGACTACACAAAGGCTTTTGATAAAGTGAGACATGTCAACATGATAAGGATGCTTGAAGATCTACAAATTGATGGGAAAGACCTTATACTTGTAAAAAACATATATTGGAAACAACAAGCTGCCATAAGAGTTGATAATGAAGTAAGCCAATATCAGCCTATTAAGAGAGGTGTGAGACAGGGATGTGTAATGTCTCCAGATCTGTTTTCCCTGTACAGTGAAAATATTTTCAGAAATATTGAAAATATGGAAGGAATCAACATTGGGGGACGATGCATCAATAACATTAGATATGTAGATGATACAGTCTTGAATGCAGACAATGAACAGGACTTGCAAAATTTAGTAGATGCGGTTGTTACACACAGTGAACAACAAGGGTTAGAATTAAATTGTAAAAAGACACAGATTATGGTCGTCACTAGGAAGAACGAAATACCACAGTGTAATATACAAGTAAATGGGAATATTCTTCAACAAGTGAATAGGTATAATTATCTCGGAACAGTAATAACATCCGATGGGAGATGCCTTGAAGAGATTAGAACAAGAATCGCCATGGCAAAAGTAGCCTTTAGCAAGATGAAAAACATACTGACCAATAAAAAGATGTCAATTGAAACGAGAAAAAGAGTGTTGAGATGCTACATAGAACCTGTACTTTTATATGGATGTGAAGCTTGGACAATGAGCAGCCAGGCTGAAAAACATCTGATGGCTGTAGAAATGTGGTTTCTGAGGAAAATGCAAAGAATACCATGGACAGCCAGAAATACCAATGAACAAGTCCTTCAAGAAACAAATGAAGATCGTAAACTGATCAGAGACATTAGACGTAGACAGTCACAATTTTTTGGGCATGTTATGAGAAGAAATGATTTGGAGAACTTGGTGACAACTGGTAAGATCGAGGGGAACAGACCAAGGGGAAGACCTAGAAACAAGTATCTGGATGGCTTGGCCTTGTGGCATGGTCGAGACAGAAACACGGAACTGATCCACGACTCTGTTGATCGAGTGAGATGGCAGAACATGACCGCCCACGCTTACCGGCATGGCACATGATGGATGGATGGATGGGTGGGTCTATGGTTGTGTGTGTGTGGGTCGGGGTGTGTGAGTGTATGTGTGTGTGTGTTTGTCTAAATGTGTGTATGGGGGTGGTATGAACGTGTGTGTCAGGGTGTGTGTGTGAATGGTGGTGGGGGTCTATGTGGTTGTGTATGAGTTTGTGTCAGTAGGTGTGTGTCAGGGTGTGTGGGCGTGGGCATGCATGCAAACGTCAGATGCTATATGTGTTTGTAAATTGATATGTGCACAAATATATACTAAATCTCAGTGATATGCGATAAGGTGACCCGCTGCCTTCCTCGCCTGTATCCACTTCCCCGAGAAATTGCTTGTATCCGTTATAAACCATAATGAACGAGAGAGTAGATTAGGACAAATGCAGACTGCATTTCTTAAAATAAGGACCATCGTATGCAATAACTGCGGCAGTTAGCGAAGTTGATGGTGAGCTGCACTGATAATGTCATGAGCTGGGAGGGACGCAGATTCGACGCATGGACTCTTTGCCTGCGAAAGTCATGGAACGATTAGTTACTTATTCCGCCAAGTGTTCAGATCTACACATATGGTTGTGAATTCACATCACATAAGCACACCAGGAAACTGCGCTTCCAGATAGATTGTAACCGATTCAGTGCCAAGCAAAGAGTAGGTTTGGACCAAACATGGTGTGCAATCAAATGAACAAGTATTATAATGGGAATTTCCGTTTACTGAGCATTGAAATTACGGAAAATGCCACAATACAAAACAAATAACACAATGACACTAGTATGGCAATATATCGTCCTTCTGTCCAAATGGGAGGTGACATTTGGCGATATATAATCCTTCGGCAATGAATCAGTGCCGTGGGATGATTAATCGTCTAAAGCCACTTCCCGTATCTGCCATGGATTTATATACAGTCGTTTTCCCTAAGCAACCCCCTGTAATTTTATATATAATAAAACATACCTGCTACCCCCCGATGTGTCTCCACCTTGACGTGGTGGGGGAGCTTGCGTGTCCCATCGACCCCATTTGCTTGCCGATGGATGAAAAACTACATATCGGACAGCTTATGGGATAGGGACCAGACCAAGATAAACACAACCTGCTGCTCTGCAGGTTAGACTGAGGATAGCAGTCAAAAATTTAAATCAGGCGCACGAAGGCAAAAGATTTGGCCCGGACAATACTCTAAGGCTCTCTGTCGAGGGTTGAGGCTGAACGCCTCTAAGCCACAAACCCTCGGATCTGAGAGCCGGGCCCATACCCACCCTCCGAAAAATAGAGGTGAGATACTATGCAAGATACATGCCCAGTTCTGATACTTGTTCGAAGGCTCTCAGCTGGGGGATATGAGGGATTCCCGGAAGAGAGGGCCTGGCCGTTTCTCGTTCACTGCTGCACGGAGGTAAGGTGCTGAGCCGGCAGCACATGTAGCCTACCTCTTAAGCGAGTACAAAAAAGTCAGAGAAGTGCCCCAGTCGAATGGAATGGTTACGGAAACTGTCTGTATCTAACTCATAGAGAGTGTAGACAAAAGTGGAAAAAACGTCTCAATAACACGAAATGGAACGCAAGGCTAGCAAACCCATTGCGTGGTCCGAAGTCAAAAGCAAAGCTTACCGAGTGGATGACGCCCACAGTCTGACCGATCCTGGTGTGTGCTTGAGCGGCCGGTGGCAATCGAGATGCCCAACACATGGAAGTGAGGAACTAAAGCAGCCATGAGCAGGACGTGGTAACTCCTCGGGTGAGCCCAGTCTCAGAGCAATATGTGCCGGCTCTTCAAGTATGGAAGCCTCCTTGGATAGCGAGAGAATGCCTATGATCTGCCCCTGCCTTCCCTTGAGGGTTGACCATGATGACGTTGACCGTTCTATCCTGACCAGCTGAGATGCGGGCGGCATCACAACAATAAGTCTAACGTGCCTCGATACCCGAGGAAGGCTAACGTCATTAAAAAATGCCCGCCGAAGCCGGAAGTGCTGGCCTACGGGTGGCAAAATAAAAACTGGCACTACGCATTTACGTCCGAGTGAAATGTCTCGTCCGAATGTCTCTCGTGCTAGGAACAGCTCTGACTACCTAGTTTCCGAATGCCGCTCTTGCTCGGAACAGTTCTGACTAGGTAGTTTTCCTAATGTCCGCCGTGCCTGGAACAGCTCTGAAGGGCGCAAGGACAAGCACATGTCCGAAAACTCGCTGAGTGGATACCATCTGCAGACTTGTCTGGTTTGTGCAGGAATGGCCCGGGGCGAACGAAATGCCCAATATATTGAAGTGAGGAATCAAAGCAGCCATGAGCAGGACGTGACGATTCCCTCGGTAAGCCCAGCATCAGGGCGCTATGTGTCGGCCCTGCAACCATGGAAGCAACCTTGGATGGCGGAAAATGCTATGGACTGTCCCTGCCTTCCTTTGAGGGATGACCGTTCTCTTCGACCGTTCCAACTTGGCCAGCGGTGTAGCAGATGGCACCGCTAAAGTGAGAGTCTCCCAGGAATGCTACCTGGTCAAAAAAGCACGCTAAAGTCGATGTGTTGGCCTACGGGTTTCGGCCCAAGGGCGCATAACAGACACACCGCAATCACATCTGAAAAAAAAAAAAAAAAACACTCCGGATGAACGAAAAGAAGAAGAAGATTAACAACTTTTAAGTCGTACCTGTGACACAACCCCCTTTTCCCCATTTCCTGCCATCCATTTGTATTTGGTCCAAATCTACTTCTTGTTTGGCAGTAAATCTGTGAACATATGGCTATGATTCTCGGAAGACTGGTAAACATAAAATCATTTCAGCCACAGAAAAGTGACTTTACAGAAGAATACTGAAAATATACTTCGCAGCCAAAATGTAAATAGTTTAAAGTCTGTATGTCTTTTGGGCTGTCTGTCTTTCTGTTTGTATGCTTTTATGTGTGTTTATATTCATGTACCCACCCTTCTATATATCTTCTATCTATTTTATCAAAGTATTTATTTTTTTCTAATTAAACATGTGAGTACAGTATTAATAGAACATAATACATAATTTTACATTTTGTTACATTACGTTACATTAAGAAAATATAACACATGTACTCTGCTGCATTGTGTTATATTCTAAAATATTACATTCATATTCTGCTAAATTACGTTGTTTTATTATATAAAACATACATTTTGCAACATTACGTTATATTTTAAGAAATCACACATACGTTATGCCATGTTATATTTTATAATATAACACCTACATTCTGCAACATTAAGTTAAAACGTAAGATTTAACACCTACTTTCTGAGACATTTCGTTACATTTTAAGATTTAATACCTACATTTGGCTACGTTATGTTACATTTTAAGTTACAATGTTTACATTATGCCATATTACGTTATAATTTACTGATTGCCTGCCAAACAAAAAAGTGGTCATACCCAAACAGAGATTCAAGGCAGAAAATTTGAACTAGGGGTATGCCACAATTTTGCTTTTAAAATGGTTAAAATTGTAGCAGATCTATTGTATTACATATCAAATTAAAGAGGATTGCACAAGGAACATGACAGTGTTAATAATAAATTGATAGGTTACAAATATTAGGACAATAATGACAGGTTTAATAATAACAACTGAAATTAAAGAGGTAAAAATTATTTGAAAATTGCACTTATAAGGTCTTTTCTACACTCCTATACTGGTAATAATGTTTAATTTACTGAATAATCAAACAAACACCACTTGTCTTCAAGAATATAAACAGTACTGCTCCATAAAATACACCAAAAGGAAATTTTGGTGCATATTCTGAACCATGTCTTTTTCACAAAAAATGACAACAAATAATGGCCGCAACCTTCAAGTTAGGGTCTGTCACAATAATGTTATGAAAATGGTTAAAATTGTAGCAGAAATGTTGTATTATATATCAAAATAAAGGGGATTGCACAAGGAATGTGATGGTAATGGATTTATTGCTGTAGTTTAGAAATATAATAAAATAATAATATAATTTGTCAAATAATTTGACAAAAATAGGTAAAATTAATGTAAACATTGCACATATAAGTTCTTTTCTACATTCCTATACTACTAATCATGTTTAATTTACTGAATAATCAAACAAACACCACTTGTCTTCAAGAATATAAACAGTATTGCTCCATAAAATACACCAAAAGGAAATTTTGGTGCATATTCTGAACCATGTCTTTTTCACAAAAAATGACAACAAATAATGGCTGCAACCTTCAAGTTAGGGTCTGTCACAATAATGTTATGAAAAGGGTTAAAATTGTAGCAGAAATGTTGTATTATATATGAAAGTAAAGGGGATTGCATAAGGAACATGTTAGTGTTGTTTCTATTGCTGTAGTTTAGAAGTATAATAAAAAATAATATATAGATAAAAATTAATAAAAAAATTTCACTCACCAAGGGGTTTAGTGTACTCCTCTGCAGCTAATCCTGTTAAATTTACTGAATTATTACACAAACACCACTTGTCCAACGTTAGGAACAGAATTATTCCTAACAAATATCCAAAAATAAGTTTTGTTGCAGATTCTGAAGCATGTCTTTTTAACACAAGATTGAGGAAATCAGGAAAACACATGGCAGATTTTTTTGTACATAGATAAAAAATTACTATTTACACATGTCAGTTTATTGTTATTTACAATATATGGCAGTCTATTTGTGATAGGCTGCGAAGCAAACTTTGGGGCACAAATGTGGTCTATTAATGCAGCCGGAGCAAACAAACGATGATCTGCATCGTTTAGCCGGACTGTACGCGGTGTTTCTTCCATAATAAATTTTTAAATTCATCACATAGCCAGTCGCAGAATCACAAAGGCCAAATGTTTTGATGTGGTACTTGTGCGGCTTTGTTGCATTGTATTGTTTGTACTGAAATCTGCCCTGCCACCCAATAACCATTTCATCAATGGACACATTTTCAAATGGGTAATATGCTGCCTGGAATTTCTTGAGAATCATGTCAACAAGAGGTTCAATTTTAGTTGCACCCACTGCGTCTGGTTCACATACGTGAAACATGGTGTGATAAATAGATTCAAATCTATTTCTGGAAAACATTGTGGCATACCAAGGAGTATAGAAATGTGAAGCAGTACTCCAGTAGTCCTTGATCCATGGTCTTCGATCAAGTCCCATAGAAATAATGACAGACGTAAACTTCAACCATTCGTGCTTCGTGAGTGGGGTCCAGGATTGCAGACGAGAATGTTTTCTTTTAGGAGTGTTCTGCATCAGCATCTTTTCTGCATATTCATTTACATTCGTAATTATACAGTCTACTATGTGATCGTCAAAAAACACATTGAGAAAATCCATTGGTGTTTGAAGTTTATAAAGTTCAGGATTGACGTGAATCCTCATAGGACGAATCTCAAACTTAGGTTTTGTTTTCCCTTCTGACACATCATGCCATGTGGATGCTGTTGAAGAAGATGGTAGTGTTGCTTCAATCTCTAAAGTGTCTGGTCCAGATTTATTCTTTTATTGAAATGTTTGCATTTGTTTACGCTTACTAGTAATTCAGACTTGCTGATATTCATTGTCGGACCCATCAGCTGATGACAAACTTCCACTGTCGTAAGTTTCCCTATCACCACGTGCTAAATCTTTACGTACAGATTCACTATAAGAACTACAACTATCAGAATCTTCATTAAAATCGGAATCACTATCGTCTAAAACCCTTTCGAATAACAATCTTGCTTGGTCTGATGTGAGTCTACGAGGCCGCAAACTAGAAGGAGGCGTTGCCATTTGTAAGAAAATTCAAAACAAAACTTTGAAAAAGTCCTTTCTAACAGTCTAACACAGAAAATGGATCCCAGTATCACAATGCCGGAAGGGAAATCTTTCGCTGTGGAGATTAATTTAATGGGACACTAAAAATAGTGGATTGGAATGGAGAAATAGTTCAGTTTAAACCACGATAATAACAAATCTTTAAAGTGGATCGCGGGTGTCAGGTTTGGGTTACGGGGTCTATCAGACGGTCTCCGGCAGGCAATCAGTTAAGATGAAACACCTACATTCTACTGATGATATGGTTTAGAATATAACACCTATCTCATCTCAACTAGTTCCTCTTGTGCTTTGTGACAAGTGAAGTATAAACAGCGTGAGAGTGCCCGCTTATGGGCCTCAAGTATCGATATTCCAGCGTTATTCCCTTCGTCCATCGTTTACGTGGTCGGCCTCTTCCTCTGCTTCCCTCTGGTCTGTACATCATTGCTTGTTGTGGTATACTGTTAGTTGGTAACCTACTGACATGACCAAACCATTTGACTTGCTGCCTTCTAATAAAATCTAGTGCAGATATAAACCCCACTTTAATCCTTATTTCTTCATTTCTGATATTCTCTCTTCTTGATACATTGAGTATTCTTCTCAGGAATCTCGTTTCTGTTGTTGTGATTTTTCTTTTCTCTTCTTCTGTCATTGTCCAGGTTTAGCATTAGTAACTCAGAGTTGGTTAGGAAGATTGTGTTGTTGGGTGCTTTCTTAGTAACTATTGATTATATAACATCTATATTCTGTATTATTATTTTAAAATATAACACCTACACGCGACTACATTACACTTATATAACGCCTACATTCTGCTATAATACATTATATGTTAAAATAGAAGACTTACATTCTGGTACATTGCGTATTATATTAATATTTAACATCTAAATTCTGCTACAGTAAGCTATATTTTAATATATAACACCAACATTGTGCTACACTGAGTTATATTTTCAGACATCACACCTATATCAGGCTATAATATAAGATTTAACACCTACATTCCGCTACACTGAGTTATATTTTCAGACATCACACCTATATCAGGCTATAATATAAGATTTATCACCTGCATTCCGCTACACTGAGTTATATTTTCAGACATCACACCTATATCAGGCTATAATATAAGATTTAACACCTACATTCCGCTATACTGAGTTATATTTTCAGACATCACACCTATATCAGGCTATAATATAAGATTTAACACCTACATTCCGCTACACAGTTATATTTTCAGACATCACACCTATATCAGGCTATAATATAAGATTTAATACCCACATTCCGCTACACTGAGTTATATTTTCAGACATCACACCAATATCACGCTATAATATAAGATTTAACACCTACGTTCCGCTACATTACATTATATTTTAATATGTAACACTTACATTCTGTTTCATTGCTTTATTTTGCAAGATACAACACTTATACTCTGCTAAATTGACGCTATTTTCTTAAGATACAACACCTACAGTTAAGACATTCCACAATGAAGATCTTCATCTGCGTCTTGTGCCTGGCCACCGTGGGGTCAGAAATGTATCCAGGAGACATCAAAATGGAGAGACTCGGAATAGTGACCACCGAGTTCTCACTGCACTTACACCAGAAGACATTGCTGTCGGATAAAAATAGCGTTTTCTCGGCTGTCAGGTAATAATTGTTAAGAAAACTACTACTGTATACTATGCTCAAACGAGAGTGAAACTAGAGTCTAGTGCTTCCAATCTGACGTTGATAAAGCCCAAGGTTCGTACCGGAACCAGTAGTGGGTTGTGCTCAATCTTCAATACTACTGTATACTTTATAAACTGTCGCTTGCCTGTAACGTGTTTGGAAGGGGCTGATGAAACGAGAACATTATATTCAACAATAAGAAAGAGACAAACAGCTTTCTTTAGTCATATGATGAGAATAGAGGCATTTGAGAACATCGTGACAACTGGAAATATTAACGGAAGAAGAGGCAGAGATAGCAGAGAGAAATGATGCTGGATGAACTGAGAATGCGACATGGAGGAGTATAATCAAAAGCCTTAATCCAGAAAACCAAAGATCGAGATCTGTGGAGAGACACGAATACCTATGCCAGCTGAAAAGGCACATGATGATGATAATGTTCTTTGATGGATGTTGCGATCAATCCCAAGTTGATTTTCTAGGAAAATTTACGTCCAGTAGCTTGCCATTGCTTTCTGAACAAGAAGTCAACGTTTCAGTACAACTTAATGCCAGTGTGAGGACTGAACGCCCTACTTCGCCATCAGCGCACCGGAAACTTTAGAGCGAGTGCTTTTATCCTTTCGACCATCTCGGCCTCTTCCTGTATACTACGCATGTGAATTTCAGGCTGGCCAAACGTCGCTCACACCATGACCCGAGAGAAATCGGTCTATTCTTGGCCAGTGCCCCTGTATACTATGTATGTGGATTGTCAGGCTGGCCAAACGTTACTCACCCCATGGCCTGAACGAAATATGTCTGTTCTTGGTGAGTGCCCCTATATCACGTACCATGATGCTCACTTTGTCCTTAGTATCCTGTGACAATGTTGTGCTTGTCGACCCCCGCCTCTTCCCCCAGGAAGAAGCATGTCTGTCATTACTGTTCTTTCTCAACCAATGTGGCATTCAGCCTGGTCAGTTATTTCTTCCTCTTCTTCGTTCACTTTCAGTCGTCAACATAAATATGTCCCAAGTAAGCTGCAATAAGCTCCATGTTCCTGTCACATCCACAGAGTTTGTCTTCCAATTGTGCGGATGTAGACCAAACTAATTTTTTTTTGTTCTGTATATGTTGGACACGCCTGCAAGAAATGTTTTGTTGTTATTTTACCAGCTACGCAGTAACATGCATCAGTGTCTCCTATCTTTGGTTTATTAGAGGCACCTTGCCGTCTCGACAGGCGATAGTTTTGTTACACTGCGCTTCACAAAAAGCACAATAACCTCAACCCAAACAGGGGACCTGGGATGGAGTTATACCTCTCCATAGCACACAGCCTGGGTCAGGTGCATACTACAGTTATAAAACATATGAAGAGCATAAATGGATTATACTTGAAAACATAGACATCGATATTCTTCAAATGTGAAGTATATGTGATGCTGTAATCTCAAATTCAAAATGAAGTCTTTCTGTTTGCATAGAGCTGGCTGGGACCATCTAAATTGTAATGCCTCGATATATAAGAGTAATCCGTTATTATTCGAAGAATACAGTATACAGAACGCAGTTTCTTTGTTAACCCTATGTTTGCTAATAAGCAAATGCTCCGTTATGGTCGACTTCGGCGTTTTATGACCTTTCAAATGCACAGTGATTCCCGAAGAAGGAATAACTCTCTTTTCCACCCACATTGGTATACATTCGGATTCTTGATTAGCTAAATATCGTTCTGTTATATCTATGTAAGTCCTTGGCGCTCACACTGAAATTGATAAACACAGTTTGAGTTGGTGTACGGAGACATGTTAATATATGGAGCAATTGATGAATTTTAAATAACAGCGCGCACATGGTGATGACCAATGCCGTGCTTGGAGCCAGTGGAGCAACTTTGATTGAGATGAATGATGTCCTGAATCTGACCCGCTTCACTGGTGGACAGCAGAAACCACACGAAGCTTACACTAACCTCCGTGAACAGGTACTAATTTCAGCTGTGGCCATATTTCATGCTACTCCATTGAGTAGTTACTGCACTCATATTTGTTCATATATCATGCTACTCCATTGAGTAGTTACTGCACTCAGATTTGTTCATATGCTACTCCATTGAGTAGTTACTACACTCAGATTTGTTCATATTTCATGCTACTCCATTGAGTAGTTACTGCACTCATATTTGTTCATATATCATGCTACTCCATTGAGTAGTTACTACACTCATATTTGTTCATATATCATGCTACTCCATTGAGTAGTTACTACACTCAGATTTGTTCATATATCATGCTACTCCATTGAGTAGTTACTACACTCAGATTTGTTCATATATCATGCTACTCCATTGAGTAGTTACTACACTCAGATTTGTTCATATATCATGCTACTCCATTGAGTAGTTACTACACTCAGATTTGTTCATATATCATGCTACTCCATTGAGTAGTTACTACACTCAGATTTGTTCATATATCATGCTACTCCATTAAGTAGTTACTACACTCAGATTTGTTCATATATCATGCTACTCCATTGAGTAGTTACTACACTCAGATTTGTTCTTATCATGCTACTCCATTGAGTAGTTACTGCACTCATATTTGTTCATATATCATGCTACTTCATGTCGCAGGTACTTTACATTTACTTTACTTTAATTTCCGTGACGTGACTTTACTTAATTTTATTTTACTTTAACTAAGTACAATTTACTTTACTTTATCTTAGTAAAATTGTCTTGACGTGTGTTTAGTATAATTTACTGTACGTTACACTCAGCCGGGAGAACAGCGAAAAAATGTAGTAGAAAGGACCGAGACAAAAGATGTTGCATTGACTGCGAGAAATGATGATGCATTGACTGAGAGAAATGATGCTGCATTGACTGAGAGAAATGATGCTGCATTGACTGAGAAAAATGCTGCTGCATTGACCGATAGATAAGATGTTGCATTGACTGAGAGCAATGATGCTGCATTGACTGAGAGAAATGATGCTGCATGGACCGAGAGAATCAATGCTGCATTGACTGAGAGAAATGATGCTGCATTGACTGAGACAAATGATGCTGCATTGACTGAGAGAAATGATGCTGCATTGACTGAGAGAAATGATGGTGCATTGAATGAAAGAAATGATGCTGCATTGACCGAGATAAAAGATGGTGCATTGAATGAAAGAAATGATGCTGCACTGACCGAGAGAAATGATGCTGCACTGACCGAGAGTAATGATGCTGCATTGACCGAGAGAAAAGATGCTGAATTGACTGAGAAAAATGATGCTGCATTGACCGGTAGAAAAGATGCTGCACTGACCGAGAGAAATGATGCTGCATTGACCGAGAGAAAAGATGCTGAATTGACTGAGAAAAATGATGCTGCATTGACTGAGAGAAATGATGCTGCATTGACTGAGAAAAATGATGCTGAATTGACTGAGAAAAATGATGCTGCATTGACTGAGAGAAATGATGCTGCATTGACTGAGAAAAATGATGCTGCATTGACTGAGAGAAATGATGCTGCATTGACTGAGAGAAATGATGTGCATTGACTGAGAAAAATGATGCTGCATTGACTGAGAGAAATGATGCTGAATTGACTGAGAGAAATGAAGCTGCATTGACTGAGAGAAATTATGCTGCATTGACTGAGAAAAATGATGCTGCATTGACTGAGAGAAAAGATGCTGCATTGACTGAGAGAAATGATGCTTCATTGACTGAGAGAAATGATGCTGCATTGACTGAGAGAAATGATGCTGCATTGACTGAGAGAAATGATGCTGCATTGACCGAGAGAAATGATGCTGCATTGACTGAGAGAAATGATGCTGCATTGACTGAGAGAAATGATGCTGCATTGACTGAGAGAAATGATGCTGCATTGACTGAGAGAAATGATGCTGCATTGACTGAGAAAAATGATGCTGCATTGACTGAGAGAAAAGATGCTGCAATGACTGAGAGAAATGATGTTGCATTGACTGAGAGAAATGATGCTGCATTGACTGAGAAAAATGAAGCTGCATTGACTGAGAGAAATGATGCTGCATTGACTGAGAGAAATGAAGCTGCATTGACTGAGAGAAATGATGCTGCATTGACTGAGAAAAATGATGCTGCATTGACTGAGAGAAAAGATGCTGCATTGACTGAGAGAAATGAGGCGGTATTGAATGAGAAAAGTGATGCTGCATTGACAGAGAAAAGATGCTGCATTGACTGAGAGAAATGATGCTGCATTGACTGAGAGAAAAGATGCTGAATTGACTGAGAGAAATGATGCTGCATTGACTGAGAGAAAAGATGCTGCATTGTCTGAGAGAAATGATGCTGCATTGACTGAGAGAAATGATGCTGCATTGACTGAGAGAAATGATGCTGCATTGACTGAGAGAAACGATGCTGCATTGACTGAGAGAAATGATGCTGCATTGGCTGAGAGAAATGATGCTGCATTGACTGAGAGAAAAGATGCTGCATTGACTGAGAGAAAAGATGCTGCATTGACTGAGAGAAAAGATGCTGCATTGACTGAGAGAAATGATGCTGCATTGACTGAGAGAAATGATGCTGCATTGACTGAGAGAAATGATGCTGCATTGACTGAGAGAAACGATGCTGCATTGACTGAGAGAAATGATGCTGCACTGACCGAGAGAAAAGATGCTGAATTGACTGAGAGAGATCATGCTGCAAAGACTGAGATGGCGGCATGGAGGATCATCATCAGAGCTGACACACAACCACCCGGACCTAGGTTTGTTGAGAGACATGCACGCCTACACCACTTGGCTGGGCACGTGATGATAATGATAAGTTAAGGACCCATTTACATGTCAGAACGGGCTTTGGGCACAAGGTGCTTGACCCACATCTGTAAAGACCAGTCGGTACTCGTTGTGACGTGGACTATACCACGCTGACTGCCTTTACTTCCCAACACATTTTCTGATGCCCATGTTAAGTTGGGTCGACCTGGAAACCAGGTTAGTTTTTAAAATCCGCCCCAGAGCGGATTCGAACTCACGGCATTGTCGTGTCTTAATTTAAAGTGTCGTCCTTGGAGTGACAGGAGTCAACACTCACATTATAATTTACCCCCTTTTCTTTTTTAATAACCTGGAGAATCCACCAGCTTCCGTCCACACACTCCCTCAGCCCGTGGATTCCTTTTCCTCTCTCTCTCTCACTATCGTACTATGCCCCCTCTCATTCTTCCCCAACGCAACATATTCCACAACTCATTCTTCTAACAATTAATAAAGATTAATTTATTAAAAGAAAATGTTTAATGTACGTAAGGCGTGAATGCAAAGACAACGTGTTGTGTATTCTAATGTAACTGTAGAGGTCAGATTTCAAATTCCAGGATCAGAGTACATTCATCATGGCAAGGACTGTACGACGTCACACGAGTCAACACATTAGACCTCACCCGATTGAGAGTCCGTCCCTTCAGACCTGTCCTCCTCCAGGAGCTCTGATGATTATGAAATCTGATTCTCATTCATCTCCACAATCTGGGAACGATACTGTTTTTTTTTTCCCCTATCAAACAAACTATTCCTAATAGTTAATAGAAAAACTGAAATCTCATAGTTCCCGAGCAGTGAAAAAATGGAACACTGTCCCATACACATGTTGTTATTTCTTCTTGTGAACTGTTCTCTAAGTTTTCTTCTTAAACAGTCAAGGTATTTATACTCCAAGATATGTCTATCTATATTTTCTACCTATTGTCTTGGTGTTTTGATTTCCTTGATACTTGTAACCACCATACTCAAATGTTTGGTTTCATCCAATGTGACCATCAGTCCCTACTAATCTAGCGATAAGTGGACTGAACATCCATCACTACTGGTGTTTCTAAAAAAAATGGTATGACCTACACAAATCATTCGGTATTTATCCGTTGGGATACTTATACCATTCCACTCCACTGAGCACAGTTTCTTAATTTCTTCCAGCGCAGATTCATTGAGAAAGTGGTTGGCCAATCTTTCTGCGCCACCATTTATTCGGGATCAGTTTTTTCTTTTCAGTAGTTCTGTGTTTCTGCTTCCCGACCAGAAGGAACCTGTAAATACATAACACAAACGGTGATAGCCTAACCGTCACTGATCTCTATTGGCTGATCGTGAGCCATCGGCCCTGCTTCAGAAAAATACATTGACCCTACTCTGACAGAGACAGATGACTTAACCCATTGGTTTTCACCAGGCCAAGACAAGAAAAGAAAAAAAAACAACAACAACAAACAGAAGGCAGAGCCCCGCCCACCAGGGACACTCACTGGAATAGCCCAATTATTCCCCACTTCTCAATTCTCCTAGTACAGCTTATCAATACTTCACTACTCTATCTTCAACTAGCATAACAAATTAACACTTCACTATTATCGTTATTTTCAACCATGCTACTGCCTAAATTAATTAGGACTAATTACACAATATAACTACCTTAAGCCACACCACAGTTGTGTCCAAATCACATCCACAATCCTGCCATGATAGGCATGTGTAACATTAAATTAATTTAATTTGCACATAGTAGACATTATTCCCCAGTCACAACTGTAGTCTCCAATTCACAACTTCCCAAGTCAACAAGTTGAGTCTACACTGCCGTCAAACTATACTCTCTTGACGTTTTTTAATCTCCACTCTCTAGGTGATTTCAAGGGGAGATAATTGTATTTACATCATCAGTTATTTCCCTTTTCTATGACACCTGCATAAGCGCGTGGCGTGTCACGAACATCTGGTCCCAACCTCGTGAAGTGTCAAGGCGACATTTCGTTTCATCTTTCCCAGTAAACATGTTAGGCTGTTATTTTTAGCCGTTCTGGGGAGTGTTGACATTCCTTGTAACCCGAGGTTAGTTAAGATAGTTGTCGCTTTATAGATAGTCCGTTTAATAAGAAATCCCCTTAATACTCAAATGGTTAAACGAGTTGTGTTATTTTTGTGACAGGCATCCAGACCGACAGGCTACAAAGGCTCCCTATAATAATAAACAAACGGGGCATGCTGGTGGGGGGGGGGGGGGCGAGCAAGTAGATAGATTGGCTGGGTTTCCACCACTTGGTGAGGTTTTAGTGTATGATAAAGCAGATGTGGTCGTTGCCCTTTGGAATCCAGTGTGTAGTGTAGCATATTATGAGAAGACACAAACAGGAAATATTTATGGAAAGAGAGATAGAGGAAGACAGTGAGAGAAAATTCTTGATTGTCTTGTGTCATAACACGGAAGGGAATCAACATATGAATTTATCCATTGCCATCGAAGATCGCAGTTTGTGGAGAAACTGATCCCCAACACCAGCCGGAAAGGAACTTTCTGGTGATGGTGGTATATTGCAGACGCACTGTAGATTATCACGACGGGGAGAGAATGATGCAGCAGGGAGTTACCGGTGGATTTGATCGGGACTCAAGACTCTGAGACAAGGCCAGAATGATACATGATTAGACTCGTGCTGTTGTCATTAGTATTGGGAATCTTCGCTGGCTGTGGCAGATGAAAAATCTGCCAGTTTGATCTGCGCATCAAACGCGCGTTGAGCTTCTGAGAAGTAGCCAGGAACATCAGGGGCTGATGATCTGACTGGACCCGAAACTTAACTCCATACAAATAGGGCTGGAATTTTTGCACGGCCCATACGAGAGACAAGCACTCTCTCTCGACGGTCGAATAATTCCTCTCAGCCTGGAGTAGTTTCTTGCTTGCGTATGCCACGGGTTTCAAAACCGAAGCATCGTCTCTCCCTTCCTGTAACAGGGCTGCCCCAATTCCAATCCCACTCGCATCCGTTCTCAACACAAATGGTTTGGAGAGGTCAGGGAGCTGCAATACCGGCCTGCTGACCAAGGCCTCCTTTAACTGACTATAGGCCGTCTCACATTCTGGTGTTCAAATGATTTGGTCCGGGAATCCCTTTTTCAAGGTTTCCGTCAATGGAGCTCCCAGTTCAGTGAAATGTGGGATAAATTTCTGGTAGAACCCACACAACGAGAGAAAAGATCGCACATCCTTCTTCGTTTTTCGCCTTGGTGCATTTCTGATTTTCTCCAGGTTCTTCTCTTCTGGGACAATGTGTCCTGGAGTGATGGTGTGACCTAGAAATTCCAGAGTCTGGTAACCAATCATGCACTTGGTTGGACGAGCGGTAAGCCCTGCCTCCTTGAATCTATTAAACACCCTCTCCAAGGATTGCAAGTGGTCATCCAAGCTGTCACTGGAAATCAGAATATCATCCATGAATGAGATGATGGCCGGATCCTGTAAAGGATCTAGTAAAGTCCTCATCATGCGTGTAAACACACTAGGTGCATTGCTGAGTCCAAAGGGCATGACCTTGAATTCGTAGTGTCCACTGGGTGTACTAAAAGCCAACAGTGGTCGAATCTCCGGTTTGACTGGTATCTGATAGTACCCCCGACTCAAATCTACCTTTGAAAAGTACAGAGCCTTATGGAGCCTAGCGAATAACTGGGTTGGATTCGGCAAAGGTTCCACCTGAAATTGTGTATGACTGTTCAGAAGTCGGTAATCTATACACAATCGATGTTCTCCACTTGGTTTCCGTAACAAAACTACCCCTGCATTGTATGGGGATGTGGATGGTGCAATCACGTCATCCTCCAGCAGTTTTTGTATTTCCTCCTCCAGGGCCTTTTCTTTAGAGAAGGGCACTGGGTAAAACTTTTGGCGAACAGGCTCCTGTGTGGTCAAAGTCATCTCGAACTCCACCAACCTCGTTCGTCCTGGTTTATCAGTCAGTATCTCCTTATGAGACTTGAGAACCTGGGTTATCTTTTTCCTCTCCTGGGAGGTCAGATCAGGGTTCACCTGCACATCCTTGTAGGTTTCCTGGTGTACCAGGGGATATTCCCTACCTTCGCTGGTTCCCACTTCAGTCTCCACTGCAACTGCCATTGCCATGAGGTGAGCTGTTTTTTCTCCGGGTCTCTCTTCGTATTTCCGCAAGAGATTGATATGGAAAATCTTCGACTTTCCCCGGATCCGAATTTGATAGTTGGTTCTGGATATCACCCTTTCCACGGGAAATGGTCCTTGCCAACCTATCTCCAGTTTGTTGTTTCCCGTTGGGAGTAGCAACAAGACCTTGTCTCCCACTTCCAGAGATCGGTCTTTAGACCTACGGTTGTAGTAAGCCGCATGTCTTTTTCTGGCCTTTTTCAAGTTTTGATTTGCCAGAGTCCATCCTTTGTGGAGTTTTTCTTTTAGTTCCTCCACGTATTTAAAGGAAGAGATCACTTCTTCTGACGTCCCCTCTTCAGTCCAACTCCTCAACATGGCTTCCAACGGTCCTTTGATTGGACGACCAAACAGCAACGTAGCAGGTGGTAGTCCTGTTGAGCCATGAGGAACTTCCCGATAGGCAAAGAGTGCTGCTGGGATATATTCATCCCACCTATCAGGTTTTTTCTGTGCCAGTTTCCTGAGCATTGTCATCAACGTGTCGTTGAAACGCTCTACTTGTCCATTGGCTTGAGGGTGGTAAGGGCTGGTATGTATGTGGTTAGAGTGAAACACTCTAAATACCTCCTCCATGAGTTTTCCACAAAACTGGGATCCATTGTCCGTCAGAATTTGATCAAGGAAGCGTAATCTGGTAAAGGCCTCCATCAGTGCGTCCGCCACTCGTTTCGAGTCAATCGTGGTCAACGGTATGGCTTCACCCCACATTGTACAGCAATCCACCATTGTGAGTATATACATGTTCCTCTTCCTAGTCATGGGAAGTGGACCCACGATATCGATGGCTACCCTCTCGAAAGGAGAGTTCATGATGGGCATCTCACCCAACACCACCGGTGCTGTCCAGTATTTCGGTGCCACCCTCTGGCACTCAGGGCATGACTTCACATACCGACGCACATCCTCTGTCATTCCCGGCCAATAGTAGTGGCAGGAAATCCGCTGCATGGTGGCAGCAATACCCATGTGTCCACTAAAGGAGATAGTATGCCCCATATGAAGAATCTGGGACCGGTGAGCTTTCGGGACGACCAACTGACCGTAAAGGTTGTCTCCCCTTCCTGATCTCCTGTAGAGTATCCTGTTCTTCATGTAGTACTGTCCCCGTCCTGGTGGATCAGCACTTTTCTGCAGCTTTTTGTAGCAAGGACGTAAAGTAGCATCCTCACTCTGGGCAGTTCGTAGCTCCCCCGGCAGTGGGTTAGTCACAATTGCTTCTGCCTCTTCTGTTCTCGTCTGAGAGCGAGTCTGTATTGCTCCCATATGGATTGGCTCCCTGGGCATTCCCAGAAAGACATACCGGCAACCAAGGATTACTGGGAAAATGGGATCGGTCAATACAGCGGCCCTGATGGTGCCAGTGACATACCTTGACCGAATCTCCACATTGGCAATGGGCAACTTCATGGCTACAGTACTCTTCTGTGCAGGCTGTATCTCCATAGTCTCACCTGTGAATTGTTCTGGATGTACCAGATCCGCAGAAATCACGGCTTCCCCGTCCAGTTCTGTGTCGTACAAACACTCCACTTGACGACCGTTAACTTCTACCAATTCCACTACAGGTAGTTTTTCCTGGTCTGGAGTCTCTTCCTCGGCCTCGACCTGTTCGGTGAGCTCCACCTTAGGTTTCCCTGGGCACACGACGAATTGAGTGTCTCCTGACTTTTCCCTGCAGTCAATAGCATTGTGCGTATTCGACCTGCAGTGGTTGCACCATTTCCCTGTCCTAGACTTTCTAGTGCCTGACTTGAGTGAGCTCTCCTGGTGGCGAGCTTCCTTGTTGACCTTGGCATTTTCCGTGACAACCTCCTGGGAAGTCACTTGACATGCTGCGAAGTGAGGGCTCTTAGCCTTCGATTTGCAGTCCCTCGTATTGTGAGTGGGTGACTTACAAATTGAACACCACTTCTCCGACCACGGTCGTTTTGGTGTAGAGCTTGAAGCGCTCTTGCTTCCCTCCTTCGTCTTCTCTGAACTATCCTCTGATTTTTGCACATAAGGTTCCCCCTTTTTTGTTCCTGCGTTTTTCGCTTTCTTCTTGTCATGTTTCTCCTGACTTTTTGTGTTTGTGGAAAGGTTTTCCCCTGCCTCCCCATGTACTTCGACGAACCGTTCTGCTAATTTTGTCACGAGGTCAATACGTTCCGCTCCTTATTCTCCCAGGAATGTCCTGAGAGGTTTTGACATTTGCTTCTTCAGCTGGTCGACCACCATGAGCTCCTCCAGACTCTCGTAGTCATGCGCGAACCCAGCCAAATCCATCCACTTATGAAGATAGGATTTTAGACGCAAACCATAGGCGGCAAACAACTCCCCCGGTTCTCGTTTCGCTACTCGAAATTTTTTCCGGTAGGTATGTGACGTAACCTCGAATCGTTTCAGCAGAGCCGTCTTCAATTCGTCATAATTGTTCTCATGTCCTGGTGGCAGGCGAGAATAAACCTCGTAGCCTGTCCCGCGTAATCCCTGGGATAGCTTGTGATTCCATTTGTTACGCTCCAGACCCATAGCAACAGCCATTGCCTCGAAGCGTTGAAGGTATTGGTCAATCTTCTCCTTGTCCTCCTCGTAGATCGCTAGAGGAAACTTCATAGCATGGTAACTATGTCCACCTGCTGAAGTTGAGCCTGGGACTGAGGAACCTCCAACTGCACCCTCAGTTTCCCCATTAGATTGTCTCTTCAACTCAAGTTCCCTCATCCTGTACTCGTGCTCCCTTTTCTGAGCCTCCTGCTCTGCTACCCGTTTCCTAGCAGCTTCCTCCACTTCCAGTTTCTTGGCTGCCTGCTCAGCTTCAAGTTCCATCCTTCTAGTGGCTTGCTCAGCTTCTATCCTCTTAGTTTCTAACTCCATCTTCCTCAATTCCAATTCGGCCTTCCGATCATCTCTTTCTGCTTGACGATACTCTCTCTCAATTTCCTGTATGTAATCCGTTAAAGCTGAACCAGACAAACCCATTCCTTCCCCCTTTTCCCTTAGTTCTACAGTGGTTAATTTAGGGGTGGTCATTTTCTAGAAAGGTAAGCCAGCAGGTTGAGTACAAGATAACTGCAAACTAATATATAGATATATGAACAAATATTATAAATCTATATATTCACCACACCTCGCACCCCACAACACAATCACTCAGTGACAAGAGTAGATTCAGGACCACAGACCTATGCAGACGTGTGAAGTGTGAACAGGTAAGATATTGGTCCTAACCCCTATCCACATTCACTCTAGCTGGATTCTCCAATATGACATCACCGTCTTATAACTAAGGATCCCGTGTCAAAAGACCCCGTTGTCAGAAGATCCCACTGTCAAAGGATCACTCTTGCAGGAGATCTCGCTGTCCAAGGATCACGTGTACGAGAGATCCCGCTGTCCAAAGATCCCGGACGAGCACCCAATAATGTCGTGTCGTAATTTAAAGTGTCGTCCTTGGAGTGACAGGAGTCAACACTCACATTATAATTTACCCCCTTTTCTTTTTTAATAACCTGGAGAATCCACCAGCTTCCGTCCACACACTCCCTCAGCCCGTGGATTCCTTTTCCCCTCTCTCTCTCTCTCTCTCTCTCACTGTCGTACTATGCCCCCTCTCATTCTTCCCCAACGCAACATATTCCACAACTCATTCTTCTAACAATTAATAAAGATTAATTTATTAAAAGAAAATGTTTAATGTACGTAAGGCGTGAATGCAAAGACAATGTGTTGTGTATTCTAATGTAACTGTAGAGGTCAGATTTCAAATTCCAGGATCAGAGTACATTCATCATGGCAAGGACTGTACGACGTCACACGAGTCAACACATTAGACCTCACCCGATTGAGAGTCCGTCCCTTCAGACCTGTCCTCCTCCAGGAGCTCTGATGATTATGAAATCTGATTCTCATTCATCTCCACAATCTGGGAACGATACTGTTTTTTTCCCCTAACAAACAAACTATTCCTAATAGTTAATAGAAAAACTGAAATCTCATAGTTCCCGAGCAGTGAAAAAAATGGAACACTGTCCCATACACATGTTGTTATTTCTTCTTGTGAACTGTTCTCTAAGTTTTCTTCTTAAACAGTCAAGGTATTTATACTCCAAGATATGTCTATATTTTCTACCTATTGTCTTGGTGTTTTGATTTCCTTGATACTTGTAACCACCATACTCAAATGTTTGGTTTCATCCAATGTGACCATCAGTCCCTACTAATCTAGCGATAAGTGGACTGAACATCCATCACTACTGGTGTTTCAAAAAAAAAAAAATGGTATAACCTACACAAATCATTCGGTATTTATCCGTTCGGATACTTATACCATTCCACTCCACTGAGCACAGTTTCTTAATTTCTTCCAGCGCAGATTCATTGAGAAAGTGGTTGGCCAATCTTTCTGCGCCACCATTTATTCGGGATCAGTTTTTTCTTTTCAGTAGTTCTGTGTTTCTGCTTCCCGACCAGAAGGAACCTGTAAATACATAACACAAACGGTGATAGCCTAACCGTCACTGATCTCTATTGGCTGATCGTGAGCCATCGGCCCTGCTTCAGAAAAATACATTGACCCTACTCTGACAGAGACAGATGACTTAACCCATTGGTTTTCATCAGGCCAAGACAAGAAAAAAAAAAACAACAACAAACAGAAGGCAGAGCCCCGCCCACCAGGGACACTCACTGGAATAGCCCAATTATTCCCCACTTCTCAATTCTCCTAGTACAGCTTATCAATACTTCACTACTCTATCTTCAACTAGCATAGCAAATTAACACTTCACTATTATCGTTATTTTCAACCATGCTACTGCCTAAATTAATTAGGACTAATTACACAATATAACTACCTTAAGCCACACCACAGTTGTGTCCAAATCACATCCACAATCCTGCCATGATAGGCATGTGTAACATTAAATTAATTTAATTTGCACATAGTAGACATTATTCCCCAGTCACAACTGTAGTCTCCAATTCACAACTTCCCAAGTCAACAAGTTGAGTCTACACTGCCGTCAAACTATACTCTCTTGACGTTTTTTAATCTCCACTCTCTAGGTGATTTCAAGGGGAGATAATTGTATTTACATCATCAGTTATTCCCCTTTTCTATGACACCTGCATAAGCGCGTGGCGTGTCACGAACATCTGGTCCCAACCTCGTGAAGTGTCAAGGCGGCATTTCGTTTCATCTTTCCCAGTAAACATGTTCGGCTGTTATTTTTAGTCGTTCTGGGGAGTGTTGACATTCCTTGTAACCCGAGGTTAGTTAAGATAGTTGTTGCTTTATAGATAGTCCGTTTAATAAGAAATCCCCTATAATACTCAAATGGTTAAACGAGTTGTGTTATTTTTGTGACAGGCATCCAGACCGACAGGCTACAAAGGCTCCCTATAATAATAAACAAACGGGGCATGCTGGTGGGGGGGGGGGGGGGCGAGCAAGTAGATAGATTGGCTGGGTTTCCACCACTTGGTGAGGTTTTAGTGTATGATAAAGCAGATGTGGTCGTTGCCCTTTGGAATCTAGTGTGTAGTGTAGCATATTATGAGAAGACACAAACAGGAAATATTTCTGGAAAGAGAGATAGAGGAAGACAGTGAGAGAAAATTCTTGATTGTCTTGTGTCATAACACGGAAGGGAATCAACATATGAATTTATCCATGCCATCGAAGATCGCAGTTTGTGGAGAAACTGATCCCCAACACTAGCCGGAAAGGAACTTTCTGGTGATGGTGGTATATTGCGGACGCACTGTAGATTATCACGACGGGGAGAGAATGATGCAGCAGGGAGTTACCGGGGGATTTGATCGGGACTCAAGACTCTGAGACAAGGCCAGAATGGTACATGATTAGACTCGTGCTGTTGTCATTAGTATTGGGAATCTTCGCTGGCTGTGGCAGATGAAAAATCTGCCAGTTTGATCTTCGCATCAAACGCGCGTTGAGCTTCTGAGAAGTAGCCAGGAACATCAGGGGCTGATGATCTGACTGGACCCGAAACTTAACTCCATACAAATAGGGCTGGAATTTTTGCACGGCCCATACGAGAGACAAGCACTCTCTCTCGACGGTCGAATAATTCCTCTCAGCCTGGAGTAGTTTCTTGCTTGCGTATGCCACAGGTTTCAAAACCGAAGCATCGTCTTTCCCTTCCTGTAACAGGGCTGCCCCAATTCCAATCCCACTCGCATCCGTTCTCAACACAAATGGTTTGGAGAGGTCAGGGAGCTGCAATACCGGCCTGCTGACCAAGGCCTCCTTTAACTGACTATAGGCCGTCTCACATTCTGGTGTCCAAATGATTTGGTCCGGGAATCCCTTTTTCAAGGTTTCCGTCAATGGAGCTCCCAGTTCAGTGAAATGTGGGATAAATTTCTGGTAGAACCCACACAACGAGAGAAAAGATCGCACATCCTTCTTCGTTTTTCGCCTTGGTGCATTTCTGATTTTCTCCAGGTTCTTCTCTTCTGGGACAATGTGTCCTGGGGTTATGGTGTGACCTAGAAATTCCAGAGTCTGGTAACCAATCATGCACTTGGTTGGACGAGCGGTAAGCCCTGCCTCCTTGAGTCTATTAAACACTCTCTCCAAGGATTGCAAGTGGTCATCCAAGCTGTCACTGGAAATCAGAATATCATCCATGAATGAGATGATGGCCGGATCCTGTAAAGGATCTAGTAAAGTCCTCATCATGCGTGTAAACACACTAGGTGCATTGCTGAGTCCAAAGGGCATGACCTTGAATTCGTAGTGTCCACTGGGTGTACTAAAAGCCAACAGTGGTCGAATCTCCGGTTTGACTGGTATCTGATAGTACCCCCGACTCAAATCTACCTTTGAAAAGTACCGAGCCTTATGGAGCCTAGCGAATAACTGGGTTGGATTCGGCAAAGGTTCCACCTGAAATTGTGTATGACTGTTCAGAAGTCGGTAATCTATACACAATCGATGTTCTCCACTTGGTTTCCGTAACAAAACTACCCCTGCATTGTATGGGGATGTGGATGGTGCAATCACGTCATCCTCCAGCAGTTTTTGAATTTCCTCCTCCAGGGCCTTTTCTTTAGAGAAGGGCACTGGGTAAACCTTTTGGCGAACAGGCTCATGTGTGGTCAAAGTCATCTCGAACTCCACCAACCTCGTTCGTCCTGGTTTATCAGTCAGTATCTCCTTATGAGACTTGAGAACCTGGGTTATCTTTTTCCTCTCCTGGGAGGTCAGATCAGGGTTCACCTGCACATCCTTGTAGGTTTCCTGGTGTACCAGGGGATATTCCCTACCTTCGCTGGTTCCCACTTCAGTCTCCACTGCAACTGCCATTGCCATGAGGTGAGCTGTTTTTTCTCCGGGTCTCTCTTCGTATTTCCGCAAGAGATTGATATGGAAAATCTTCGACTTTCCCCGGATCCGAATTTGATAGTTGGTTCTGGATATCATCCTTTCCACGGGAAATGGTCCTTGCCAACCTATCTCCAGTTTGTTGTTTCCCGTTGGGAGTAGCAACAAGACCTTGTCTCCCACTTCCAGAGATCGGTCTTTAGACCTACGGTTGTAGTAAGCCGCATGTCTTTTTCTGGCCTTTTTCAAGTTTTGATTTGCCAGAGTCCATCCTTTGTGGAGTTTTTCTTTTAGTTCCTCCACGTATTTAAAGGAAGAGATCACTTCTTCTGACGTCCCCTCTTCAGTCCAACTCCTCAACATGGCTTCCAACGGTCCTTTGATTGGACGACCAAACAGCAACGTAGCAGGTGATAGTCCTGTTGAGCCATGAGGAACTTCCCGATAGGCAAAGAGTGCTGCTGGGATATATTCATCCCACCTATCAGGTTTTTCCTGTGCCAGTTTCCTGAGCATTGTCTTCAACGTGCCGTTGAAACGCTCTACTTGTCCATTGGCTTGAGGGTGGTAAGGGCTGGTATGTATGTGGTTAGAGTGAAACACTCTAAATACCTCCTCCATGAGTTTTCCACAAAACTGGGATCCATTGTCCGTCAGAATTTGATCAAGGAAGCCTAATCTGGTAAAGGCCTCCATCAGTGCGTCCGCCATTCGTTTCGAGTCAATCGTGGTCAACGGTATGGCTTCACCCCACATTGTACAGCAATCCACCATTGTGAGTATATACATGTTCCTCTTCCTAGTCCTGGGAAGTGGACCCACGATATCGATGGCTACCCTCTCGAAAGGAGAGTTCATGATGGGCATCTCACCCAACACCACCGGTGCTGTCCAGTATTTCGGTGCCACCCTCTGGCACTCAGGGCATGACTTCACATACCGACGCACATCCTCTGTCATTCCCGGCCAATAGTAGTGGCAGGAAATCCGCTGCATGGTGGCAGCAATACCCATGTGTCCACTAAAGGAGATGGTATGCCCCATATGAAGAATCTGGGACCGGTGAGCTTTCGGGACGACCAACTGACCGTAAAGGTTGTCTCCCCTTCCTGATCTCCTGTAGAGTATCCTGTTCTTCATGTAGTACTGTCCCCGTCCTGGTGGATCAGCACTTTTCTGCAGCTTTTTGTAGCAAGGACGTAAAGTAGCATCCTCACTCTGGGCAGTTCGTAGCTCCCCCTGCAGTGGGTTAGTCACAATTGCTTCTGCCTCTTCTGTTCTCGTCTGAGAGCGAGTCTGTATTGCTCCCATATGGATTGGCTCCCTGGGCATTCCCAGAAAGACATACCGGCAACCAAGGATTACTGGGAAAATGGGATCGGTCAATACAGCGGCCCTGATGGTGCCAGTGACATACCTTGACCGAATCTCCACATTGGCAATGGGCAACTTCATGGCTACAGCACTCTTCTGTGCAGGCTGTATCTCCATAGTCTCACCTGTGAATTGTTCTGGATGTACCAGATCCGCAGAAATCACAGCTTCCCCGTCCAGTCCTGTGTCGTACAAACACTCCACTTGACGACCGTTAACTTCTACCAATTCCACTACAGGTAGTTTTTCCTGGTCTGGAGTCTCTTCCTCGGCCTCGACCTTTTCGGTGGGCTCCACCTTAGGTTTCCCGGGGCACACGACGAATTGAGTGTCTCCTGACTTTTCCCTGCAGTCAATAGCATTGTGCGTATTCGACCTGCAGTGGTTGCACCATTTCCCTGTCCTAGACTTTCTAGTGCCTGACTTGAGTGAGCTCTCCTGGTGGCGATCTTCCTTGTTGACCTTGGCATTTTCCGTGACAACCTCCTGGGAAGTCACTTGACATGCTGCGAAGTGAGGGCTCTTAGCCTTCGATTTGCAGTCCCTCGTATTGTGAGTGGGTGACTTACAAATTGAACACCACTTCTCCGACCACGGTCGTTTTGGTGTAGAGCTTGAAGCGCTCTTGCTTCCCTCCTTCGTTTTCTCTGAACTATCCTCTGATTTTTGCACATAAGGTTCCCCCTTTTTTGTTCCTGCGTTTTTCGCTTTCTTCTTGTCATGTTTCTCCTGACTTTTGGTGTTTGTGGAAAGGTTTTCCCCTGCCTCCCCATGTACTTCGACGAACCGTTCTGCTAATTTTGTCACGAGGTCAATACGTTCCGCTCCTTGTTCTCCCAGGAATGTCCTGAGAGGTTTTGACATTTGCTTCTTCAGCTGGTCGACCACCATGAGCTCCTCCAGACTCTCGTATTCATGTGCGAACCCAGCCAAATCCATCCACTTATGAAGATAGAATTTTAGACGCAAACCATAGGCGGCAAACAACTCCCCCGGTTCTCGTTTCGCTACTCGAAATTTTTTCTGGTAGGTATGTGACGTAACCTCGAATCGTTTCAGCAGAGCCGTCTTCAATTCGTCATAATTGTTATCATGTCCTTGTGGCAGGCGAGAATAAACCTCGTAGCCTGTCCCGCGTAATCCCTGGGATAGCTTGTGATTCCATTTGTTACGCTCCAGACCCATAGCAACAGCCATGGCCTCGAAGCGTTGAAGGTATTGGTCAATCTTCTCCTTGTCCTCCTCGTAGATCGCTAGAGGAAACTTCATAGCATGGTAACTATGTCCACCTGCTGAAGTTGAGCCTGGGACTGAGGAACCTCCAACTGCACCCTCAGTTTCCCCATTAGATTGTCTCTTCAACTCAAGTTCCCTCATCCTGTACTCGTGCTCCCTTTTCTGAGCCTCCTGCTCTGCTTCCCGTTTCCTAGTAGCTTCCCCCACTTCCAGTTTCTTGGCTGCCTGCTCAGCTTCAAGTTCCATCCTTCTAGTGGCTTGCTCAGCTTCTATCCTCTTAGTTTCTAACTCCATCTTCCTCAATTCCAATTCGGCCTTCCGATCATCTCTTTCTGCTTGACGATACTCTCTCTCTCTCAATTTCCTGTATGTAATCCGTTAAAGCTGAACCAGACAAACCCATTCCTTCCCCCTTTTCCCTTAGTTCTACAGTGGTTAATTTAGGGGTGGTCATTTTCTAGAAAGGTAAGCCAGCAGGTTGAGTACAAGATAACTGCAAACTAATATATAGATATATGAACAAATATTATAAATCTATATATTCACCACACCTCGCACCCCACAACACAATCACTCAGTGACAAGAGTAGATTCAGGACCACAGACCTATGCAGACGTGTGAAGTGTGAACAGGTAAGATATTGGTCCTAACCCCTATCCACATTCACTCTAGCTGGATTCTCCAATATGATATCACCGTCTTATAACTAAGGATCCCGTGTCAAAAGACCCCGTTGTCAGAAGATCCCACTGTCAAAGGATCACTCTTGCAGGAGATCTCGCTGTCCAAGGATCACGTGTACGAGAGATCCCGCTGTCCAAAGATCCCGGACGAGCAACCAATAATGTCGTGTCTTAATTTAAAGTGTCGTCCTTGGAGTGACAGGAGTCAACACTCACATTATAATTTACCCCTTTTCTTTTTTAATAACCTGGAGAATCCACCAGCTTCCGTCCACACACTCCCTCAGCCCGTGGATTCCTTTTCCTCTCTCTCTCTCTCTCTCACTGTCGTACTATGCCCCCTCTCATTCTTCCCCAACGCAACATATTCCACAACTCATTCTTCTAACAATTAATAAAGATTAATTTATTAAAAGAAAATGTGTAATGTACGTAAGGCGTGAATGCAAAGACAACGTGTTGTGTATTCTAATGTAACTGTAGAGGTCAGATTTCAAATTCCAGGATCAGAGTACATTCATCATGGCAAGGACTGTACGACGTCACACGAGTCAACACATTAGACCTCACCCGATTGAGAGTCCGTCCCTTCAGACCTGTCCTCCTCCAGGAGCTCTGATGATTATGAAATCTGATTCTCATTCATCTCCACAATCTGGGAACGATACTGTTTTTTTTTCCCTAACAAACAAACTATTCCTAATAGTTAATAGAAAAACTGAAATCTCATAGTTCCCGAGCAGTGAAAAAAATGGAACACTGTCCCATACACATGTTGTTATTTCTTCCTGTGAACTGTTCTTTAAGTTTTCTTCTTAAACAGTCAAGGTATTTATACTCCAAGATATGTCTATATTTTCTACCTATTGTCTTGGTGTTTTGATTTCCTTGATACTTGTAACCACCATACTCAAATGTTTGGTTTCATCCAATGTGACCATCAGTCCCTACTAATCTAGCGATAAGTGGACTGAACATCCATCACTACTGGTGTTTCCACTCCACTGAGCACAGTTTCTTAATTTCTTCCAGCGCAGATTCATTGAGAAAGTGGTTGGCCAATCTTTCTGCGCCACCATTTATTCGGGATCAGTTTTTTCTTTTCAGTAGTTCTGTGTTTCTGCTTCCCGACCAGATGGAACCTGTAAATACATAACACAAACGGTGATAGCCTAACCGTCACTGATCTCTATTGGCTGATCGTGAGCCATCGGCCCTGCTTCAGAAAAATACATTGACCCTATTCTGACAGAGACAGATGACTTAACCCATTGGTTTTCATCAGGCCAAGACAAGAAAAAAAAAAAAAACAACAAACAGAAGGCAGAGCCCCGCCCACCAGGGACACTCACTGGAATAGCCCAATTATTCCCCACTTCTCAATTCTCCTAGTACAGCTTATCAATATTACTTCACTACTCTATCTTCAACTAGCATAGCAAATTAACACTTCACTATTATCGTTATTTTCAACCATGCTACTGCCTAAATTAATTAGGACTAATTACACAATATAACTACCTTAAGCCACACCACAGTTGTGTCCAAATCACATCCACAATCCTGCCATGATAGGCATGTGTAACATTAAATTAATTTAATTTGCACATAGTAGACATTATTCCCCAGTCACAACTGTAGTCTCCAATTCACAACTTCCCAAGTCAACAAGTTGAGTCTACACTGCCGTCAAACTATACTCTCTTGACGTTTTTTAATCTCCACTCTCTAGGTGATTTCAAGGGGAGATAATTGTATTTACATCATCAGTTATTCCCCTTTTCTATGACACCTGCATAAGCGCGTGGCGTGTCATCTGGTCCCAACCTCGTGAAGTGTCAAGGCGGCATTTCGTTTCATCTTTCCCAGTAAACATGTTCGGCTGTTATTATTAGCCGTTCTGGGGAGTGTTGACATTCCTTGTAACCCGAGGTTAGTTAAGATAGTTGTCGCTTTATAGATAGTCCGTTTAATAAGAAATCCCCTATAATACTCAAATGGTTAAACGAGTTGTGTTATTTTTGTGACAGGCATCCAGACCGACAGGCTACAAAGGCTCCCTATAATAATAAACAAACGGGGCATGCTGGTGGGGGGGGGGGGGGGCGAGCAAGTAGATAGATTGGCTGGGTTTCCACCACTTGGTGAGGTTTTAGTGTATGATAAAGCAGATGTGGTCGTTGCCCTTTGGAATCCAGTGAGTAGTGTAGCATATTATGAGAAGACACAAACAGGAAATATTTCTGGAAAGAGAGATAGAGGAAGACAGTGAGAGAAAATTCTTGATTGTCTTGTGTCATAACACGGAAGGGAATTAACATATGAATTTATCCATGCCATCGAAGATCGCAGTTTGTGGAGAAACTGATCCCCAACACCAGCCGGAAAGGAACTTTCTGGTGATGGTGGTATATTGCAGACGCACTGTAGATTATCACGACGGGGAGAGAATGATGCAGCAGGGAGTTACCGGGGGATTTGATCGGGACTCAAGACTCTGAGACAAGGCCAGAATGATACATGATTAGACTCGTGCTGTTGTCATTAGTATTGGGAATCTTCGCTGGCTGTGGCAGATGACGACTGAGCACGCGTGGGAATGTCCCGTGTTCTGTATGTAATCACGTTTATTGACTCAACTCAACTAAACACATGAACAAACATAAAATATTTTCTTCTAATTCCCAATGACATGTAAACATTTATAAACTTTTACCTTTCCACCCGACAGTACAGCACGAACATAACCGATGGAAAAGTTCTCCTCGCCATTGGCATCTACGTGAACCCTAATGCACCATTCGTACAGAAGTTCGCCAATAACACGATCACCTACTATGCGCCCCATTTGTCCGCCATTGATCTGACTAACCCTGTACAGAAAGTCAATGATTATTTTAAAACCAAGACAGGAGGTCGGATCCAGAATATTGTCAAGCCAGGTAACCAACCATTCTGTCTGTATACATTTACAAGCTGGGTAGTCTAAACATTCTATTTTCTCACATATCAAAATCTAAGCAAGGCGAGGCCATTCTAGCTGCTCAAACATTTGAGACATTCGTGAAATATCAAAGACATTTTCAAGCCAGCTAACTAAACATTCTGTTTTGTCCAACACCCAAGACTTTCTCCAACCTGTTAACTAAACATTCTATTTGCTTAAATACCTAAGATGTTATATAGTCAGTTAACTAAACATTCTATTTGCTCTTCTTCTCTCGTTCACTTTAAATATGTCTATAACTGCAATGTTGTCTCTTGTATAAATCTAACAGTCTTTTTTAGTTCACTCAGCGGTCCATAGAGTTTATCTTCCACTGTTGTCTCTCTAGGCCAGAATGTTTGCCTGGATATGTTGTAGTTTGGGCAATCCTGGAGTATGTGCTCTGCTGTCTGCGACGCCAAACCACATGTGCACATGGCTGAGTCACCAATCTTGAATTATTTGTACATGTGGTTGCGTAATCTATTGTGTCCTGTTCTGAGGTGCAGGATACTGACCTGTTCTGGTCTTTCCATAATGTGGTAGTCGTCTTGAGTAGTTTTTGGTGGCCTTCTGACTGATTTGATCATTCTTTTCTTTTGGTGGTATGTAATGGGCACATCAGGCTGTTCTTTTTTTGCTCCCTCCTTAGCCATTTGATCAGCCCTGTCGTTTCCGGGTGCTCCACGGTGGGATGGTATCCACTGTATAGAGACCTTATGTTGACTGCTAAGTTCACAAAGTAGTGTCCTTAGAGCTGGCAATTTTTCAGACAGGAGCGCCTCTAGTACTGACTTTGCATCTGTCAATAGCACCACAGGTTCTATTTGCTAAAAAATCAAAGACATTCACAAGTCAATTAGCGCACAATTATGTATGCCCAAACATCCAAGACATTCTCAGTTTTGGCAGCCTAAGCATTTTAATGTTTTAAACATTCAAGACAGTCACAAGTAATTTAATTCAATATTCTTTTTCCTAAAAAAAAAAAACAGAGACATTTTCAAGCGAATAAAGTCTAAACATTATGCTTTCTCAAACACCCAATACATTCATTAAAGTCTAAATATTCTATCTTCTCAAAGATCGAAGACATTAACAAGTCAGATAAATTAGATAAAGTCTAAACATTCTATTCGCTGTAACATCCAAAACATTCACAAACCTGATGAAGCTAAACATTCTGTTCGCTATAATATTCATCATGTGCCATGCCGATAAGCGTGGGCGGTCATGTTTCGCCATCTCACAAGATCACCAGTGTTCTTGTCTCGACCATGCCACGCAGCCAGGTCATCCAGGTATTTATTTATCTGCCTTCTCCTTGTTCTTATAATAATAACAATAATAACAAAACCCTAGTATAACAGCCAGTCCCCTTTTGGTAGACCAGTATATTCCACACAGCTATTAACAAGTGTCAGACCATTATCTAATATTACTGTGTCGTGTAGTTTTGATGTTCGCATTTTGCCAATGCCTTTATAATGCATATCTTTTATATTGTTGCTGTTCTCTGTTAGCCTTGAATGGTGTATGAATGAAATAATGTATGAAAGAGAGTGATAGAAGGGCAGAATGTTAGACGGGCCTGCGTGTCCAATTATTAACCCTTTGAAAATAAAGTTTGTTTGTTCGTTCGTTCGTTCTCTTCCCCTCGATCTTACCAGTTGTCACCAAGTTCTCCAATGTATTTCGTCTCATAACATGACCCAAAAATTTGTAACTGTCTACGTCTAATTTCTCTAATCAATTTACGATTTTCATTTGTTTCTTGTAGGACTTGGTCATTGGTTTTTATGTCTGTCCATGGTATTCTTTGCATTTCCCCCAGAAACCACATTTGCACAGTCATCTTTTTTTTGGGCGCTAGCTAGCTTTGAACTCAAGCGTAGTCGACATACACTACTTCTTGTTGTGCTGAACTGAATTTTGGGCGCGGTTTAGTTTTCCCTATTAACAGTGTCCCTCGCCATCAGGCGAACCCACTCCGACTTCAGAGGTACTTGTAATTTACGTCCCCAAGTCAAGAACGATAGGTCAACATTTTAGTCCAGCTGTCCGGTGTAGGGGTTGAACCCCTCATCTCGGCACCAGCACACCGGATGTTTAAGAACACGCGTCTTATCTATTATTCGTCCAAGTTGACCTATAAACATCATATAATGTAAAAGACATTTACAAAGTAGTTAAGTATAAACATACTGTTCACTATAACACCCAAGACATTCACAAGCCAGATAAATCTAACCTTTATATTCGCTATAACACGCACGACATTTACAATCCAGGTAAACTCTGAACATTCTTTTAGCTAAAACAAACGTATAGCTGTGATTTATGTATGTCACTGTTGGTTTCGAAAGCTGGGTGACGACTCCAGTGTATATGCTCATACGCTACTATGTCCTGTTCAGTTGAACACATCACTTTAATCTTTATTTCACTGCGGATGTTTGTCCTTCAGCACAGATTGCGAGGCCTTGGTCAGGTATTTAGAAGAGAATAACCCCTTTGGAAGCAGATCACTTTGCATTGATTTCTAAGGTATGAGGCGTCAGTAGTTCAAAACGCAATGGCAAACTACCGAATTGATGTTGTCATGTAAAGCACAAACAGCCTATAAAATGCTGGGGTTGACTACAACTTGATGTAAAAGGCCGGGCAACTAACATTGGCTGCAGAACTAATCCAAGACTGGCGATAGTGTGCAACGGCAAACTGTGACCTCCAACGGGAACGTATGGCCCATGATGATGATACGACCCAAGTGAACAAGTTACCATCCTCAGACTTCGCACTGGGAATAACAGCCTGAAATAACACATGTTAAAATAAACTAAAGATAGGCGTTACTGATAAATGTAACCGTGGAAAGAGGTGAAATGACAGATAAACATTCTCTGCAATTGTGTAACATAAGTGCGACAGTAAGAGCAATTCTGGCCAACATCGGCTCTACTTGAGCAATCTATGGAGACGTCTACACGCTTGAGCTGGTTGCTGTTTTCTTTAAATATTTAAGGTTAAACGTTTGTAGGTGTATAGAGGAAGGATTAACAGAGGTTAAAGGCATCTGGTTTTACCTCACATGGCTGGGTCTCTTTCCACAGAGCAGCCTGCCCAAAAGCGTCGTATAAGACACGAACTGCGTAGCTTCAGCGACGACTCCCATGAGTCTCTAAGAAAACTGCACATGCTAACAGAATGACGGAATGCGGACACGAACCCGCGACCTTCGGGGCGCCAGTCAGGCGGCTTAACCAGGTAAACAATCTTTGACACGCCTACCGAGGATTCGATCCTAGATCAGTTGCCTACCAAGTCTCGTATGCCCGGCCATGATATTTAGTCTTTAGGTTGCATTTACTCACACCAGGATAAGGCTTGCACCCTCCCAATTGCGCTCCTCCACCTGGAACCTTTGCCGGTTATTGGAGTGTAAAGTTTGCTGAGCCACGTCCAACATTCGGCGCTAAAAGAAAGCAGATAGGACCGTCTACTCTCATACGGTAGCTCAGTCGTATATGACTAAGACATGACACCTACAAGGGAACAAAACAGGTAAACAATCTTTAACACACCTACCGAGGAGTCGAACCCGGATCAGCCGATTTGATGGGAGATAGCTAGAAGAGATTAGAACAAGAATTGCCATGGCGAAGGTAGCCTTTTGCAAGATGAAAAACATACTGACCAATAAAAAGATATCAATTGAAACGAGAAAAAGAGTGTTGAAGTGCTACATAGAACCTGTACTTTTATATAGATGTGAAGCGTGGAAAATGAGCAGACAAGCTGAAAAACATCTGATGGCTGTGGAAATGTGGTTTCTGTGGAAAATGCAAAGAACACCATGGACAGACAGAAAAATCAATGAACAAGTCCTACAAGAAAGAAATGAAGATGGTAAACTGATTAGAGACATTAGACGTCAATCAATCAATCATGTGCCATGCCGGAAAGCGTGGGCGGTCATGATTCGCCATTTCACTCGATCACCAGAGTCGTGGATCAGCTTAGTGTTCCTGTCTCGTCCATGCCATGTGGCCAAGCCATCCAGGTATTTTCCTCTCGGTCTTCCTCTTGGTCTGTTCCCTTCGATCTTGCCAGCTGTCACTAAGTTCTCCAGTCCATTTCTTCTCATAACATGTCCAAAAAATTTTGACTGTCTACGTCTAATTTCTCTAATCAATCTACGATTTTCATTTGTCTCACATTTCTGCAGCCATCAGATGTTTTCCAGCTTGACTGCACATTGTCCAAGTTTCACATCCATACAAAAGAACAGGCTCTACGTATCCCCTCAAAACTCTTTTTCTCGTTTCAATTGACATCTTCTTATTGGTCAGAATGTTTTTCATCTTCCTAAAGGCTACTTTCGCAATGGCGATTCTTGTTCTAATCTCTTCAAGGCATCTGCCATCAGATGACGTAGACAGTCCAAATTTTGTGGGCAAGTTATGAGAAGAAATGAACTGGAGAACTTGGTGACGACTGGCAAGATCGAAGGGAGGATACCAATGGGAAGACCAAGAATTAAATACCTGGATGGCTTGGCCACGTGGCATGGTAGAGACAGAAATACAGAGCTAATCCACGACTCTGGTGATTGAGTGAGATGGCAGAACATGACCGCCCACTCTTATCGGCATGGCACATGATGGATGGATCAGCCGATTTGGTGTGCGGCGTTCTAGTCACTCAGTCACTCTCTCCCCCAAAATCATGAATACGAGATGTGTTTTTATTTAATTTTCATGAAACGAATTTCAGGGGACATTGACAACTCCTCGAAGATTGTTCTGGTTAGCGCAGGTACCGTGGTAACACAATGGGCAAAACCATTTTTCTCAAATAAGACCAAACCAGGGATTTTCTACACGTCATCGAAAACACTCATCCAGGTATGTTTGATTGAAATAATCTGTTTAAGTTTAATTCGGACATTTTAATTGGCACTTGTCAATGTTAAAATCAAAGATATGGAGTATTCGTTGTATCATTTCCCCAGGACATGCTGGTGTGTTGGGAACCGAGCAGGCGAACAGGCTGGCTGGACTGCACTGTTGGGGGGCGGGCTGGGACTGCACTGTTGGGGTGGGGGGGGGGCGTGCTGGTTCAAGGTGAAGCAGGTGTGGTCAAGGCTCTCTGGGATCATGTGTATTGTGTGGAAGAACAAGGACACCGTTAATGCCTGGAGAGACTGATGCTGCAGGGAGTGACCAGAGGATCCGGCCGACACTCAGGACACGAGAGAAACCCAGGCGGACACATAATCAGACTGCAGTTGGTACCATCAGGACTCTTCGCTGGTTGTTGAAGATGACGGCAGAGCACGTATTGGAATGTCCCTAGCGCTGTGATGTCGGTTCTTGTCTCATCTCAACTCAGTCTCTATTCTCGCCGGCGCAACGGAGTTCGTGGCAGGAACGGAGATCGTGATCTGTGGAAGGAAACTGGAGCACGTATAGAGGGCATGTAATTGACCTCCATTCACGCCATGAGAACTATTGGTAATATTGTGCTAACCATATTCTTTTTTTTTTGGTTTTAAATAACCAGTTGCCATAAAGTCGATCCTCACTTTTATTTAATCTGTATCCTCTTATCTCGTTTGCTTAAACATTCTGTTCACGTTTATCTGGACAGGCTAGATGTTTGGTACATTACCCCAGGATCAGGGTGTGTAGACCATCCCTTATCTTCTTTTGTGAAAATGCAAACAGCCAACACTGAGACAAACGCGGACTGCTTGAGCTACAGGCAGATGCCCTAATCTCTGACCAACTCCTCCCCCATTGAATATCTGTGTGTGTGACGCGGTCAGTACTACACCTGCCCCCGTCACCTGCATGCACTTGATGGTAATAGATTCAGGTAGTGTCGACCTGGGAGCTGCTCAATGGAAGCGATCTTCGTCTCAAAGGGGATTCAGACTCCTGACCGCCGGACCGGTAGACAAGCGTGATAGCCACCACATTACCACGGCTTCCCAGCTACGGAGGTAGAACCACATTACCCGGGCTCCCCACCTTTAGCGGTACCACCACATCACCCTAGCTCCTCACCTGGAGGTAACACCACATCACCCCAGCTCCCCACCTGGAGGTAACACCACTTCACCCCAGCCCCCCACCTGGAGGTAACACCACATCACCCCAGCTCCCCACCTGGAGGTAACACCACATCACCCCAGCTCCCCACCTGGAGGTAACACCACTTCACCCCAGCCCCCCACCTGGAGGTAACACCACATCACCCCAGCTCCCCACCTGGAGGTAACACCACATCACCCCAGCTCCCCACCTGGAGGTAACACCACATTACCTCAGCTCCCCACCTAGTTAGTTAGTTAGTTAGTCGCAGTTCCAACTTCACAGCAACAGGTCGTCCCCATTATGCTCTGTTCCTGTGCCAGTGAATACCACACAAAAAGCTCCCCACTGCCCAATGTGAAAAGTGGAAAAGACAGGAGTCTCGACAAACAACAGCCAGCACAGATACACTGTGCATAATGCTGCCGCCAGAATGTCAACACACCAGTCCCCCACAAAACACCCAATTCATATCTGATGGAATCGGCAGTCATTTTCCTATCTGGATGTTTCCTAGATGTTCACCCACACAGTCCACGAGAATACAGTTCATCACCGACGGCAGTGGCAGTCAACCAGAAGCCCAGCAGCCACGCATTTCTGCATAAGGCAAAAACCGGTCAGTTCTGGGACATAGCCACCTGCCATCGCTCCGAACATGCAGTCACGTTCCCCCCCCCCCCCCCCAAAAAAAAAAAAAAAAAAAAAAACAAACTTGGGCAGATCCTAAAGCACTTCACACGAAACTCACAGCTCACAGTGTCGCGCCACGCACTCACACAGTAGTAGGGCGACGGAACCATCAAGCCTCTTTAGTCGCCTCTTACGACATGCGTGGTAGGCTACAGTGTTGCTATTCTTTGCTTCCCTTATGTGCCCCGGCAACACACGGGAGTGTGTGGCTCCCTCCCTACCTATGTAGCTAGTACTACATTACCCCGGCACTCCACCTATGGAGGTAGTACCACATTACCCCGGCACCCCGCCTATGGAGGTAGTACCACATTACCCCGGCACCCAACCTATGGAGGTAGTACCACATTACCCCGGCACCCAACCTATTAAGGTAGTACCACATTACCCCGGCACCCCGCCTGTGGAGGTAGTATCACATTACCCCGGCTCCCTACCTATGGAGGTAGTATCACATTCCCCGGCACCCCACCTATGGAGGTAGTATCACATTACCCCGGCACCCCACCTATGGAGGTAGTACCACATTACCCCGGCTCCCCACCTATGGAGGTAGTACCACATTACCCCGGCACCCCACCTATGGAGGTAGTACCACATTACCCCGGCACCCCACCTATGGAGGTAGTACCACATTACCCCGGCACTCCACCTATGGAGGTAGTACCACATTACCCCGGCACCCCACCTATGGAGGTAGTATCACATTCCCCGGCACCCCACCTATGGAGGTAGTATCACATTACCCCGGCACCCCACCTATGGAGGTAGTACCACATTACCCCGGCTCCCCACCTATGGAGGTAGTACTACATAACCCCGGCACCCCACCTATGGAAGTAGTACCACATTACCCCGGCACCCCACCTATGGAGGTAGTACCACATTACCCCGGCACCCCACCTATGGAGGTAGTATCACATTACCCCGGCTCCCTACCTATGCAGCTAGTACTACATTACCCCGGCACCCCGCCTATGGAGGTAGTACCACATTACCCCGGCACCCCACCTATGGAGGTAGTATCACATTACCCCAGCTCCCTACCTATGGAGGTAGTATCACATTCCCCGGCACCCCACCTATGGAGGTGGTATCACATTACCCCGGCTCCCTACCTATGGAGGTAGTATCACATTCCCCGGCTCCCCACCTACGGAGGTATCAGATGCAATGTAAGTGATGTGATGCTTTGCAAAACCAACAACCAAGCAAAGTAATTGATCTCACGTATGACAACCAAGCAAAGTAATTGACCTCATGTATGACAACCAAGCAAAGTAATTGACCTCATGTATGACAACCAAGCGAAGTAATTGACCTCATGTATGATAACGATGGTGTCTGTAGCTAAATGGTAGCCAACGTGTTTCACAATCCCGCATACCGTGAACGAAATCATTTGCAGGCGATATGGAAGTACACGGCCTAGCGTTGTTTTTTTAACAATGGTATGCCCTTTAAAGACTAAAATAACTGAATAAATTATGGAGTGGGACAGATAGAACTACACAAATTAGATTTTTAAGAGCACGCATCTTTCCCATTGCAACATACGCCTGTGAGACCTGACACTTACTAAACAAGCTGAACAGCGCATAAATGCCTTTGAATATAAATGCTATAGACTAGTTCTAAGAATATCTTGGGTAAAGAAAAGAACAAATGCATCCATACTTCAAGAGCTGAATATTGAAGAGGGGTGGCTATTAAAGACGATAAAACAAATAAAATTGATATATTTTGGTCACTTGAAACGTCATGAAAGTTTGGAGAGAACAATAATGGCGGGGTATACGCCAGGGAAGAGAGGAAGATGAAGGCCAAAGAGAAGATGGGTGCAGGATGTGGCGGATGATCTCCAGATGGTTGTATCGGACGTGAGGCATCTTGCTTACGATCGAGAAGTTTTCCGGAAGGTTGTTATGGGAACGAGGTTCTGCAAAATGACATGCCACTGCAGTGCTTCCTAAACTTTTCACTTTCGCGGATCGACATAAAATTTTCCTTTTGCACCAGGGAACGGTGCCGTTTAAAAAATTGTTTCTCCTAGTAATCTGGAATTTTATATGACCTGAATATACATTTTAATATAAATATAAGATTTAACGTAATTGTGGGTGTTGTCCCGGGGCGCTAAATACTGCTCCATAATATTATTGGATGGCGGTGATTTATTTAATGGTGGTCCCATTTTTATGAGTAACAATTTTATTGTAGAGATTTACAAATCAAATATTTTTTCAAATGTCAAAACTACATCTAGGTCTTCTTGTAAAGGTGTATATACTTTACACTGACAGTAATGAACACAAATATAAAATAAAAGTAAAATATATCCTGGAAAACGATACCAAATCGGATGTTAAACAAGCTGACTAAATTACAGTATGTTGTAATAAAAATGATTTAATGATCAGCTGCTAACAGTAACTATTTAATACGAGGGGTGGGTCTGTTTATTATTTACAAGCTTATCAAATCGTGGCTCGATTGTAGACAGCGTTACCCGCAAAGGTGAACAAATTTCTACATTGTTTTTGCATTTTGTCTTAATAATGCTCATTGACGAAAAAGAAATACTCTTCTTTCAAATTGTCTTTGTATTGATATCTCATATACACCACCAGAATCGCTAAGTTGGCAACGTCCGTGCTTTCGTCCAGCTGTAATGAAAAATACTTTGCAAATGCATCTAACACATTTCCTCGCTCAGACGATGGCAAAACGCATTATAATCGTACAATGAAAATCACGTATGTCCTTCATCTTATGACAATCAGCAAATTATAATGTGCATCTTTCTCACTTTTCGTCACATAGGAAACAAAAGAAATGCATGTCGTCAACATACAAATGTCGTCGACCTTTAAATGTCGTCGGTTTTAAGTATCGGTCTCTGCTGGTTACTATTTTTAACTTTCCCATTGAACCAATGATTCGCTTCTCCTTAAAAATAAATACTCCTTGGGCTATACGGCTGCAGGCTCAATTTATTTTAAAATTAAATCACCATAAAAACGGTGCGGATATCATGTTTTGAGAAAATGACAATCTTGTTTTTTTTTAACAAGTTCTAAACAATCCTCAAAGGAGAAAATATTTAACATTTTCTTACTTTTTTCAACTCACGTTGCGGACCGGCAAAGAAGGGCTCGCGGACCGGCACCGGTCCACGGACCACCACTTTGAGAAGCACTGCTGTCAAGGACACGCAACTAACTTTTTTAATGGCAAGAATAGCGGTAGTGTAACCGTTCGGAGGTTACATTGACAATGGCATAATCGCAGGTTGGCGAGGGTTTGACACCTGCAGTCCTCGTTCGCTACGAGAGGATAAACCATTCGCCTTTGCACTCAAGCCTAATAAATGTGAAGGTCCTAGTATAATTATCGCGAATTAGTTTATTGCCATGGGTCGGTGATGTGATAGAGCCAACACACCTTGCAGGTTGAATTCCCTAAAGAATAGGAGGCCAATTGTTCTCTCACTTTCGCAGACGACGAGCCCAGACGCAAAACCAAAGAGTTGATGACATTATCAGCGAAGTTCACTAACAAACTGGCCAACAAGCCCGCTGAGATGGTTCTCAGCACATTATTTACCCTCAATAGATCCATGCTACTGAGCTTATTTTCTATTATTTGTTTATTTGAGTTGGTTATGGCATTCATTGATGATAAACAACACCGACACATGCCTGGAACATGTGTTCTTATGTCTTAATGTAATCACTGTGAAGTCTTCCCCGTGATTAAATGTTGTGTTTTGTGTATGTATTTGTTTGCTGATGAAGGCTAGCCGCCGCAGCCTCCTGTGTTTTCTTTAAGTTTGTTCTTTAAAACTGCATTACTTTGTGGTATTCTATATAGCTTATATTTCCACAGCTTTACCGAAATTCCATTAATTTTATTCATTCTGGGACATGTGTATCTGCAGATGGACTTCCTGAATGATGAATACCACAGGGACATCAAGCTGAAACAAAACTTCAACGGGGCTGACTTTGTGGAACTGCCTTGCCGTGGGAACAGATATTCTTTGATCTTTCTCGTGCCTCAGAGCACCAGTTCACTAGCTGAACAAGGTAACCTGATGTTTGACGAGTCAGTGCAAACATTTTTAGATATTTGCACTTACAGGTGTGTTATTAGTTGCATTTCCAAAACTAAGGCAATGGGTTATCCCATAATGTTCCGTTCCTGTGCCATCGAATATCATAAAAGGTTCCTCGGTGTTCCATGTGAAAATTAAAACGGAGAGCAGTCTCGACAAAAGCAACAGCAAGCATTCGAATGCATGCATAAAGCCACTGCCAGAATGCCTACACATCAGTCCGCCACTAGAATTATAGTTCATCGTGATAGAAGCAGATTTCACTAGAAGAAACAAAAAACATTAGTTGCACACGCATCACTGCATAAGGCAAACCATTTAGTTCAGCAACAAAGCAACCACAATTTTACTGAAAATGCAGATCGCAACACAAACCACTGCTGACAGATGAAGCAAAAAAACAAAACATTTCGCATGAAATCCACAGCTCAATGTCACACCGAACACAAAGCACAGTAGCCGGGCGACGGAACGATGTACTACAAGTCCAAAAATGAGGAACATACGTAAGTAAACAGTAGCCAGAAACATAAACACTCCAAAGTCTTAACGGATCGCCCGCCTCTCCACCATATTCAACCGGAAGTCATATTACCGGCTTGTATTGCGTGCTGTCGCATTTATTCTTTATGATAACCATAACGAACATCCTGAAGCGAGAACAAACAAAGAACGAGTAACGGTATCCGAGCTGCAAAAGTACTAGGTATGTGTGAGAATAGACTTTAGATGATGCCTTTAACTGTGTAGACTTCTTATTTTGCATCTAATACTTGACGGAATTTGGTATTACCCCATTGGCTGGTTGACTGGATAACAGCTGTCTTGATGGAGGCAGTGGTGGAAACGGAAAGCACTGAATGTCCTGGCCTAATTTAGGGCGATTCGCAGTAGTTTGGTTGGAACACAAATAATACCAGAGATCTTGGCAAATTGTGGTACAATGAATTGTAGCAAATATGGGGGGGGGGGGGGGGGAAAGAGATTCTCCGTGGCGAAGTAGCTAAGTCTGCTGCTCGCGCTCGTAAGGTCGTGTGTTCGAGTCCTGCCTACGTCGTTCGGTTCGTGGGTGCACTTTTCTCATAGACTCCTATGGGGTCGCCGTTGGAACTACGTGCTTTGTGCGACTCATTTGGCAGGTCGCTCTGTGTAAAGGGACCGAGCCATATGGGATAACACACGGTGCAATGAAGTAGATCCTATTGTCTTAAAACCCTTTGAACGTTAAGCTACACAATATGGTGTCACAGCTGTTGACATAATCATCATCATCATCATCATCATCATCATCATCATCATCATCATCATCATCATCATCATCATCATCATCATCATCATCATCATCATCATCATCATTATCAATATCATAGTGCGAGGAAATGAAACCTCAAGACTAAATATCATGGCAGGACAGACCAAGCCCAATGCCTTGATAGGTAACTGGTCTAGGATCGAAGCTTCGACAGGCGGGCAGTTAGACTATTGCTTTGCTGATCGGGCAACTTCTGCAGTTTGTCTTGTCCCAGATGTATTGGTGTTACTTTTCCTCTGGAGTAAACTAGGCAGACCGAGAGAGGGATCATGCTGCATGGGCAAAACATGGTCTCTACAATTCAGCAGTAGTATATAGGTACAAAAGCACGCGAATTTGTGGAGGTGGAGGTGGCGCACATTCCTTATATAAATCAACCATTTATCGATTTTGTGGCGCAAATTGCAATCTATTTTTAGCTCTTATCGATTTTCCTCCTCAAAGGGCGATAACTCCTGGTATGATTATTTTAAGTGGACGGGGTCAAGTGACTCATCAGAGGTGACGTGGTCTAGTGACTCATCAGAGGTGGCGTGCGTGCTCAGAGGTGCGTGGTCAAGTGATTGTAGGTACGACATAAAAAATACGACATAAAACATCAATAAAGAAAACAAACGACTCAAGTAAGTTATATAATAATTTTTAATAAAACATATATAGAAAAGAAGAAAAAAAAAACAAGAAGAAAAAAACAAAACATAGTCAAGTGACCCCTTAAATTATAGGTAAGGGTGTGCGATGACGTGCTCAAGTGGTGGTCAAGAGGTGGTCAAGAGGTGGTCAAGCGGTCAAGAGGTGGTCAAGTGACCCCTTAAATTGTATGGGATGGTACGTGTAGTGACGTGGTGATGATCAAGAGGTGGTCAAGTGGTGGTCAGGGTGTGGTCAAGTGGTGGTCAAGATGTGGTCAAGTGGTCGAGTGACCACTTAAATTGTCGGGGAAAGTAGGTGTAGTGATATGGTGATGATTAAAGGGTGGTAAATTAGTGGTCAAGCAGTGGTCAAGCAGTGGTCAAGTGAGGAAAATTTTAGTGGAAAGTAGTTGTAATGATATGGTGATGATTAAAGGGTGGTAAATTAGTGGTCAAGCAGTGGTCAAGCAGTGGTCAAGTGGTCGAGTGACCACTTAAATTGTCGGGGAAAGTAGTTGTAATGATATGGTGATGATTAAAGGGTGGTAAATTAGCGGTCAAGAGGTGGTCAAGCGGTGGTCAAGTGGTTAAATGACCCCTTAAATTGTTGGGGAGAGTACTGTAGTGACACGGTGATTATCAAGAGGTGGTCAAGTAGTGGTCAAGTGGTGGTCAAGCGGTGGTCAAGTGGTCAAATAACCCTAAAATTGTAGAGGAGAGTGTGTCTTGTGATGCAGTGATGATCAAAAGGTGGTCAAGTAGTGGTCAAGTAGTGGTCAAGGGGTGGTCAAGTGGTCAAGTGACCACTTAAATTATAGAGGAGAGTAAGTGTAGTGACACGATGATGATCAAGATGTGGTCAAGTAGTGGTCAAGTGGTGGTCAAGTGGTCGAGTGACCACATAAATTGCAGAGGAGAGTAGGTGTAGTGACATGGTGATGCTCAAGAGGTGGTCAAGTTGTTAGGTCTAGAGGTTGGGGTGTCTCAGTCATGAAGTATCAAACTGTCTGCTGTGGGAAGGATGGCGCTGATCAGGGCGAGTAGGTTCTAATACGTTTATCTCTATTGTCTACAATTGGCGTGGTTGTATAGTAATAATAGTAGAGTTGTTTCGTAGCAATATTAGTCATCATCATCAAGGGTCATGTTAGGTGGTATTTGTAATGATAGTAGTAGTAGTAGTAGTAGTAGTAGTAGTAGTAGTAGTAGTAGTAGTAGTAGTAGTAGTAGTAGTAGTAGTAGTAGTAGTAGTAGTAGTAGTAGTAGTAGTAGTAGCAATACCAACAATAGTACTAATTATCATCATCATCACGTGTCATACCAACGGACGTATCACCCACACATTGCGATCTCCAACACCATTGAACAATTCCGGGGTTGACTCACACTACAGAAATCCCCAATTAACGGCATTACCTTCATGTAATGGTGGTACTCATAGTACCAATAGCACCAGTAGTAATAGTCACCAACATCAGCAAGAGACTTATCGCATGACATTGGTCAGTATGACACTCCATAAACTATGATCTCCAACACCATGGATACAAATAGTAATAATATTGGTAGCAGTAGTAGTATTAGTAGTAGTAGTAGTAGTAGTAGTAGTAGTAGTAGTAGTAGTAGTAGTAGTAGTAGTAGTAGTAGTAGTAGTAGTAGTAGCGGCGGCGGTGGTGGTGGTGGTGGTGATGGTGGTGGTGGTAATAGTAGGAGTAGTAGAATAGCGAGGGTGCTTGTTGTTTCACTAAGTATTTGTATATCGTATGTAGTATAAAGCTAGTTTGTGTTGTATGCTGTGTAATGTGTTACTGAAATATCTGTATTTTGTAGTTCTAAGAGGTGATGACGCCATAACCCACCACGCTATAATCTTATTGATAGTGTCTTCAGGGCCGCGAAAAAGGCTCATTGTGAGATATCGATCATTTCTCAAAGAGACAGCATCCCGGGTGCATGCCCATTACGAGCAAACAACGATAAGGCAACGACAAGGCAAAATGGCGTCGAATATAGCGTAAAGTACACTACTTATGAGGTCATCGGTTGTCCGTTCCATCACGGTCGACAAATAGGCGCTCACTAACTTCACAATATGCTCACTCAAATAAACATATAGGATAATAAGGCACCGACCCAAACAAGGAAAACGGACAAAAACAAGGGGGAAAAATGACATAAGCGTCAAAATATAACACATACAAAGACAGATACAACAGTGACTAAAAAAAAATAATAAAAATTACACGACAAAATAACACACACACACACACACACACACACACACACACACACACACACACACACACACACACACACACAATGAAAACTGAAACAACCAATGAAAAATCGCTGACACGAACACTAGAAGCTGACACAAACACTAGACAAGGTACCTAAAGAAAAGCTAAACTTTGTTAACCAAAATGCGAAAGTAGGAAAATGTGATACCCAAATGTAAAACAAATAACAAGAGAGGAATAGCTCGTCCCAACTTATGAAAAGTAGGAAAATATGTCAACCAAATGGGAAAAAGTTAGGCCAAATACAAAAATATCTAACTCAAACTAATGAAAAGTAGGGAAACTTTGTTAACCAAAGGAGGGGAAAAACCTAGGTCAAGTAGGAAAATCTGTTACCCAAAAGTGAAAAATGTCGGCCAATACAGAAATAGTTCGTCCACACGTATGCAAACTAGGAAAATTTGTTAGTCGAACAGGATAAAATATTGCCCAAGTAGGGAAATTTGAGAGCCATTTGTGAGAAAATATAATCCAAAGAGAGGAATATCTCGTTCCAACTTATAAAAAGAAGGAAAATTCTCAACCAAACATATAAAAAATAGGAAAATTGATAACCAAACGGGACATATATTGACCAACTAGGGAAATGTGTTACTCAAAGAGGAAAAATAATGACCAAATAACGAAATACATCGCTCAAACTTATGAAAACTAGGAAACTTTGTTAGCTAAATGGAAGAAACCTTGGTCAAGTAGGAAAAATCTGTTAGCCAAATGTGAAAAATGTCGGTCAAATGCAGAAATAGGTCGGCCACACGTATGCAAACAAGGAAAGGTTGTTAGCCAGATAGGAAAAGTATTAACCAAGTAAGAAAGTGTGGTAGCCAAAGGTGAAAAAATATCAGCCAAAGTGAGAAATATCTCATCCAAACTTATAAAAAGAAGGAAAATTCTCAACCAAATGAGGAAAAGTTAGACCAAATATAGTAACATCTCAACCAAACTTATGAAAACTAGGAAACTTTGTTAGCCAACGAGAATAAACACCTAGGTCAAGTAGGAAAATCTGTTAGTCAAATGTAAAAAATGTCGGCCAAATACAGAAATACCTCGTCCGCACTTATTAAAATTAGGAAAACTTTGTTAGCCAAATAGTAAAAGTATTACCCAAGTAGGAAAATTTGATAACCAAATGTAAAAAAAAAAAAAAAAAAAAAAAAAATATCACCCAAAGAGAGGAACATCTCGGCCAGACTTATAAAAAGTAGGAGAACTATGTGCCAAATGGGAAAAAGTTAGGTCAAATACAGAAATATCTCAACCAAACATATAAAAAATAGGAAAATTGATAACCAAACGGGACACATGTTGACCAACTAGGGAAATGTGTTACTCAAAGAGGAAAAATAATGACCAAGTAACGAAATACATCGCTCAAACTTATGAAAACTAGGAAACTTTGTTAGCCAAATGGAAGAAACCTTGGTCAAGTAGGAAAATCTGTTAGCCAAATGTGAAAAATGTCGGCCAAATACAGAAATAGTTCGGCCACACGTATGCAAACAAGGAAAGGTTGTTAGCCAGATAGGAAAAGTATTAACCAAGTAAGAAAATGTGATAGCCAAAGGTGAAAAAATATCACCCAAAGCGAGAAATATCTCATCCAAACTTATAATAAGAAGGAAAATTCTCAACCAAATGAGAAAAAGTTAGACCAAATATAGTAACATCTCAACCAAACTTATGAAAACTAGGAAACTTTGTTAGCCAACGAGAATAAAAACCTAGGTCTATTAGGAAAATCTGTTAGCGAAATGTAAAAAATGTCGGCCAAATACAGAAATACCTCGTCCGCACTTATTAAAATTAGGAAAAATTTGTTATCCCAATAGTAAAAATATTGCCCAAATAGGAAAATTTGATAGCCAAATGTAAAAAAAAAAAAAATATCACCCAAAGAGAGCAATATCTCGGCCAGACTTTTAAAAAGTAGGAGAACTATTTGCCAAATGGGAAAAAGTTAGGCCAAATACAGAAATATCTCAACCAAACATATAAAAAATACGAAAATTGATAACTAAACGGGGAAATATATTGACCAACTAGGGACATGTGTTACTCAAAGAGGAAAAATAATGACCAAGTAACGAAATACATCACTCAAACTTATGAAAACTAGGAAACTTTGTTAACCAAAGGAAAAAAAAAAAACCTTGTTCAAGTAGGAAAATCTGTTAGCCAAATGTGACAAATGTCGGACAAATGCAGAAATAGTTCGGTCACACATATGCAAACTAGGAAAAGTTGTTAGCCGGATAGGAAAAGTATTGGCCAAGTAGGAAAATTTGAAAGCCAAATGTGAAAAAAATATCATCCAAAGAGAGAAATATCTCGTCCAGACTTATAAAAAGTTGGAAAATTTGTCAACCAAATGGGGTAAAGTTACACCAAATACAGAAACATCTTAACCACATTTATAAAAAACGAGGGGAAAATGTCGACCAAATACAGAAATAACTCAACCCAATTTATAAATATGGCAACCAAACTTATGAAACGTAGGAAAATGTGTTAACTAAAAGGGGAAAATATGATACACGTAACGAAATATCTCAGCCAAACTTATAAAAAGTAGGAAAATATGTCAACCAAATGAGAACAAGTTAGGCCAAATACAGAAATTTCTCAACCAAACTCATGAAAAGTAGGAACATCTTGTTACCCAAATAGGAAAAATATTGGTCAAGTAAAGAAATAGCGTGGTCAAACCTATAAAAACATACCAACATTTGTTAACACAACTTGGCCACTTGTTCTTACAAACTTGCTCGCTGGCTCAAACAATTTGTCCACTTGCTATTACAATCGGTCGACCTATCCTATCAATTCACACACTTACCATAACAACTGTCCCTTTCCCCAACAACGTGTCCACCGACTCTCTCATATTATCGTTTCGCCCTATCAACTTACCCACTGACTCTAACAACTTCCCCACATGGGCTCACAAAATTTCCATTTGTTATTATAACTTGTCGACAGTCTCGCCCAAATTACCACTTACTCTTACAAACTGTCCCAACTGCGCACACAAAGGTGTCCACTTGTGATTTCACGGCCTCCACTCCACATAGATAAGTAGCCCTTATAAAATACAAATGTATCCCGCAAGTCATACAGAAGTGTCCCCCATATTGTCATTAAAAAAAAAAAAATATTTGTGTGTGTGTAGGTAAGTTCATGTCTTTGGCAGTTCATATTTTCTAAATTCATTTCTTCAGCATAAGATTTGTGTAAGTTCACGCCCTCATCATAAATGTTGTTGTGTAAGTTCATGTCTTCGACAGTTCATGTTTTGCTAAGGCCTAGTTTTAGTGAAAATGCAGAAGTCTATTGGCTAGAATTTCAACCTGAGTTGTCAATTACTAACACTGCCTGTGGACAGCTATTCTTACCCATGCGCTAAAGTTGAGAAAATGAACTTCCGTTGAATGGAAGCTACCACAGACTTGAATTATTAAACCCCCCTGGAAGAAGTAGCAGCAGCTTAACCAGGAAAAGATCGAATTATTTATCCCCCCTTAGTCTGGGAATTATGAAAATATACGCTCACACAAGCGATATTACTCATGAAGTCATATAAACAAAAATATAAAGGATAACAAATGAGGCAGCGCCACAATTGTTATCCTTTATATTTTTGTTTATATGACTTCATGAGTAATATCGCTTGTGTGAGCGTATATTTGAGAAATGATCGATATCTCACAATGAGCCTTTTTCGCGGCCCTGAAGACACTATCAATAAGATTATAGCGTGGTGGGTTATGGCGTCGTCACCTCTTAGAACTACAAAATACAGATATTTCAGTAACACATTACACAGCATACAACACAAACTAGCTTTATACTACATACGATATACAAATACTTAGTGAAACAACAAGCACCCTCGCTATTCTACTACTCCTACTATTACCACCACCACCATCACCACCATCACCACCACCGCTGCTACTACTACTACTACTACTACTACTACTACTACTACTACTACTACTACTACTACTACTACTACTACTACTACTACTACTACTACTACTACTACTACTACTACTACTACTACTACTACTACTACTACTACTACCAATATTATTACTATTTGTATCCATGGTGTTGGAGATCATAGTTTATGGAGTGTCATACTGACCAATGTCAGGCGATAAGTCTCTTGCTGATGTTGGTGACTATTACTACTGGTGCTATTGGTACTATGAGTACCACCATTATATGAAGGTAATGCCGTTAATTGGGGATTTCTGTAGTGTGAGTCAACCCCGGAATTGTTCAATGGTGTTGGAGATCGCAATGTGTGGGTGATACGTCCGTTAGTAAGACACGTGATGATGATGATAATTAGTACTATTGTTGGTATTGCTACTACTACTACTACTACTACTACTACTACTACTACTACTACTACTACTACTACTACTACTACTACTACTACTACTACTACTACTACTACTACTACTACTACTACTACTACTACTACTACTACTACTACTACTACTACTACTACTACTACTATCATTACAAATACCACCTAACATGACCCTTGATGATGATGACTAATATTACTACGAAACAACTCTACTATTATTACTATACAACCACGCCAATTGTAGACAATAGAGATAAACGTATTAGAACCTACTCGCCCTGATCAGCGCCATCCTTCCCACAGCAGACAGTTTGATACTTCATGACTGAGACACCCCAACCTCTAGACCTAACAACTTGACCACCTCTTGAGCATCACCATGTCACTACACCTACTCTCCTCTGCAATTTATGTGGTCACTCGACCACTTGACCACCACCTGACCACCACTTGACCACTACTTGACCACATCTTGATCATCATCGTGTCACTACACTTACTCTCCTCTATAATTTAAGTGGTCACTTGACCACTTGACCACCCCTTGACCACTACTTGACCACCTTTTGATCATCACTGCATCACAAGACACACTCTCCTCTACAATTTTAGGGTTATTTGACCACTTGACCACCGCTTGACCACCACTTGACCACTAATTGACCACCTCTTGATAATCACCGTGTCACTACACGTACTCTCCCCAACAATTTAAGGGGTCATTTAACCACTTGACCACCCCTTGGCCACCGCTTGACCACCTCTTGACCACTAATTTACCACCCTTTAATCATCACCATATCATTACAACTACTTTCCCCGACAATTTAAGTGGTCACTCGACCACTTGACCACTGCTTGACCACTGCTTGACCACTAATTTACCACCCTTTAATCATCACCATATCATTACAACTACTTTCCACTAAAATTGTCCTCACTTGACCACTGCTTCACCACTTCTTGACCACTAATTTACCACCCTTTAATCATCACCATATCACTAGACCTACTTTCCCCGACAATTTAAGTGGTCACTCGACCACTTGACCACATCTTGACCACCACTTGACCACACCCTGACCACCACTTGACCACCTCTTGATCATCACCACTTCACTACACGTACCATCCCATACAATTTAAGGGGTCACTTGACCACCTCTTGACCGCTTGACCACCTCTTGACCACCTCTTGACCACCACTTGAGCACGTCATCGCACACCCTTACCTATAATTTAAGGGGTCACTTGACTATGTTTTGTTTTTTTCTTCTTGTTTTTTTTTTTTTTTCTTCTTTTCTATATATGTTTTATTAAAAATTATTATATAACTTACTTGAGTCGTTTGTTTTCTTTATTGATGTTTTATGTCGTATTTTTTATGTCGTACCTACAATCACTTGACCACGCACCTCTGAGCACGCACGCCACCTCTGATGAGTCACTAGACCACGTCACCTCTGATGAGTCACTTGACCCCGCCCACTTAAAATAATCATACCAGGAGTTATCGCCCTTTGAGGAGGAAAATCGATAAGAGCTAAAAATAGATTGCAATTTGCGCCACAAAATCGATAAATGGTTGATTTATATAAGGAATGTGCGCCACCTCCACCTCCACAAATTCGCGTGCTTTAGCCCCACTTACACTACTTTCAGCCCAGGCTTTGTGCTATGGAGAGGTATAACTTCAACCTTTGTCCCCACCATGGGCTGTAGTTATTATGCCTTTTATGAAACACAATGTAACAAACTATCGTCTGTCAAGACAGCAAGGTGTCAGTGGGACTGCAATGAAGCTCATAACCATACACGCGATATTCAACTACAAATGTGTCAAGTCCACAACAATGAAACAGATGAGTAATATATATATATATATATATATATATATATATATATATATATAACAATAAGAAGAGATACACAGCTGTCCTTGGTCATCTGATGAGAAGAGGCAGTGGAGAACATCGTGACAATTGGAAAGATCAGTGAGAAGCGAGGCAGAGGCAGACCAAGAAAAATGATGCTGGATGGACTGAGGAATACCATCAGCATAATCGAGATCTGTTGAGAGACCTGATGATGACGATGATGATGGTGATGATTATGATGATAATTATGAATATGATGATGAGGATGATGATGATGAAGATGATGATGATAATGATGATGATGAATATGATGTATTATGTATATCCATGCACAGTTTTTCGTGTTGTTGCATATGTAATTGTTTGTTGTGTGTGTGCTGATGGAAGTTTTGGCCGCAACGTCCATTTTGCTACACGTGATCGAGTTCTAGTAAAGCTGACTAATTCCACATTTCGTGTGTTTGGTGATTCACTTTGCTTAGAGATTAGAGAGACACATAACAAGCTAATATTAAATTAAGCAAAGTTAAAAGCTAAATACTGAATGTCATGTGGTAAAGTACTGCGCGCCTTGGTTACATAAACGTATGCATCGGGGCGCCCTGGTGCGCCCTGGCACGACTACGCCACCGGTACAAATCTTGAGCTGAATTTAGAGACCATGTGTTGCCCATGCACCATGCTCCATCTCTCGGCCTGCTTAGTTTACTCCAGAGGAAAGGTAGCACCAATACATCTTGAACAAGACAAGCTGCAGAAGTTGCCGGATCAGCAAAGCAATGCTGTAACTTCCGTCTGATGGAGCTTTCATCCTAGACCAATTGCCTACCAAAACTTAGGGCCTATTCTGCCTTGCCATAATATTTAATATTTAGGTTGCATTTTCGCGCACTAGGACAATGCTTGTATCCTCCCAGTTGCGCTCCTCCACAGGAAGTTGTTGACACAATGTGGGATGTAGGGTTTGTGTCTCCATTACTACCTTCATAAATTTCACTCCACCTTTGAAGTGAGTTTTATCAATGGAGATCGATTTATTTTCTGCTTCATTTATCCTCATTATCTTATATCCTGCAAACGACACGCAACAGATACAAATAATGAAAGAGATCAAAGAGAAGCCATGAAGACAAGTTACACGTTATAATATAAACAATCTACACTAAGTAGAAGACACATAATTGATGGCGGAAAAAGTCTATTACACCTTTTGGATATTGTAGTAACAGAGAGTGAAAAGAAAGGACTTGCCTTGAATATCAAGACAACCGAGACAATCGCTATATCCAAGGAAAAGATAATATCTAACTGTGAGATAACAATAGAAAGGAAATAATTAAACCAGTGGCTAAATGTAAATACCTAGGGGCTATTATTACTTGAGAATATCGTGACAACTGGAAAGATCAGTTGGAAACGAAGCAGAGGCAGACCAAGAGAAATTATTATGGGTGGTCTGAGATGATTTTTTGGGCATGTTATGAGAAGAAATGATTTGGAGAACTTGGTGACGACTGGTAAGATCGAGGGGAACAGACCAAGGGGAAGACCTAGAAGCAAGTACCTGGATGGCTTGGCCTTGTGGCATGGTCGAGACAGAAACACGGATCTGATCCACGACTCTGGTGATCGAGTGAGATGCCAGAACATGACCGTCCACGCTTACCGGCATGGCACATGATGGATGGATGGATGGTCTGAGATGGCGACAATAAGGAATATCATTATTCGAGTTAGTCCAGGGGACCGAGATCGTGTGAAAAGACATGAACGCCTACGCCAGCTGGCAAAATACATAATGGTGATCTTAGTACAATAGTTACTGATACCGTATTGTTGATTCCTTTCTAGAGGCATCTTTTACAGCTGGGAACAGAACTAAAGAACTCTTTAAAGGGCTTACTGCCGCGAAGTACATCTTAAGTGTGCCTAAGGTTCGTATCGAGTCGACCTTTGAGCTGAGTCCAGCATTCAAAGCCTTGGGTATGGTCAAAGCTTTTGACCCAAATCAGGGGGACTTCACTGCAATGAGCAAAACCGGTGAGTTGTCTTTGCTTGTCATGATAATTGCTCTGTCTTTATATTGTTTTGCGCTCGCTCACTTTGAACTCAAGCGTAGTTCATAGACATGCAGCTATTTCTAGTAGTTGCTACCACTTGGGAGTGCACTGGACCGATTTTGCGTGTGCATTAACTTTCCTAATTACCAGTGTCCTTCCCATCAGGCGAATCCTCTCCGGCTCCTGAGGTACTTGTAATTGTTATTCCCAAGTCAAGGACCAGAAGACTATATTGTTCAACTGACCAGTTTAGGGGTTAAACCCGCTTCCTCGCCATCAGCACAGCAGTAGTTTAAGAGTAACCGCTTGTATCCATTCGGCCATGCTGACAACCTCCAACACTACTGTACTGGTACCTTGCCGTCTTGACAGACGATAGTTTGTTACGTTGTGCTTTCCATAGTACAACGTCTGGGCTGAATTGTAGAGACCATGTGTTGCTCATGCAGCATGATCCATCTCTCGGCCTGTCTAGTTCACTCCAGAGGAAAGGTAATATCCATACATCTGGAACAAGACAAGCTACAGAAGCTACCGGTTCAGCAAAGCAATGCAGGTCGTGACAAGATAACAACTGAGGTAATAAAATCCGTATCCAGCTTTGGCATTGATAATATCATCGAATTATATATATATATTCAGGAAATAAATGACCGTAGACCCCGAGGTTGACCAAGAAGACGGTGGAGAGATAATACATGTATAGACCTACAAGCACTTGGAATCAACGACTGGCAAGAGAAGGTCCACCAGAGAGACGAATGGAGACGGATTGTATTTGCAGCAAAGAACCTCAATGGCTCGGAAAGCTGAAGAAGAAGAAGAAGATATATATATATATATATATATATATATATATATATATATATATATATATATATATATATATATATATATATATATATATATATATATATATATATATATATATATATATATATATATATATATATATTACTGGGTGCATCCCAGAACTTTGAAGACTGAAGTGGAGAAGGGTTCCATGTGAACGGCAGTTGAACATGGGTCAGTCGGTCTTAAAAGATAGGAAAACTCCGTTCTGACCCCGGGGTACTCTGTATAAACTATCTGTCCGTTCAGAGTCTGCCCCCAGCCTACCGAAAGGGAATTGGTTTAATATTCCCGAACCTGGACACGGAGATCAGGGGCCATGTGTGGTACCGCAAACGAAGTGGGGGACGTCGGCGGAAGCCTCGGGAAGAGTTCTTTTTTCTTTGTAAGCAGCCAAATCCCTGGAATCGGCTTGCCCGGAGATAGGGACCGCGGCTCCGAATAAGCACCGCGGCTCTTGCGGTGTCCAGTGCGCTCCCGTCGGCCCTTGAAAACCCCACGGAGACGGTGTGAATTTCGTGCCAGGCCGTACCCATATCCGCGGCAGGTCTCCGAGGTGCACGGCCTCTAGTCGATAGAACAATGTAGGTAAGGTCATCATCATCAAGTGCCGTGCCAGCTGGCGTAGGCGTTCATGGCTCTCCACAGATCTCGGTCTTTGGTTTTCTGGATCAACTCTGCTGCTGATATTCCTCCATGCCACCGTCTCAATCCATCCAGCATAATTTCTCTTGGTCTACCTCTGCCTCTCTTCCCCTCGATCTTTCCAGTTGTTACGATGTTCTCCAATGCCTCTCTTCTCATCACGTGACCGAAGAAAGATGTTTGTCTCTGTCTTATTGTTGTATATAATGTTCTAGTTTCATTAGCCTGTTTCGGGCAGTCATCGTTAGTTACTCTGGCAGTCCAAGGAATTTGCAACATTCATCTCAGGAACCACATCTCTGTTGCTTCTAATTTCTTCTTACTTTGTTCATTTACATTCCAAGATTCACTGCCATACAGCAAAACTGGTTCTACATAGCATTTCAGCACTCTCTTTCTTACATTCAGTGATAGTGACTTATTGCACAAGATACTCCTCATTTTCTGAAATGCGGCTTTTGCCTGCTCTATTCTGCTCCTAATCTCTGTTGTACATCTTCCATCTGATGTTATAAATGCCCCTAGGTATCTAAAATTATCCACTTGGTTAAGGATTTTTCCTTGTATTTCTATGTCACATTTTGGTGTCACCATTTTCTTTGATATTACCATTGTTACTGTTTTATTGATATTCAAGGAGAGTCCTTTCCTTGCACTCTCTGTTACTACAACGTCTAATAATTGCTGTAGGTCTGTTGAATTATCCGCCACCAATACTGTGTCATCTGCATAGCGTATATTATTTATATTATAACCTCCATCTAGTATTCCTGGCATCTCTTTGATCTCTCTCATTATTACTTCGCTATTCAGGGAGAAAAGATCTGGTGACAAGACACACCCATGTCGTACTCCTAGCTTTATCTGTTCGTAACTACCCTCTTTATTTCCCAGTTTAATTGCTGCTACTTGGTTCCAGTAAACATTCTTTATTATTCTTAAATCTTTTCCATCAATGTTGATATCTTCCAACATTTTAATCAGTTCATCATGTTTTACTTTATCAAATGCCTTAGTATAATCTATGAAGCACAAATATATGTCTCTCTGTTTCTCTATTTACCTTTCTATTAGTGTCCGTAATGTATGAATTGCATTGTTTGTGCCCTTTCCTTCCACAAATCCATACTGTTCTTATCTAATTTCCATTTTTATTTTCTTTTTGTTTCTTCTCATTATGATTCTGAGTAGAAGCTTAGTGATATGGTTTATGAGGTTAATTGTACGAAAATCTTCACAATCAATTGCTCCTGGTCATTTTGGTATAGCTATAAATACAGATTTCATCATATCACTGGGTAAATATCCACTACTGTAAATATCATTCAACATTTTGGTTAATATATCTATTCCAAATTCTCCCAATACTTTTAATTCTTCTATTGTGATTTTATCTGACCCAGCTGTTTTTCCTTTCTTCATACGTTTCAAAGCGTCAGCGACTTCTTCTTTCAGAATAGGTGGACCTTCTAAGTTACTATCTTCTGTTAATTCTTCCCTTTCTCCGTCATATAATTCTCTTATATACTCATTCCACCTCTTCATTATAGCACCTTCCTCTAATAATATCTTTCCTGTTTTTGATTTCAAACACCCTGTATTTATTCTTATTTTTCTCCCTGTAAGCTCACTGATTTGTCAGTACATATTTTTTGTATCATTAATGGAATTTAATTAAATTTGTTTGCATTGCTCGTTTAACCAACTTTCTTTAGCCTTCCCACATTTATCTTATATTTCTTTATTTATCTTAGCGTATTCTTGTTTGTCATTTTTACTCTGTTTTCTTTTGTCCATCAGTTTTAAGATTTCTTCATTCATCCATTTTTTCTTAGCTATTTTGCCTCTCTCCGGTAATACTTCTTTGCTAGTTTGATGAATGGAGTCCCTTAACATTTCCCATTGTTCATTTATATTCTGTATTGTAGCTATCGCATTGTACCTATTTTTCACAGTCACTCTGTATTTTTCTTGCAGTTCTTTATCTATTTTCAGAACCTCTTTATTAAGTCTCATGGTCTTAACCATTTTTTCCCCTCTCTTTAATCTTACTGTTATTTGTCCACATAGTGGTACATGATCACTATTACAGTCAGCACCAGGCATTGTCTTTACATTAATTAAAGCATTTCTATATCTTTTATTAATTAGTATGTAGTCAATTTGGTTTCGTATTTTCTTATCAGGGCTTTTCCATGTGTACAGTCGTCTTTTATGGTGTTTAAACCATGTGTTTCCAATTATCATATCATTGATATTTGCCCATTATATTAGCTTTTCCCCTCTTTCATTTCTTGTACCTAAACCATAATTCCCCACTACATCCTCCATTTCCCCCTTTCCTACTTTTGCATTAAAATCACCAAGTATTATTTTTATTTCCTGTGATCCAATTTGAGCCATCACCATTTCTATTTCGTCGTAAAAGTGTTGTATTTCTTCATCACTACTGCTTGTTGTTGGTGCATATACCTGTATAATATTTATGTCTATTGGTTTGCCTTTGATTTTTACCATAACTACTCTATCTGAAATACACCAGTATCCATTAATTGACTTGGCTGTTTTTTCGTCTAATATTATTCCTACACCTTTTTCATGTGTATCCCCTCCAGAATAAATTATTGTGTGATTGTCAGCTATAATTTTGCCCGATCCCTTCCATCGCATCTCACTAACGCCTAGTATATTCATTTTCATGCTATCCATCTCTCTTAGAACATTGGTCAACTTTCCTATCTCATTTAATGTCCTAACATTCCATGTTCCTACTCTAAATTTATTTATTTTAGTTATGATTTTGTCATCAGTAGCTGGATGACGGTCTGGTGTCATCTGTGGCTCATGACTGTCTCTACCGGACGAGGATGTCCTAAGACAGCCATTAACGTCGTTCACTAACTCTGATATATGTTTTGCCATGAAGTCTTGGGAAGATAATGTGGTGGTTTCCCCTTGGCTTCCGCATTCACATGGTGGTCTTTTTACCTCTGCCTTTGACAGCCATTTCCGACTGTAAGGACAAGTGAGTGCCCTACTCTGCTCAGCTGCAGAGTTGTCCACTTATTCCGGTGAGCTGTGTTAGCCACACCATGGTGTGTTTCAATCCTCTACCACGGGGAGGTGCAGTTGGGATTTTCCCTTCCTAAAGTTATGGTCTATGACCGAAACTCTCCAGTACTTTAAGTCGGCAAATTGGATCCGTAACTCCGGGAAAAGGATTGGCTCTGAGGGCTGGGTCAGTCGGGCCAGCGTGCGTAGCGGGACTGGGATGGGACCCGGCTGGGCGAGGCCGCCGTCGCTAGTCGGCAGGCCGGCCGAGCTCGGAACGTGACTGCAACCTTCATGTGGACCGCCCCAGCTATGCGGCGGAGTCTCGCCGCAGTCGTCCGCGCCGGCTGACATTCAACAGCCAACTCAGAACTGGTACGGACCAGGGGAATCCGACTGTCTAATTAAAACAAAGCATTGTGACGGCCGTCACCCGGTGTTGACGCAATGTGATTTTCAGCCCAGTGCTCTGAATGTCAAAGTGAAGAAATTCAACCAAGCGCGGGTAAACGGCGGGAGTAACTATGACTCTCTTAAGGTAGCCAAATGCCTCGTCATCTAATCAGTGACGCGCATGAATGGATTAACGAGATTCCCACTGTCCCTATCTACTATCTAGTGAAACCACAGCTAAGGGAACGGGCTTGGTAGAATCAGCGGGGAAAGAAGACCCTGTTGAGCTTGACTCTAGTCCGACTTTGTGAAGACACGTGAAGGGTGTAGCATAGGTGGGAGCGAAAGCGCAATTGAAATACCACTACTTTTATCGTTTCTTTACTTATTCAGTTTTCAGTCATTGGAGATTTGTTCGCAATTGACGAGCAATATCTCCGGTGGGCCTTTTTTCGTGGGTTGCGGGATCCCCACGAGTCAGGCGGGGAGTCTGAAGGTAGTACACGCTTACACAGGTCCAGACACATGCGATTGACAGGTGTACGTGCCCAGTGGTCCGGGCGCGTATACGACCCTTACCTGCGGGATTTGGCTGAACACCTCTAAGTCAAGTTCCAAAGGTTTAGAGTCTGGCCACCGCTCGCCTCCTGCTCGTGGGGGCGAGGTCTCGGAGGTTTGACGTTGAGCCGCCAGCGTCTGCAGCCAGACGTACTGGTTATCCTTTCCTCTGGATCAAACAAGGCAAGGCAGAGAGAGGGAACATGGCGTTTGGGCACCACAAGTTCTCTGAAGCTCTGCCCAGGCATTGTGAGTTGGAATTTTGGCCAAGTTCCAATCCACATACTTTGGTCTGTCAAGACTGCAAGGTGCCACTCACTGGGTACATCCCCAAGGATGTGAAAACGTCCATTTTATCACGCTACCCAAGAAGACAAGAGCTGTTGATTGTGAGGATTACAAAACTATTAGCTCAATGAGTCATATTACTAAGGTACTACTCCAGGTCATACAAGAAAGAATTCAAAATAAAATAGATGGGGAATTAGCTGAAGAACAATTTGGATTCCTTAAACACATCGGCACAAGAGAAGCAATAATATGTTTGAGGATATTAATTGGAAAATATGTAGACGTTCAGAAAAATATATATGTTTGTTTTATAGACTACAAGAAAGCTTTTGTTAGAGTACAAAATGAACGACTAATTACGTGCCGTCAAGATATAGGAGTAGATGGAAAGGACATCAGACTTATTAGTAACTTGTACTGGGAATAAGTGGCGTCTATTAGATGCGGAAATACGTATTGGTCGCCCGTAGAGATACAAAGAGGAGTACGACAGGGATGTGTGTTTTTCCCAAACCTCTTCAACGTATACATACACATAAATTTTTAACAAGTCGAACTGCTTGGACGTAACATCGATGGAATAATTATAAACAATCTTAGATATGCTGACGATACAGTGTTACTAGCAGAAAGCGAGCAAGAGTAACAAAACCTAGTGGAACAAATAAACAGGCATAGTGCAGAATGTGGCTTAGATATTAACATCCAAACAACGAAAACTATGATAAGTAGCAGTGGAAAGGAAAGGTAATGAATGAACATCACAGTAAACGGGGAGATACTAGAAAAAGTAACATGTAATAACAGATGATGGCGGAAGTGAAGTAGAAATCAAAAAGAGAATGGGAGTGGCCAAAAATACTTTCAGCAGCATCAAATCTGCATTAAAATCTAGAGAGATTAACATCTCATTAAAATGAGAATTGTCAAATGTTACGTAATTAAACACTACAGACATTTGGACATTGAACAAGCAACCAGAAAGTCGAATAGAGGCTCTGGAGATGTGGATATACAGAAGAATATGTCCTATGTCATGGAAACAAAAACAATTAAACACAGAGGTTCTAGAAAATATGGAAATGAAAATAGAGTTGATGAAAGAAATAAAACAAAGACAAGTGAAATATTTCGACCACGTTAAAAGACATAACACTCTTATAAAAACCATACTAGAGGGTAAGATTGAAGGCAAGCGAGCAAGGGTTAGACAACGATACAAATGGGAAGATACCATCAAGAGATGGATGAACATCAATCTGACAGAATGTACAGTCAGGGCGAGAGACAGTGTTGGAGATCCTTTGCAGTCAACCTTCATTGTGGAGACGGCACATAGTTGATTGATTGATGACTAATGGTAACACTTGCTGTCTGGTTATGTGTTCGTCCGGCCTTTCCTCGTAGTACTGCGTGTCTGTCAGATCCTCTGGTCATTCCCCGCCGAACCATCCTCTCCAGACAATGATGCTGTATCTGTCTGGGATGACTGGTATTGGTAGTACCTTTGGTAAGGATGGCTGTCACACCCTTTTCAGGGCCCATTACCCACTGGTCCAAGCCTGACATCCAAGCTCACGCCTGTGGTTCCTAGTATTTGTCAGCATGCGACAGCGGCCACCCCCGGTGCAACGGCTGTGACAGGCCGGCAAAACCGATTCGGCGTCAAACCAATCGGTGAACTAGGGTAGGCCTAACCAGCATGTGAAGACAGGCTTGGCAGACTGCGCGGAAGAAATCATTGATGATTCAACGGGCAAGACTGCGTTTACCTGCACAGCATTGTGGAACATAATAAGCACGTCAAGACACACAGAGCTCCCTGGTCATCTACTGCACCTGTATTCGTCTCCAATTGTCTTGACTTGTCTTGCCACTGTATTCATATGGACTCAGGAGAGAGAGAGAGAGAGAGAGAGAGAGAGAGAGAGAGAGAGAGAGAGAGAGAGAGAGAGAGAGAGAGAGAGAGAGAGAGAGAGAGAGAGAGAGAGAAGAAGAAGAAGAAGAAGAAGAAGAAGAAGAAGAAGAAGAAGAAGAAGAAGAAGAAGAAGAAGAAGAAGAAGAAGAATTCTTCATCACTTTAATCCAGTTCATCGCGCAAGTCATTAATGAAGAATCAGAGTCGCTGGGCTCGTCACTCGACTCGCATGCCAGATCAAGGCTCCCTAAACGAAGTTTGTATGGTGAGCTGCGTTGTGGTAAACGCTCCCAAGGCGGCAAGAGGAAACGCTTTAAAGACATTCTGAGTATCTCACTACAAGCTTTTGGAATTCATCATGACACTTGGGAGATTGCTGCCAAAGACCAAAACTTGTGGCGTATATCATTACGCAAGGGTGCGGTCACTTGTGAGGCAGACAGGACTGCAAGAGCTGTGAAGAAAAGGCTGGACAAAAAAATCACTGCAGGAGATCCTCCTCTTAGAAAGAACATCATGCATTCGTTGCTCACATTTTCAAAGACAATTTCGAGCCAAAATAGGCCTTTTCAGCCATCGTAGAACTCACGGCTCCAAACTTTCAACCCCAATGGCTGCAATGAATAGTCATCACCATTCTTGATGGGCAAACACCACATTATTCACACGATCACAAAGTGCCCTGACCAGATCTGCCGTATCATACACCAATACCCTATCGAGGAGAGCAGACCCAGGAAATCTGTCCGTTTCCCACCACACCAGCATGCCCTGGGGCAAAAGATCCAATAGATGCTCCCGATCTTTGATTTTATTTTTATTGAAGCATGCCATTCTGCCAGAAGCATGGATGTCCCGTGCATTTTCCGTCCTCATCTCTAACAGCCAGTGAAGAACCCCAATACTAACGTACCCAGCTAGGTGGTGATTACATAAGCAGGATGAATCGTACTAGGTTCGTGTTTAACCAACCTGCCACTGAAACTATACAATCCAATATTCTTAGATCTTCTACTCAAGAAGCAAATAACTTACTAATTAACACAGTGAATTGAAGTTTACGAAGCAATATTTCTACGATTTCCTTACATGCACGTGATACACATTTCTTCCCTGCAGGTGGCAATTACATAAGCAAACATCTCCATAAAGCTGTCTTTGAGATCAACGAAAACGGGACAGCAGACGTGACAGCAGCAGTGCCAAGTGTAGCGAACACGCCATCTATATTGGAGACTCTATTATACCCAACCATTACAATTAACCGCCCTTTCTTGATGTTCTTCAGAGATAATCTGTATGGTATCACCCTTTTACAGGGAAAGTACACTGGAAAATGAGTAAAGATTATCTTTCCTAAATCATAAAACGCGCATCTCTTTCTTTGTGAGAAGTATAAACACGGAAAGTGCCAAAATGACATATACAGCCGTATATGAACTTTACAAACACGTATTTATAAATATGTATATTCATAATAAGTTTAATTATAGAAAAAGAACTATAACATATGCAGCTGTGTCTAAACTACACAACCACGTATCTATTCATAATAAGTGTGATTACACAAAGGGATCTATGACATGTGTAGTCGTTTCTGAACTGTGAAAACACGTATTTTTTTAATGAGAAGTATAATTACAGAAAAAAGATCTATGCCATATTAGTCGTTTCTGAACTATGAAAACATGTATCTCTTCCTGAAAAGTATAATTACAGACATAGATCTATGACACAAGTAATCTTTTCTTCACTGCACCAAAACTGAACTTCCATGGTACCTACTATTTCAGTTTAACCGCCCTTTCATTATGTTCTTTAGAGATAATCTCAAGAAGATAATCCCTTTCCATTCAAATTACACTGGAAACTTAGAAAGTAATTGTATTTCCTAAATCATAAAACGCGTATCTCTTTGTGAGAAATTTAAACACAGAAATAGCTAAATTGCATATGCAGCCTCTTCAAAATTACAAAAACACGTAACTATTCATGAGAAGTGTAACTGCAGAAACAGATCTTTGACAAATGTAATCGATTCCGAACTACTAAAATAAGTATTTATTCACGAGAAGTATAATTGCAGAAAGAGATATATTATATATTTAACCGTTTCTGAACTATGAAAACACATATCTTTTCACGAGAGGTATATCTACAGAAAAAGATCTATGACGTGGTCGTTTCTGAACTACTAAACACATATCTATTCACGAGAAGTATAATTTCAGAAAGAGACCTATTATATAGTTAACCTTTTCCAATCTATGAAGACACGTGTCTATTCATGAGAAGTATAATTACAGAAAAGATCTATGACATATGCAATTGTTTCTTAATTATGAAAACACAAATCTGTCCATGAGAAGTATAATTACAGAAAGTGATCTATGATGTAGCCTTTTCGGAAGTATGAAAACACGTATCTCTTCACGAGATGTATTTCTACAGAAATATTGATACACCTTAATAGTCGTTTCTAAAATACACAAACACATATTTATCCATGAGATGTATAATCGTTTCTAAAATACACAAACACATATTTATTCATGAGATGATCTATGACAAATGTAATCTTGTCTGAACTATGAAAACACATATCTATTCGCGAAAAGCATAATTATAGAAATAATTATACACCATGTATAGTCGTTTCTGAAATACATAAATAGGTACAAGTATAATTACATTAAAATACATCTATGTCATATGTAACCTTTATAGCTGAATGGCGCATATGTTAATGGAAAGTAAAATTAAAAAGAGAGATCTATAACGTATGTTATATTTCCTAAACTGCGAAAACGCACATCTATTAATGAGAGGTATTATTGCAAACATGGATCTACAGCATACTTAGCCTTTTGTAAACTGTATTGCAGAAAGTTTTACATTTGTAGCCGTACTTTTCTAAACTGTATTGCAGAAAGTTTTACATTTGTAGCCGTACTTTTCTAAACTGTATTGCAGAAAGAGATATACGGCATGTGAAGCCTTTTCTACATTGTATTGCAAAAAGATCTACGACATTTGTAGCCTTACTTTTCAGAACCCCGAAGTCACGTTTTTAATTTGAAGTATAATTACAGAAAAATATCTCGGATTAATATAGTCTTTTATGAACTAATCTTCACCACTTTTCACGTCTGTCTATAATAGAGAAATGGAACTCATCTTTTGCATTAGGAAACAAAGGTATACATCTCGCATTTCTTATGACACATTTCACATCTTTCATTTCTTATGGCAAACTTCACATCTTTCATTTCTTATGACATATTTCACATTTTACATTTCATATGACACAGTTCACATCTTGTATTTCTGATAACACAGTTGATGTCTCTAATTTGATATGACACATACCACAACTTTCATTTGTTATGACACATTTCACATCTTTCATTTCTTTTGACATTGATTATGCCTCTGATTTCTTATGACACATTTAATATCTTTCATTTGTTATGGCACATTTATCATCCTGTATTTCTTATGGCCAATTTAACATCTTTCATTTCTCAAGACACTTTTCACAAATTTCATTTGTTATGACACATATCAAAACTTTTATTTCTTAAGACACAGCTGCGGTCTCTGATTTCTCGTGGCACATGTTATGCCACTCATATCTATTGACATATACACGTCTCTCATTAATTATAACACATTGCACCTCTCTCTTTGCTCAAGATATATTTTTTAAAACTCATTTCTTATGACACATTTTATGTCTCTCGCGAATTATGATATATTTTACATCTTCCATTTCTCATATCACATGTTATGTCTGTCATATCTTTTGATATATCCATGTCTCCAAATTAATATAATACATTTGAAATCTCTCATTTCATATCACACATTTCGAATCTCTCATTTCATATAACACATTTCGAATTTCTCATTTCATGTAATATTTCAAATCTCTCACTTCATATAACACATTTCGAATCTCTCAAACCTTATGGCAGATGTATGTCTCTTGTACCTATTTGCACGTATAATTTACAGCTAGTGCAAACCCTTTACTAATGATATAAATGGGAAATAAAACGTTAATACGCGCGTTTCAAAAGACTTCAAAGTGTTGTTTCATTTGATATCAGTGTAATATAAACATCGTTGCTGCTGCTGCTGCTGCTGTTTCTTCTCGCCCCTACTCCTCCCCTCCTTCTTGTTCTCCTCCTGCTGCTGCTGCTGCTCCTGCTCCTGCTGCTGCTGCTGCTGCTGCTTCTTCTTCTTCTTCTTCTTCTTCTTCTCCTTCTCCTTCTTCTCCTTCTTCTTCTTCTTCGTCTCCTTCTCCTTCTCCTTCTTCATCTTCTTCTTCTTCTTCTTTTTCTTCTTCTTCTTCTTCTTCTTCTTCTTCTTCTTCTTCTTCTTCTTCTTCTTCTTCTTCTTCTTCTTCTTCTTCTTCTTCTTCTTCTTCTTCTTCTTCTTCTTCTTCTTCTTCTTCTTCTTCTTCTTCTTCTTCTTCTTCTTCTTCTTCTTCTTCTTCTTCTTCTTCTTCTTCTTCTTCTTCTTCTTCTTCTTCTTCTTCTTCTTCTTCTTCTTCTTCTTCTTCTTCTTCTTCTTCTTCTTCTTCTTCTTCTTCTTCTTCTTCTTCTTCTTCTTCTTCTTCTTCTTCTTCTTCTTCTTCTTCTTCTTCTTCTTCTTCTTCTTCTTCTTCTTCTTCTTCTTCAGCATTCCGAGCCATTGAGGTTCTTTGCTGCAGATACAAGCCATCTCCATTCATCTCTCTGGTTGACCTTCTCTTGCCAGTCGCTGATTCCAAGTGCTTGTAGGTCTGTATGTATATTATCTCTCCACCGTCTTCTTGGTCTACCTCGGGGTCTATGGTCATTTATTTCCTGAGTGTAAGCGAGTTTTGTTTCCCTATTATATTCCATTCTTTCTGTAAGCCCCAGCCATTGCAGTCTATTAGCATTCATGATACCAGTGAGTAGCGGGGACTTAAACAGTTCATAACTGTCTTTGTTGCTTCTTCTTTTCCACGCTCCACTTTGTGTATCCGTAATGGGCCCAAAGATGCGAATTAAGACTTTGTTCTCAAAGGTTTGTAACAAGGCTTCGTCTCCTTTAGTTGTACTCCAGGTTTCAGAGCCATACAGCACAACTGGTCTAATCAGTGTTTTGTATATTGTGATCTTGATGTTACGAGATAGCGTATTTGATTTTAGCAGACGTTGTAGTGCATAGTATATCTTATTTCCAGAGTTGATTCTAGCTTGTATTTCTTCCCTTATGATGTTGGAGCAGTTGAAGATTGTACCCAGGTATTTGTATGTTTCTGTTATTTTAATGGTCATATTATCTATTTGTATGTGGCCAGAGTTGTTAGCCGTTCCTTCTCTTGAAATTACCATATATGCTGTCTTATCTTGGTTGATAACCAGCTGTGGCATGTTTGATTGAGTTGCCAGAGGACCTAGTTAGTAGTGTTCTCTGGAGATATATCTTGAATAATAAATAACAAGATAAAGGATATGATTTTGCCCGTTTTGTCTAGAGGTCACTCAAATGAGCTAATCATTCCCGCAATAGCCTTTTGGAGAACCACTTTTCTTTTGGCTCAAACCCCCACTGTGAGACCACTATGTATCCACACAGAAATTTATATAAGAAGTAACTAGTTAACCCAAGGCCAGAGAAGATCTGAACTATTAGCGCCTGTACAACTGAGGATCCCTCTCACTCAACATAATGTTGCCAGTGTGCTGTTCGTCCGTCACATAGATCTCCTATATATTTTGTCAGTATGACCTATATCAGGTTGTCCCATTTCTTTGGGATTGTAGAACTCAATTATTTGTAGGCAAACTCAACAATAACTGTACATTACATCTGTTGGACAAGACATCTACATGACAGGTTCTTGACAAAAGTGGGACATACATTTACATAGAATTGTTTACACCACAATTGTACAAGACATACATCATGAGATACTTGACAACATCTATACAGGACTTTTCACAATATGTATAACCAACCACAGTACCTAAGACAGTCACCAGAGACAAAACTTGACAGCACTGTACAAGAAATTCACTGGGGACATGTACTTAAAACACTGGTTCATCAAACACACAATTTATTGAGCTGATGGTGAGTATAGTGATGACCATTGTCCATCTGCTGGCATGTCAACACCTCAATACATACATTGAAAATGCAAAAAATATGTCCCACATGCATGAAGATAAACATGATACACCACCTCCCCATTACTCCACCACCAAATAATAAATTCTTCTCTTCTTCCTCTCCAATATCTAACTACACCATCCCGTTATAGTATCGGTAACTATCATCATTTCCCGTCTCTTGGGAATTTAGGAAATCCTATCCATGGGCAACTCAAGGAAGAAACTACTGTTCTGGGTCTGTTGAATCCTTTTATCATCAGCATGGATGTTGGACTAGCTCCAGTTAGCAGCTTCCCCAGAATAAGCTTCATGGCAGATTCATTCCTCTTGAAGACAAGATTTGGTATGATGATATGGTACTGCATCTCACGGTTGATCAGGCTGTTAGTGAAGGCTGTCACTGGGTACTTCAATAATGACATACTTAATGTCCCATACACTGAAGCTACTCACTTAGCCCGATCAACTTCCCTACTGTTCAATCACATTCTTCAAGAATCACTGTGTGAGCATCCGGCTGGATATTTTCTAAGTTTTGTCTTAGATAAACAAACACTCCAAGTTACCCCACAGTTCTCCATGAATGTAGTTGATAGAACAAGATTTGATGTTAGTCTCAGTTGATCCCTGACTGACTCAAGATCACTATCCAGTTCACCACATTGGTAGTGCTTCAGATTGTGTTATTCTCCCATTTATGCATTCAGCTGTTAAAGAGCTGAGAGAGAAAACTCTTCTTGATATTCCCACATTTTGATAGGGAGTCACTTCTGGATCTAGGACGTCTGGTTAGAGGTCCCAGATGATATATGGAAGCCTCTCCTCCATCCTCCTGTTCTCTGTCAATATACAAAATGGCACAACATCTCTTTACATTTGTTAAAAGATGATGTTATCATACATTAGCATACACAGATGGAGATGGGGAGGAAAAGGATGGGTGTGGTCCAAACACACCTCTCCTTGTTTGATGATGCAGTGTATTTCACTCTGATGTACTGTGGGTGATATGTGTTCAATTCACCCATATCTGTGGTAATCACAAGCCTATATGTTGAGACAGGGTAGCTTAACATAATTACAAGCATTTATGTGGTCTAAGTTCCACCATGTTTGAACCACAGTAGACCTGGGCACAAGGAGGACCAGACACAGTACAGCAATCATTGTGACATAGCAACATGGGACAGGCATTGTGAAGGGAAATGGAAAATAGGCATTTACAACTGCAATATGCAATATGTATTAACTAATGGCATTTACCCAATTAGCAGACCAGACATCCATTCCTATGGCTGTGATGTTGGTGCATGAATGTCCTATTCCATATACACTCACTCAGCAATGCCAGACCTCACCCCCTCTCTCAGACAGACCTGACTCACAGGTACATCATCTTTATCATCATCATGTGCTCTTTCCCCACTGAGTAATTTTCATGTCTACTACAGTAGGTAACAGAAGCTCAATTGCATAACAACTGTTCACATATGCACCAAGCACATATGTGGAAAAACATGTTTAGTCCTTGTAAATTTGCATGAGCCATACAATATATTCAGACTACTAAGACACAGGTTCACACACCTATGGTTCTCTTAGGAACTAGTTTATATGAACCATCCAACAATAGAGGTAACAGTGTAATACTTCAAAGAGAAATTGTATTAATTTTCTTGAGCATATAACCACCAGGCATCACATGGACTTAGCAATTCTGGCGTGCCACACACAACCTGTTTACATATGGATATTGAAGCATCTTTCCTTCCACTAGATGTGAGAGGCTATTTATTAAATCACCAACTCACTCACTCCATCATTCTCAGCGTTTTACAAAGGAACGTGTACATGTTTCATCACTCATTCCGATTCAGACTGCCATATGTTAACTCGCGAGAGCAAAGGTACAGTTGATTCAAGAATGAGTCATCCTAGGCATGAAGAATGCACAAGGGGTTTGGGTTTGCGAATTTGCATGAGTGTACCATACATTCATCAAGCATACGCAACCAGTCTCATCAAGGGATTGATATGCATTTGGAGTATACAGCGTGAAAGACATGTCAAGGTTGAAGAAGCAGTATCCAGAATACTGGCGCACAGAAGTTAGGTTTTCCACTTTCACATTTTATTCATAAAATACTCTTATATTCTTCTCTTTCGTTCACTAGGTCTAGCCACAACATTAAAGTATGTTTTAAAGTGGTACCTGTTGCCCAGAGAACAATATATTATCGAATCTTTAAGGGCATTGTTGGGTCATCACATCACACTAGCGACCGCTCTCGGTGGAATCCCCGCTCAACTAATTAGATTTTAAAATATGGCCCAGGAATAGCGTGGGCTCATTACCTATTAACCAATGAAAAACAAGCGCATACCTCTGCCCTCCCCCAACTCGTTCTAGAACATACGATCTAATAATAGCCCTTCTATTTGGGATGGTCCCCGTTAAGACTTAAAGTATCTTTATGAAATGTGTCGGACTGGGAATGGGGAATTCTGTTCCATCATGCTACATGACCCCTCTCTTAAATCTTTCATAGGTATGACAGATGATCGCAGAATCCACAGTTCCCAGATCCCTCAGGTGGTTTTGTCAATTACTCCCTGTCTCCCTTTACCCTACTAGAGTAGTACATTTGGAACTAAGTGATTTTTCTCCTTAAAAAAATCTGCCCCAACATTCCATCAGTTGATAAATTTGGTGGCAAACGCAAAGACCATGAAGTTAGCCCTGCATTAAGTTCCTTTAAGTCACTGGGAGCATCAAGAGTCCTGACTCCACTCATCTGTGAACTGCTCTTCTATTTACCTCTGACAGTGTTCCACTGCTGACATCCTTGCTATATTTCCTGTTTGTGATAAATGATCTCTCTGAGTCACACCATTTCGTAATGTATGAATGTTCCATAGAGATTTATTATGTGAAGTAATGGCTTTGCAATTAAGCCAACTTCTAGATGACGTTTGGAGAGAATGGTTGCATTCCATGTATCTCTCAACAGTTCATCTTATCAGAACTTCATTCTTCCCTTCGCCACTGGAGAATGATAATCCTGTGAGAGTGTATTTAACTGAACGCTTTCTCCAACAGTAATCTTGGCATTTGGAACTGGGTTAAAATTGTTGATCATCATCGGAGCAAAAACAATCACTTCCGGGTGAACTGTAGAGCAGCCGCTGCAGAACTTGAGACTAAAATCTACTAGTGCAGATTTGGTTAGCGTTGGACACAGGGTCTACCTTTCCAATAAGCCTCTTGTGTTTGCAGATGGTAGCAATTTCCCATTATATTTCCTTGACTTATTTCTGTAGTCTTACCATAGATTTAGAGGTGCACTTATTGGCGGAGATTTCCTCATTCCGTTAGGCCTCTATTTTGATTTGTTGTGAGAAGTGACAGCATTTTCTCTCCTTAGTTGCTCTATTTTCTAACGTAGCCACTGAATTAGTAGATGCAGCCAGACTATGACATCCACTACTTCTAATCTATAATTCCAGGTGGAACTTCCAAGAAAAGTCGTGTAACCCAACGGCCAGACACTCTTTGTCGATATCCAACTGCCATGGGAGTTTTTATGTGCGCAACAATAAACGGCTATGAGGTCTCTATTCGACTGTCTAATTTCTTGCTCATTGTCCAGGCTTTTTTTTTTTTATGAAAGCAATATTTGTTTGTGTTATCTTGTAAGAAATATTTTTTTCCTGTTCTTGTAGCAAATAGTTTTTATATTATTGTAAAACCGATTGTGATGTTTTTCCTGACCTTGTAGGAAATATTCGCTTTTTTCTGACCATGTCAGAAATACGCCGGTATCCCTGGCGAAGAGGTTTACGGCTTTTGCCGTAACCCCGTATATTCTCGTGAGTAACGCAGCTGCGACCTAACAGGCAGCGGTTCGAGCCGCGCTGGTAACTTACGGGGGTATGTGAGCCGGTCGCTCAGAAAGCAATGGCAAACTATTGAACGTAATCTTGTCTAGTACACCAACAGCATCTGAAAAATGCTGATGTTGACTGCAACGTCCTGTAAGGGATATGCAACAACAAAACACACACACACACGCACACGCACGCACACACACGGGCGTCCGACCTCACTACTCAGAGACCAGGGGAAACTTTTTTACTAGAAGTCCACGTGGAAATATCCCGTCCCTCACCGGGGCTTGAACCCGGGACCTTCTAGCACTCGAGGCGAACACCATACCTCGAGACCACTCAGTTTTTTATCACGTTTTCACCCAGTAGCAATACATATCAGTATTTGGGAAACGCAGTCAAAAGTTGATTCCTGAACAACCTCCGGCAAAAATTGTTCGCAAAAAAGAGCAGTTTCCAGAGCGCATTGCTAATCGAGAACCTTCTAGAAGAGTCAGATCGCGTAAACAACAATTCATTGCAAGGGTATTTTAAACGGTTATAAGCTGTAAGATACTATCCGCGGTATTACTAAATAGACTAAAACCATATTCAGAAGACATATTAGGTGACTACCAGGCGGGTTTCAGACAAAAAGGTCAACAATAGATCAGATATTTATCTTACGACAAATAGCCGAGAAAAATTGGGAATATAAAATAAATCTCCATAACATTTTTGTGGATATTTAAACAGGCTTATGATAGTGTCCATAGGAATAGTCTATGGAGTGCGATGCAGGAATTTGGAATACCAAGGAAGTTAATCAACATGACCAGACTATGCATGGAAGATACTTATAATATAGTAACATATAAAGGCAGGAAATCAGACCCTTTCCAAATAACATCTGGCTTGAAACAGGGTGATGCACTATCGCCGCTCCTTTTCAATCTGGCTTTAGAGAAAGTTGTAAGGAAGGTAAAGGAGGAATGTGCTATTGGGGGAACATGCAAACTGCTTTGTTATGCAGATGATATAGATATTATTGGGGAAAATAACCAAAAGACATTGGAAATAATGACTCACTTAAGGAAAAAAGCTCAACAAATGCTGGGGCTGGTGTAGCATGATGGAACAGAATTCCCCATTCCCAGTCCGACACATTTCATAAAGATACTTTAAGTCTTAACGGGGACCATCCCAAATAGAAGGGCTATTATTAGATCGTATGTTCTAGAACGAGTTGGGGGAGGGCAGAGGTATGCGCTTGTTTTTCATTGGTTAATAGGTAATGAGCCCACGCTAATCCTGGGCCATATTTTAAAATCTAATTAGTTGAGCGGGGATTCCACCGAGAGCTGTCGCTAGTGTGATGTGATGACCCAACAATGCCCTTAAAGATTCGATAATATATTGTTCTCTGGACAGCAGGTACCACTTTAAAACATACTTTAATGTTGTGGCTAGACCTAGTGAACGAAAGAGAAGAATATAAGAGTATTTTATGAATAAAATGTGAAAGTGGAAAACCTAACTTCTGTGCGCCAGTATTCTGGATACTGCTTCTTCAACCTTGACATGTCTTTCACGCTGTATACTCCAAATGCATATCAATCCCTTGATGTGACTGGTTGCGTATGCTTGATGAATGTATGGTACACTCATGTAATTTCGCAAACCCAAACCCCTTGTGCATTCTTCATGCCTAGGATGACTCATTCTTGAATCAACTGTACCTTTGCTCTCGCGAGTTAACATATGGCAGTCTGAATCGGAATGAGTGATGAAACATGTACACGTTCCTTTGTAAAACGCTGAGAATGATGGAGTGAGTGAGTTGGTGATTTAATAAATAGCCTCTCACATCTAGTGGAAGGAAAGATGCTTCAATATCCATATGTAAACAGGTTGTGTGTGGCACGCCAGAATTGCTAAGTCCATGTGATGCCTGGTGGTTATATGCTCAAGAGAATTAATACAATTTCTCTTTGAAGTATTACACTGTTACCTCTATTGTTGGATGGTTCATATAAACTAGTTCCTAAGAGAACCATAGGTGTGTGAACCTGTGTCTTAGTTGGCTGAATATATTGTATGGCTCATGCAAATTTACAAGGACTAAACATGTTTTTCCACATATGTGCTTGGTGCATATGTGAACAGTTGTTATGCAATTGAGCTTCTGTTACCTACTGTAGTAGACATGAAAATTACTCAGTGGGGAAAGAGCACATGATGATGATAAAGATGATGTACCTGTGAGTCAGGTCTGTCTGAGAGAGGGGGTGAGGTCTGGCATTGCTGAGTGAGTGTATATGGAATAGGACATTCATGCACCAACATCACAGCCATAGGAATGGATGTCTGGTCTGCTAATTGGGTAAATGCCATTAGTTAATACATATTGCATATTGCAGTTGTAAATGCCTATTTTCCATTTCCCTTCACAATGCCTGTCCCATGTTGCTATGTCACAATGATTGCTGTACTGTGTCTGGTCCTCCTTGTGCACAGGTCTACTGTGGTTCAAACATGGTGGAACTTAGACCACATAAATGCTTGTAATTATGTTAAGCTACCCTGTCTCAACATATAGGCTTGTGATTACCACAGATAGGGGTGAATTGAACACATATCACCCACAGTACATCAGAGTGAAATACACTGCATCATCAAACAAGGAGAGGTGTGTTTGGACCACACCCATCCTTTTCCTCCCCATCTCCATCTGTGTATGCTAATGTATGATAACATCATCTTTTAACAAATGTAAAGAGATGTATTGCCATTTTGTATATTGACAGAGAACAGGAGGATGGAGGAGAGGCTTCCATATATCATCTGGGACCTCTAACCAGAAGTCCTAGATCCAGAAGTGACTCCCTATCAAAATGTGGGAATATCAAGAAGAGTTTTCTCTCAGCTCTTTAACAGCTGAATGCATAAATGGGAGAATAACACAATCTGAAGCACTACCAATGTGGTGAACTGGATAGTGATCTTGAGTCAGTCAGGGATCAACTGAGACTAACATCAAATCTTGTTCTATCAACTACATTCATGGAGAACTGTGGGGTAACTTGGAGTGTTTGTTTATCTAAGACAAAACTTAGAAAATATCCAGCCGGATGCTCACACAGTGATTCTTGAAGAATGTGATTGAACAGTAGGGAAGTTGATCGGGCTAAGTGAGTAGCTGCAATGTATGGGACATTAAGTGTGTCATTATTGAAGTACCCAGTGACAGCCTTCACTAACAGCCTGATCAACCGTGAGATGCAGTACCATATCATCATACCAAATCTTGTCTTCAAGAGGAATGAATCTGCCATGAAGCTTATTCTGGGGAAGCTGCTAACTGGAGCTAGTCCAACATCCATGCTGATGATAAAAGGATTCAACAGACCCAGAACAGTAGTTTCTTCCTTGAGTTGCCCATTGATAGGATTTCCTAAATTCCCAAGAGACGGGAAATGATGATAGTTACCGATACTGTAACGGGATGGTGTAGTTAGATATTGGAGAGGAGGAAGAGAAGAATTTATTATTTGGTGGTGGAGTAATGGGGAGGTGGTGTATCATGTTTATCTTCATGCATGTGGGACATATTTTATGCATTTTCAATGTATGTATTGAGGTGTTGACATGCCAGCAGATGGACAATGGTCATCACTATACTCACCATCAGCTCAATAAATTGTGTCTTTGATGAACCAGTGTTTTAAGTACATGTCCCCAGTGAATTTCTTGTACAGTCCTGTCAAGTTTTGTCTCTGGTGACTGTCTTAGGTACTGTGGTTGGTTATACATATTGTGAAAAGTCCTGTATAGATGTTGTCAAGTATCTCATGATGTATGTCTTGTACAATTGTGGTGTAAACAATTCTATGTAAATGTATGTCCCACTTTTGTCAAGAACCTGTCATGTAGATGTCTTGTTCAACAGATGTAATGTACAGTTATTGTTGAGTTTGCCTACAAATAATTGAGTTCTACAATCCCAAAGAAATGGGACAACCTGATATAGGTCATACTGACAAAATATATAGGAGATCTATGTGACGGACGAACAGCACACTGGCAACATTATGTTGAGTGAGAGGGATCCTCAGTTGTACAGGCGCTAATAGTTCAGATCTTCTCTGGCCTTGGGTGAACTAGTTACTTCTTATATAAATTTCTGTGTGGATACATAGTGGTCTCACAGTGGGGGTTTGAGCCAAAAGAAAAGTGGTTCTCCAAAAGGCTATTGCGGGAATGATTAGCTCATTTGAGTGACCTCTAGACAAAACGGGCAAAATCATATCCTTTATCTTGTTATTTATTATTCAAGATATATCTCCAGAGAACACTACTAACTAGGTCCTCTGGCAACTCAATCAAACATGTCACATAACTGGTAGGCTCTTTCCGGGATATAAACCCTGGGAAAACCTGGTCACATAACTGGGTTGCTCTTTCCGGGCTATAAACCCTGGGAAAAAGAACACTCGTCTCGGATTTAAACCCTGGTAATAACCTGCTAGGGGCTCACATACCTTGTGCCCTGATGTCAGGATACAAACCTTGGGCATACTCTGCATAAGACTCACTTTTGGGATCTCTATGTTGGTATTAAAATCCGGGGTGACCTCTCGCAAATCAGACCAACTCTTTGAGTTTTTGTGGTGTTGTTTAATGGACCCTGTCTCTTATATGAGGGCAACTGTCCAGACATGTAAACCCACAATAAATCTCTAGAAGGTTTGATTTCATTAATAGTGATAATATTGCATGTATCACTGTTTTAATATATCAGTTAGGAATTCAATGTAGCAGACTGAAGATGATGTATAAATATCTTATGGGTCAACCTAATTGCTTGTATCCATGATATTTGTTTTTCTCAGAATGATATGATTTATTAGCTTGTCAATATTGTTGTATAATTTTGTGCATGCTGGGTGTTCAATATATGTATCCAAAAATTAAGGTACCTGGAACACCAGAGAACACAAATTATTTAATATAACTGAGACAGCTAGTACAGGGGAAAATTCATTTTTGTCCCTGAAATTAGGACACTTGATCCAGTAAATGAATATGGGGCCTACTCCATCTCCAAAATTAATTGCTGGCATGGGTGAGAGAGGGGGAATATTGTTGTAAATACAACATTTTTAATGTCACCACATCACATAAAATAACAACTCCCTATATTCTCTTCTCCCCATAACATGCTTGCAACACTGAGAGTAGAGAGTGTGAACCCTGATGGAAAACTTGGGCAACCATTAAGACACCTCATTGACAATCTCTCTCGGTGATAGTCATCCACGCAGGGTCTAGCAGCGCGCGAGAGTTGGAAGCGATTCTACCCGCTTTGGTGACTTGCGGGATACTGAGCCGGCCGCTCAGAAAGCTATGGCAAACTACACAGCGTAATCTTGCCAAGAAATCAACAGTCAGCTGAAAGATGCTGATGTTGACAGCGATGTCATGTGAAAGGATATGAGAATTTAAAAAAAAAAAAACGGCACTGACCGATCTCCCTGGCGAAGAGGTTAACGATTTTCTTCGTAATATCCGTGCGAGGAACACAGCTGCGAGAGATTCGGCAGCGGATTGCGTCACGATGGTTACTTACGGGGTATGTGAGCCGGTTCTTCCGGTACAAATGGCGACGACCTGATGCGTTTATTCTGCGGGAGACGCTGTTTAGTGTTTTCCTGTGGATTATGTGGTATTATTTCGTATTCGTTTATTGGAAGTGTTCAAAAGAAGCCACGGAAGGCAGGTTGTGGATGCAATTTTGAGGGCAGCTGATATATATTTGTTGGTTATGGTCTCAAGTTTCGCTATGGCAGGCAGAGGATCTCTTTCGCGAGACAATGGCTGCGGTCACCCGGCCAGTATGGTCACTGCCATAGAGGAAAGCAACGGCAAACTACCTCTTTAAAAGTGCCTAGTACATTATGATTCGCCTAAAGACTGATCATCACAAGACAAGGAAAGAGACATTAAAATTAGCAACAAGGAATGTTAGGACGTTAAACGACGACGAAAAATTATATAACATAAAACAAAAAATGGAAAGAGAAAAATTAATATTTTAGGGATATGCGAAACGAGATGGACAGGAGCAGGCATCAAGTAGATGAAGATTTTAAGATTATTTATTCTGGAGATGAAGATAGACAAAGGGGAGTGGCGATTATTTTGGACAGGAAATCATCAAAATCTTTTCAAGGATATTGGGCCGTGTCGGACAGAGTTCTACTAGTTAAATTAGGTGAAAGACCTTTTTAGACCTGTTATTCAAGTATATGCCCCTACAGGAGAATTCAGTAAAGATAGTGTAGTGGAATTGTATAATGACATAGAGTCTGCCTTAAAGAAATGTAAAAATTCAGAAATAAACATCATAATATGGGACTTCAATGCAAAAGTAGGAAATCAAGGTGATAGATACACATTAGAAAACTATGGTTTAGGAGAGAGAAATGAAAAAGGATACAGACACGTAAAGTGGGCAAAAGAACAGGAAATGATCGTAGGAAACACCTGGTTTAAGTAACACCCTAGAAGATTATGGACATGGTGGAGTCCTGATAGCAGGATTAGAAACCAGATTGACTACATTCTCATTAGCAGAAGATTTAGAAACCCGTTATCAATAGCAAGAGCAGTTCCCAGTGCTTATTGTTATAGTGACCACAGATTACTTACAGGAACATTGAGGATAAAATTGAAGAAAGTCAAGTATATAACAGGAAACACAAAATATGATTTGTGTACATTGAGTAATTGCAAGGAAATACAAAACAAATTCAACATTGAAGTATAGAACAGATTGGATATATTGTCTGATCTAGATATCCTATTCCAGAATGTGGATGATCATTGGGAAATGTTGAAGAATTCAATCAGTTTGGCTGCAGAAACAACTATTCCAAAATTAAAGAAGGTGGGTCGTAAGAAATGGATGACTGAAGAAATTTTACACCTAATGGAAACAAGAAGACTCAACAAAAATAATTCTGCCAGATATGAAGAAATTCACAGACAAGTCAGAATATTATGTAAGAAGGCAAAAGAAGCATGGCTTGAGGAAAAGTGCTTAGAAATTAAAAAAAACAACACAACAGTCAAAATACCAAATTAGTGCACAAAAGAATTCAGGACCTTACTAATAAAAGAACAAGTACATCAGCAGGCTGTCCAAAAACTAAAGATGGCAAAATCATAACAGAAAAAGATCAGATGTATGGAAGATACATGTATGGAAGATTACATGAAAACACTTTATGGTGATAACAGAGAGGAACAGTATATTAGATTTAATAATGAAGGACCGCCAATTTTGAATATGGAGGTTCGAAATGTTCTTAAGCATATGAAAGCTGGCAAGGCCCCCGCTGCAGATAACATCACAACAGAAATGATTAAAGCTTTAGAAGAATATGGACTAGATCAAGTCACCAGACTGCTGAACACATTATATGATACTGGAGATATACCTTGTGAATTATATAACTCTGTATTTATTGCAATCCCAAAGAAATCAGGAGCCTAGGAATGTGATCAACAAAGAACAATTAGTATAATGAGTCACATCACACAGAATTTGCTACGAATTATCAAGCAAAGAGTGAGAAAGAAAATACAACCTTAAATAGGGGAAGAACAATGTGGGTTTGTAGAAGGAAAGGGTACAGTAAATGCTGTGTATATGCTGCGAACAGTTATTGAACGTGCTATAGAAGTAAACAAGGATATACACCTTTGCTTTATTGACTACACAAAGGCTTTTGATAGAGTTAGACATGTCAACATGGTAGATATGCTTGCAGATCTACAAATTGATGGGAAAGACATTAGACGTATAAAAAACATATATTGGAAACAAGAAACTGCCATAAGGATTGATAATGAAGTGAGACAATATCAGCCAATTAAGAGAATTGTTTGCAGGGATGTGTAAAAAATGTGTGTGAAATCTCCAGATCTTTTTTCCCTATTCAGTGAAAATATTTTCAGAAATATAGAAGGTATAAATGGAATCAGCATTGGAGAACGAAACATCAAATAAAATCAAATAAAATCAACTTTATTTTAAAACGGTCACAAATTGGGCACGCAGGCCCGTCTTACATCCGGCCCTTCCAATCACTCATCTTTCGAGCATCAAGTGTATTATACATTCACATAAGAAGAAAAAGGACATCTGTGAAATGAATGTTGTAAACATAAACAATGCAAATTACCATGTTAGGTGGCACACCTCCCTCCTACCCACACATACTCCACCCACAAATCACCCCACCCACACACACCCCCACACAAACCCAGGGACACATACATACCCCACCAACCGACCCATCTCTTCCCACCCAACTCCCACTCACACACACACACTGCTCTCACCCGTTCCCCCAACCCACACACACTCACCACCGACACAAACATCCCCCATCAACCCACACTTCCCGCGCCCACCCACATACACATCGTAACCCACACACCCATCCCGCACCCTTACATCCTCTACTCACCACCCACACCCCAACCACCCATCCCCCAACCACACCTCCATAGGCCACATATTCCCCACCCACACACACACACACACATCCCCTATCAACCCACACATCGGGCACCCACTCACATATCCCCAAACAATACGCACTCATCCCCACCAACTGACATCTCCCTACCCACACACACACACACATCTCCCTAACCACCTATACATCCCCAATCCACTCACACCCACCTCACCACCCACACATACATCCTCCACCCACCCACACATGCCCTACCCACATCCCCCACCACACACATATCCCCCACCTGCACAGCACACACATCCCTTACCCACACAATATTCCCAACCCACACACCACACACACACATATCCCCCACCCCACATCCCACATCCACATACCACCATATATGCCCCACCTACACACCTACACACCACACACAAAACCCCCACCCACATAACACACAATATCCCCACCCACACCCACACAGATACCCTCACCCATCCACCCCGCACATACCCCACCAACACAATACACAAATCCTCAACACACACACATCCCCCACCTACACAACACACACATATCCCCAACCAACACACCAAACACATCTCACCACCCACACACACATTTCCAACCCATCCACCAACGTACACACACTCACTCACCCACACATCCTCCACTACGCACTCACACACCCCCAACCACCCATCCCCTAACCAAAAATCTCTCGATCACACATACACCCACCCACATACATCCTCCACCCACTCACGCATCCCGCTCCAACACACACACACACACAAACATCCCTCACCCACCTACACATCCCTCAGCCACTCACACACCACAACCCACACATCCCCCATCCACACACACATCCTCCACCCACACACCCCATCACCCACACATACTTCACCCAACCACCCACACAACCACTACTCACCCACACATATCCCCCACACATACGCATATTCCCCGCACATATAACACACATCCCCCACCCACACACCACACTATCTCCCACCATCAATAACATTAGATATGCAGATTATACAGAATTGATTGCAAACAATGCACAGGATCTGCAACAATTAGTAGATGCGGTTGTTGTACACAGTGAGCAACTCGGGATAGAATTAAATTGTAAAAAGAAACAGGTTATGGTCGTCACTAGGAAGAGTGAAATGCCACTATGTAATATACAAGTAAATGGGAATATTATTCAACAAGTGAATCGGTACAATTATCTCGGAACAGTCATAACATCTGATGGGGGATGCCTTGAAGAGATCAGAACAAGAATCGCCATGGCGAAAGTAGCCTTTAGCAAGATGAAAAACATTCTGACCAATAAAAAGATGTCAACTGAAACGAGAAATAGAGTGTTGAACGGATACATAGAGCCTGTTCTTTTGTACGGATGTGAAACTTGGACAATGAGCAGTCAAGCTGAAAAACATCTGATGGCTGCAGAAATGTGGTTTCTGGGGAAAATGGAAAGAATACCATGAAAAAAAAAAAAAAAACGATGACCAAGTACTACAGGAGACAAATGAAAATCGCAAATTGATTAGAGAAATTAGTCGTAGACAGTCAAAATGTTTTGGACATGTTATGAGAAGAAATGGGTTGCAGAACTTAGTGACAACTGGCAAGATCGAAGGGAACAGACCAAGAGAAAGACCGAGAGGAGAATACCTGGATGGCTTGGCCACATAGCCTGGACGAGACAGAAACACTGAGCTGATCCACGACTCTGGTGATCGAGTGAAATGGCGAGTCATTACCGCCAACGCTTTCCGGCATGGTACATGATTGATTGATGTGAGCCGGTCGCCCAGAAAGCAATGGCAAACTACTGAGCGTAATCTTGCCAAGAACATCAACAATAGCTGAAAAATGCAGCTGTTGACTGCAACGTCCTGTAAGGGATATGCAACTTTAAAATAATTAAAAAAAAAACGGCGCTGCCCGGGCAAAATTTCGAGTTTAAAATCTACTCAAAGTATTTCAGGATCCTCGCCGGTGGTACAGGGTTTGAGCACTGAGCTGAGATTCTCCGGACTCAGGCTTGAGGTAGGAGTAGAAGGGAGCACCTATGGGTTACTCCCGCGTGGCGTGATGTAGTTCCGTCGACTAAACTAAATAATCTAATAAAATGTTTGACCTCATGTACTCTCCTACTCAATATTAGGTTTCGCTATATCTGCTTTGATATGACCGCAGAGAACTGGCTGGCCTAAGGTTGGCCAACGGTCTGTACCTGGTCCCGTCTGTTACAGATGCTTACTATCCCATTTTGAGACTTTAAGGAGTAAACACTTGAAAAACAAATATTCTGTCCGCACTCATAGATGAATCTGGCACTTACAACACAGATTTCCTCTTTAGCTCACCCTGCTATGAATGCCAATCACTACCAATGTACGTGTCTCTTAGTTCGTAAGCAACAGCTCTGTACAAATACATCAATATGTAAGTTTCCAAGAAGAAAATCGCCATTATTGTACAATACACAACAATTATAGTCTATGTGTCGAAGGGGTTACTGACGCATTTCGAAACACACCTGTGGGCGATTTGGAAGCAGACATCTTGCATTGGGTTTCATACAATAGTATGAGTGCCGGTGGTTAGAAAGCAGTGTTAAACTACTGAACTTAACTTGCCAAAAATCACAGTACAAAAATGCCGAGGTTGACTGCGACGTCGTGTAAAGGATATGCAACTAACTTGTAACACAACCATCATTACAAAAATCTAAAGTTGCGGAGCGCATCATCGCTCACGCCAGGACAATACTGTAGCTATAAATGTAACATATTAAATGTAATATAAGTTAATTACATGTTCTGAATGTACTTGACGAGGGTCACATATGTGGGTCGTTATGACAATTAGGAATTTTTATTTGCACCAGTTGTCGTTGCCTGGCTCGTCACAACATCAACAAGTCCATCAAATCATACTAATGGCTGCTCTGTTGTTTATCCGAACAAACTCTCTAATATGAGTTGCAATTATGAGTCATTGTAGCATGATGAAACAGAATTCCTCATTCCCAGTCCGACACATTTCATAAAGATACTTTAAGTCTTAACGGGGACCATCCCAAATATAAGGGCTATTCTTAGATCGAATGTTCTAGAACGAGTTGGGGGAGGCGGCGGTATGCACTTGTCTTTTGATTGGTTCATAATTAATGAGCCCACGCTATTCCTGGGCCATATTTTAAAATCTAATTAGTAGGAGCGGGAATTTCACCAGGAGCGGTCGCTAGTGTGATGTGATGACCCAACCATGCCCTTAAAGATACGATAATATATTGTTCTCTGGACAGCAGGTACCACTTTAAAACATACTTTAATGTTGTAGTTGTGGCTAGACCTGATAAACGAATGAGAAGAATGTATGAGTATTTTATGAATAAAATGTGAAAGTGGAAAACCTAACTTCTGTGCGCCAGAATTCTGAACACTGCATCTTCCACCTTGACACGTCTTTCACGCTGTATACTCCAAGTGCATATCAATCCCTTGTTGTGACTGGTTGCGTATGCTTGATGAATGTGTGACACACTCATGCAGATTCGCAAACCAAAACCCCTTGTGCATTCTTCATGCCTAGGATGACTCATTCTTAACTCAACTGTACCTTTGCTCTCGTGCGAGTTAACAAATGGCAGTCTGAATGGGAGTGAGTGATGAAACATGTACAAGTTCCTTTGTAAAAAGCTGAGAATGATGGAGTGAGTGAGTTGGTGATTTAATAAATAGCCTCTCACATCTAGTGGAAGGAAAGATGCTTCAAATATCCATATGTAAACAGGTTGTGTGTGGCACGCCAGAATTGCTAAGTCCATGTGATGCCTGGTGAGTATATGCTCAAGAGAGTTAATACAAGTTCTCTCTGAAGCATTACACTGTTACCTCTACTGTTGGATGGTTCATATAAACTAGTTCCTAAGAGAACCATAGGTGTGTGAACCTGTGTCTTAGTTGGCTGAATATATGTATGGCTCATGCAAACTTACAAGGACTAAACATGTTTTCCACATATGTGCTTGGTGCATATATGAACCATTGCTATGCAATTGAGCTTCTGTTACCTACTGAAGTAGACATGAAAATTACTCAGTGGGGAAAGAGCACATGATGATGATGATGTACCTGTGAGACAAGTCTGGTGAAAAAGGGGTGAGGTCTGGCATTGCTGTGTGAATATGGAGTAGGACATTCATGCACCAACATCACAGCCATAGGAATGGATGTCTGGTCTACTAATTGGGTAAATGCCATTAGTTAATCCATATTGCATATTGCAGTTGTAAATGCCTATTTTCCATTTCCCTTCACAATGCCTGTCCCATATTGCTATGTCACAATGATTGCTGTACTGTGTCTGGTCCTCCTTGTGCCCAGGTCTACTGTGGTTCAAACATGGTGGAACTTAGACCACATAAATGCTTGTAATTGTGTTAAGCTACCCTGTCTCAGCATATGGTCTTGTGATTACCACAGTACATCAGAGTGAAATACACTGCATCATCAAACTAGGAGAGGTGTGTTTGGACCACACCCATCCTTTTCCTCCCATCCCCAATCTGTGTCTGTTGATGTATGACCATATCATCTTTTAACAAATGTAAAGAGATGTTGTGCCATTTTATATGTCAACAGAGAACAGTATGGTGGAGAGGCAATCCATATATCATCTGGGACAACTAAACAGAAGTCCTAGATCCAGATGTGACTCCCTATCAAAATGTGGGAATATCAAGAAGAGTTTTCTCTCAGCTCAACAGCTGAATGCATAAATGGGAGCATAACACAATCTGAAGCACTACCAATGTGGTGAACTGGACAGTGATCTTTGAGTCAGTCCAATGTCAAACTGAGACTAACAGCAAGTCTAGTAGTATGAATTACATTCATGGAGAACTGTGGGGTAAATGGGAGTGTTTGTTTATCTAAGACAAAACTTAGAAAATATCCAGCCTGATGCTCACACAGTGATTCTTGAAGAATGTGAGGAACAATAGGGAAGTTGATCTGGCTAAGTGAGTAGCTGCAATGTATGGGACATTCTGTATGTCATTATTTAAGTACCCAGTGACAGCCTTCACTAACAGCCTGATCAACCGTGAGATGCAGTACCATATCATCATACCAAATCTTGTCTTCAAGAGGAATGAATCTGCCATGAAGCTTATTCTGGGGAAGCTGCTAACTGGAGCTAGTCCAACATCCATGCTGATGAGAAAAGGATTCAACAGACCCAGAACAGTAGTTTCTTCCTTGAGTTGCCCATGGATAGGATTTCCTAAATTCCCAAGAGTCAGGAAATGATGATAGATACAGATACTGTAACGGAATGGTGTGGTGGTAATTAGAGAGGAGAGGTGGAGGAGAGTTATTGGGTGGTGGAGTAAATAAGAAGTGTTGTATCTTGTTTATCAATCTGCATGTGTGACATATTTTATGCATTTTCTATGCAATGATTGAAATGTTGACATGACAGGTGATGAGGCAATGGTCACCACTCTACTCACCAACTCAATAAATTGTGTATTTAGTGAACCAGTGTTTGAAGTACATGTCCCCAGTGAATTTCTTGTACAGTTGCTGTCAAGTTTTGTCTCTGGTGACTATCTTAAGTGCTGTGGTTGGTTATACATATTGTGAAAAGTCCTGTATAGAGGTTGTCAAGTATCACATGATGTCTATCTTGTACAATTGTGGCGTAAACAATTCCTTGTGAATGTATGTCCCACTTTTGGCAGGAAACTGTCATGTAGATGTCTTGTCCAACAGATGTAATGTACCGTTATTGTTGAAGTTTGTTTGTCTAGAAATAAATAGAGTCCTAAAGTCCTAAAGACTAATTGAACTGATATAGGTCACAAAATGACAAAATATATAGGGAATGATCCATGTGACGGACGAATAGCACACTGGCAACATTATGTTGAGTGAGAGGGATCCTCAGTTGCACAGGCGCTAACAGTTCAGATCTTCTCTGGCCTTGGGTGAACTAGTTACTTCTTATATAAATTTCTGTGTAGATACATAGTGGTCTTACAGTGGGGGTTTGAGCCAAAAGTAAAAGTGGTTCTCCAAAAAGGCTATTGCGGGAATGATTAGCTCATTTGAGTGACCTCTAGACAAAACGTGCTAAATCATAACCTTTATCTTGTTATTTAATATTCAAGATATATCTCCAGAGAACACTACAAACTAGGTCCTCTGTCAATCATCAAATAATTTGTCACATAACTGGTAGGCTCTTTCCGGGATATAAACCCTGGGAAAACCTGGTCACATAACTGGGTTTGCTCTTTTCGGGATATAAACCCTGGGAAAAAGAACACTCGTCTCGGATTTAAACCCTGGTAATAACCTGCTAGGGGCTCACATACCTGTTGCCCTGATGTCGGGATACAAACCTTGGGCATACCCTGCATAAGACTCACTTTTGGGATCTCTATGTTGGTATTAAAATCCGGGGTGACCTCTCGCAAATCAGACCCAATTCTTGAAGGTTTTATGGTGTTGTTTAATGGACCATGTCTCTTATATGAGGGCAACTGTCCAGACATGTAAACCCACAATAAATCTCTAGAAGGTTTGATTTCATTAATAGTGATAATATTGCATGTATCACTGTTTTAATATATCAGTTAGGATTCAATGTAGCAAACTGAAGATTGTGTATAAATATCTTATGGGTCAACATAATTGCTTGTATCCATGATATTTGTTTTTCTCAGAATGATAAGATTTATTAGCTTGTCAATATTGTTGTATAATTTTGTGCATGCTGGTTGTTCAATATATGTATCCAAAAATTAAGGTACCTGAAACACCAGAGAACACAAATTATTTTAAATATAACTGAGACAGCTAGTACAGGGAAAAATTCATTTTTGTCCCTGAAATTAAGACACTTGATCCAGTAAATAATATGGGGCCTACTCCATCTCAAAATTAATTGCTGGCATGGGTGAGAGAGGGGAAATATTGTTGTAACTACAACATTTTTAATGTCACCACATCACATAAAATAACAACTCCCTATATTCTCTTCTCCCCATAACATGCTTGCAACACTGAGAGTAGAGAGTGTGAACTCTGATGGAAAATTTGGGCAACCATTAAGACACCTCACTGACAATCTCTCTCGGTGATAGTCAGTATTCGTACCGGCTAGTGTCCAGTGTCGATTCGACATCTGGGTTTATTCTTCAGTTGTGTAACCCTGTCAGTGGCCCTGATCAAGCTACTGCGCGTGAGCACGATTGAATCTCCAGGAGAAAACATCCTTATCAACTCCGTCACTTGCCATTTCTGAAGTAGTGGTATTATTAAGCGTACTTGATACGTAATGGACGAGAGGAAGGGAAGATTCTACCTGATGTCATGGGCGGTCATATAAAACCGACCACAGCCTGGTGTCTATAAGACATTAGTCTATTGTTCGATGGTGTAATCTCTCTGGTGTACTAGGATCCACGTCACCAGGAGTTAACTCATTGAATCTCCAGGAAGGCCATCAAAATAACTGGGACCCCTAGCCATTCATATGGAAGTGGAGAGCATACGCAAATTATGTGTCCAGGAAACGATGGATAACCAACCTGATGTCATTGGCGTATCATACGACTAGGAGCATAACGTGGACAACCTGAAAAATTTCATGAAGAGATAAAACAGGATCCGTCTCCGACGTCGGACGTCAATTCATCCTCAGTTGAGAAAGCGTTTCTGCCTTTAAAATGGTGGAGATTAAAGGACGGACAAAGTTGAGAACAACTGATGTCATTCCCCTTTTTCATTCTCAATTGGGAAGACTTTTCTGCCGGAAGAAGGTGGGAATGTAACTAAGGATTACTGTCTCCAAACAGTTAACTCTTATATGGTAGAGCTCACTGCAACTCCAGCAGTGACACTCTATACACAATGTCTGTGACAGTGGACTAACGAAAGATCAGTTTCAAACAGCTGACTCCTTTCAAGATAAAGATCCCTGCACTCCAGCAGTCGACTCTTTATATAATAAGAACCATGCATTATGCAGGGGAATCTTATATTATTACTGAGATGCGAGGTGTATTCAAAGACCTGGCCAGTCCTATCCTCAAAGTCAGTAAAATTGCTTCCAAAATTCCAGTCAATATTGGGATATAAGAAGTAACCCACATAATCACACACCTTCAAAGGTAGCTGTGATAATGACGGACTTCTCTATGGATGAGAAGAAACGCCTTATATTCGCCAAAGTAAACGTTTTGCTCATGTGGGAGAGAAAGAACGGATACTTTCCAGTCACTCAAAAAGCACTTAGCTAGAGCATGGCTGAAGACAACTAGTTGGAAGTTCCACCTGGAATTATAGATTAGTAGTAGTAGTAGATGTTAGTCTAATTGCATCTACAAACTCAGTTGCTGCGTTGGAAATAGCTTAATTAGCAACTAAGGAGAGAAAATGCTGTCACTTCTCACAACACATCAAAATAGAGGCATAACGGAATGAGAGAATCTCAACCGACAAGCACCTCTAAATCTATGGTAAGACTACAGAAATAAGTCAAGGAAATATAATGGGAAATTGCTACCATCTGCAAACACAAGAGGCTTATTGGAAAGGTAGACCCTGTGTCCAACGCTAACCAAATTTACAATAGTAGATTTTAGCCTTGACAAGTTTTGCAGCGGCTGCTATACAGTTCACCCGGAAGTGATTGTCGTTGCTCCGGTGATGATCAACAATTTTAACCCAGTTCCAAATGCCAAGATTACTGTTGGAGAAAGTGTTCAGTTAAATACACTCTCACAGGATTATCGTTCTCCAGTGGCGAAGGGAAGAATGAAGTTCTGATAAGATGAACTGTTGAGAGATCCATGGAATGCAACCATTCTCTCTAACCGTCATCTGGAAGTTGGCTTAATTGCAAGGCCATTACTTCACATAATGAATCTCTATGGAACATTCATACATTACTAAATGGTGTGACTCAGAGAGATCATTTATCACAAACAGGAAATATAGCAAGGATGTCAGCAGTGGAACACTGTCAGAGGTAAATAGAAGAGCAGTTCACAGATGAGTGGAGTCAGGACTCCTGATGCTCCCAGTGACTTAAAGGAACATAATGCAGGGCTAACTTCATGGTCTTTGCGTTTGCCACCAAATTCATCAACAGATGCAATGTTGGGGCAGATTTTTTCTTAAGGAGAAAAATCACTGAGTTCCAAATGTACTACTCTAGTAGGGTAAAGGGAGACAGGGAGTAATTGACAAAAACCACCTAAGGGATCTGGGAACTGTGGATTCTGCGATCATCTGTCATTCTTATGAAAGATTTAAGAGAGGGGCCATGTAGCATGATGAAACAGAATTCCTCATTCCCAGTCCGACACATTTCATAAAGATACTTTAAGTCTTAACGGGGACCATCCCAAATATAAGGGCTATTCTTAGATCGAATGTTCTAGAACGAGTTGGGGGAGGCGGCGGTATGCACTTGTCTTTTGATTGGTTCATAATTAATGAGCCCACGCTATTCCTGGGCCATATTTTAAAATCTAATTAGTAGGAGCGGGAATTTCACCAGGAGCGGTCGCTAGTGTGATGTGATGACCCAACCATGCCCTTAAAGATACGATAATATATTGTTCTCTGGACAGCAGGTACCACTTTAAAACATACTTTAATGTTGTAGTTGTGGCTAGACCTGATAAACGAATGAGAAGAATGTATGAGTATTTTATGAATAAAATGTGAAAGTGGAAAACCTAACTTCTGTGCGCCAGAATTCTGAACACTGCATCTTCCACCTTGACACGTCTTTCACGCTGTATACTCCAAGTGCATATCAATCCCTTGTTGTGACTGGTTGCGTATGCTTGATGAATGTGTGACACACTCATGCAGATTCGCAAACCAAAACCCCTTGTGCATTCTTCATGCCTAGGATGACTCATTCTTAACTCAACTGTACCTTTGCTCTCGTGCGAGTTAACAAATGGCAGTCTGAATGGGAGTGAGTGATGAAACATGTACAAGTTCCTTTGTAAAAAGCTGAGAATGATGGAGTGAGTGAGTTGGTGATTTAATAAATAGCCTCTCACATCTAGTGGAAGGAAAGATGCTTCAAATATCCATATGTAAACAGGTTGTGTGTGTGGCACGCCAGAATTGCTAAGTCCATGTGATGCCTGGTGAGTATATGCTCAAGAGAGTTAATACAAGTTCTCTCTGAAGCATTACACTGTTACCTCTACTGTTGGATGGTTCATATAAACTAGTTCCTAAGAGAACCATAGGTGTGTGAACCTGTGTCTTAGTTGGCTGAATATATGTATGGCTCATGCAAACTTACAAGGACTAAACATGTTTTCCACATATGTGCTTGGTGCATATATGAACCATTGCTATGCAATTGAGCTTCTGTTACCTACTGAAGTAGACATGAAAATTACTCAGTGGGGAAAGAGCACATGATGATGATGATGTACCTGTGAGACAAGTCTGGTGAAAAAGGGGTGAGGTCTGGCATTGCTGTGTGAATATGGAGTAGGACATTCATGCACCAACATCACAGCCATAGGAATGGATGTCTGGTCTACTAATTGGGTAAATGCCATTAGTTAATCCATATTGCATATTGCAGTTGTAAATGCCTATTTTCCATTTCCCTTCACAATGCCTGTCCCATATTGCTATGTCACAATGATTGCTGTACTGTGTCTGGTCCTCCTTGTGCCCAGGTCTACTGTGGTTCAAACATGGTGGAACTTAGACCACATAAATGCTTGTAATTGTGTTAAGCTACCCTGTCTCAGCATATGGTCTTGTGATTACCACAGTACATCAGAGTGAAATACACTGCATCATCAAACTAGGAGAGGTGTGTTTGGACCACACCCATCCTTTTCCTCCCATCCCCAATCTGTGTCTGTTGATGTATGACCATATCATCTTTTAACAAATGTAAAGAGATGTTGTGCCATTTTATATGTCAACAGAGAAAAGTATGGTGGAGAGGCAATCCATATATCATCTGGGACAACTAAACAGAAGTCCTAGATCCAGATGTGACTCCCTATCAAAATGTGGGAATATCAAGAAGAGTTTTCTCTCAGCTCAACAGCTGAATGCATAAATGGGAGCATAACACAATCTGAAGCACTACCAATGTGGTGAACTGGACAGTGATCTTTGAGTCAGTCCAATGTCAAACTGAGACTAACAGCAAGTCTAGTAGTATGAATTACATTCATGGAGAACTGTGGGGTAAATGGGAGTGTTTGTTTATCTAAGACAAAACTTAGAAAATGTCCAGCCTGATGCTCACACAGTGATTCTTGAAGAATGTGAGGAACAATAGGGAAGTTGATCTGGCTAAGTGAGTAGCTGCAATGTATGGGACATTCTGTATGTCATTATTGAAGTACCCAGTGACAGCCTTCACTAACAGCCTGATCAACCGTGAGATGCAGTACCATATCATCATACCAAATCTTGTCTTCAAGAGGAATGAATCTGCCATGAAGCTTATTCTGGGGAAGCTGCTAACTGGAGCTAGTCCAACATCCATGCTGATGAGAAAAGGATTCAACAGACCCAGAACAGTAGTTTCTTCCTTGAGTTGCCCATGGATAGGATTTCCTAAATTCCCAAGAGTCAGGAAATGATGATAGATACAGATACTGTAACGGAATGGTGTGGTGGTAATTAGAGAGGAGAGGTGGAGGAGAGTTATTGGGTGGTGGAGTAAATAAGAAGTGTTGTATCTTGTTTATCAATCTGCATGTGTGACATATTTTATGCATTTTCTATGCAATGATTGAAATGTTGACATGACAGGTGATGAGGCAATGGTCACCACTCTACTCACCAACTCAATAAATTGTGTATTTAGTGAACCAGTGTTTGAAGTACATGTCCCCAGTGAATTTCTTGTACAGTTGCTGTCAAGTTTTGTCTCTGGTGACTATCTTAAGTGCTGTGGTTGGTTATACATATTGTGAAAAGTCCTGTATAGAGGTTGTCAAGTATCACATGATGTCTATCTTGTACAATTGTGGCGTAAACAATTCCTTGTGAATGTATGTCCCACTTTTGGCAGGAAACTGTCATGTAGATGTCTTGTCCAACAGATGTAATGTACCATTATTGTTGAAGTTTGTTTGTCTACAAATAAATAGAGTCCTAAAGTCCTAAAGACTAATTGAACTGATATAGGTCACAAAATGACAAAATATATAGGGAATGATCCATGTGACGGACGAATAGCACACTGGCAACATTATGTTGAGTGAGAGGGATCCTCAGTTGCACAGGCGCTAACAGTTCAGATCTTCTCTGGCCTTGGGTGAACTAGTTACTTCTTATAAAATTTCTGTGTAGATACATAGTGGTCTCACAGTGGGGGTTTGAGCCAAAAGTAAAAGTGGTTCTCCAAAAAGGCTATTGCGGGAATGATTAGCTCATTTGAGTGACCTCTAGACAAAACGTGCTAAATCATAACCTTTATCTTGTTATTTAATATTCAAGATATATCTCCAGAGAACACTACAAACTAGGTCCTCTGTCAATCATCAAATAATTTGTCACATAACTGGTAGGCTCTTTCCGGGATATAAACCCTGGGAAAACCTGGTCACATAACTGGGTTTGCTCTTTTCGGGATATAAACCCTGGGAAAAAGAACACTCGTCTCGGATTTAAACCCTGGTAATAACCTGCTAGGGGCTCACATACCTGTTGCCCTGATGTCGGGATACAAACCTTGGGCATACCCTGCATAAGACTCACTTTTGGGATCTCTATGTTGGTATTAAAATCCGGGGTGACCTCTCGCAAATCAGACCCAATTCTTGAAGGTTTTATGGTGTTGTTTAATGGACCATGTCTCTTATATGAGGGCAACTGTCCAGACATGTAAACCCACAATAAATCTCTAGAAGGTTTGATTTCATTAATAGTGATAATATTGCATGTATCACTGTTTTAATATATCAGTTAGGATTCAATGTAGCAAACTGAAGATTGTGTATAAATATCTTATGGGTCAACATAATTGCTTGTATCCATGATATTTGTTTTTCTCAGAATGATAAGATTTATTAGCTTGTCAATATTGTTGTATAATTTTGTGCATGCTGGTTGTTCAATATATGTATCCAAAAATTAAGGTACCTGAAACACCAGAGAACACAAATTATTTTAAATATAACTGAGACAGCTAGTACAGGGAAAAATTCATTTTTGTCCCTGAAATTAAGACACTTGATCCAGTAAATAATATGGGGCCTACTCCATCTCAAAATTAATTGCTGGCATGGGTGAGAGAGGGGAAATATTGTTGTAACTACAACATTTTTAATGTCACCACATCACATAAAATAACAACTCCCTATATTCTCTTCTCCCCATAACATGCTTGCAACACTGAGAGTAGAGAGTGTGAACTCTGATGGAAAATTTGGGCAACCATTAAGACACCTCACTGACAATCTCTCTCGGTGATAGTCAGTATTCGTACCGGCTAGTGTCCAGTGTCGATTCGACATCTGGGTTTATTCTTCAGTTGTGTAACCCTGTCAGTGGCCCTGATCAAGCTACTGCGCGTGAGCACGATTGAATCTCCAGGAGAAAACATCCTTATCAACTCCGTCACTTGCCATTTCTGAAGTAGTGGTATTATTAAGCGTACTTGATACGTAATGGACGAGAGGAAGGGAAGATTCTACCTGATGTCATGGGCGGTCATATAAAACCGACCACAGCCTGGTGTCTATAAGACATTAGTCTATTGTTCGATGGTGTAATCTCTCTGGTGTACTAGGATCCACGTCACCAGGAGTTAACTCATTGAATCTCCAGGAAGGCCATCAAAATAACTGGGACCCCTAGCCATTCATATGGAAGTGGAGAGCATACGCAAATTATGTGTCCAGGAAACGATGGATAACCAACCTGATGTCATTGGCGTATCATACGACTAGGAGCATAACGTGGACAACCTGAAAAATTTCATGAAGAGATAAAACAGGATCCGTCTCCGACGTCGGACGTCAATTCATCCTCAGTTGAGAAAGCGTTTCTGCCTTTAAAATGGTGGAGATTAAAGGACGGACAAAGTTGAGAACAACTGATGTCATTCCCCTTTTTCATTCTCAATTGGGAAGACTTTTCTGCCGGAAGAAGGTGGGAATGTAACTAAGGATTACTGTCTCCAAACAGTTAACTCTTATATGGTAGAGCTCACTGCAACTCCAGCAGTGACACTCTATACACAATGTCTGTGACAGTGGACTAACGAAAGATCAGTTTCAAACAGCTGACTCCTTTCAAGATAAAGATCCCTGCACTCCAGCAGTCGACTCTTTATATAATAAGAACCATGCATTATGCAGGGGAATCTTATATTATTACTGAGATGCGAGGTGTATTCAAAGACCTGGCCAGTCCTATCCTCAAAGTCAGTAAAATTGCTTCCAAAATTCCAGTCAATATTGGGATATAAGAAGTAACCCACATAATCACACACCTTCAAAGGTAGCTGTGATAATGACGGACTTCTCTATGGATGAGAAGAAACGCCTTATATTCGCCAAAGTAAACGTTTTGCTCATGTGGGAGAGAAAGAACGGATACTTTCCAGTCACTCAAAAAGCACTTAGCTAGAGCATGGCTGAAGACAACTAGTTGGAAGTTCCACCTGGAATTATAGATTAGTAGTAGTAGTAGATGTTAGTCTAATTGCATCTACAAACTCAGTTGCTGCGTTGGAAATAGCTTAATTAGCAACTAAGGAGAGAAAATGCTGTCACTTCTCACAACACATCAAAATAGAGGCATAACGGAATGAGAGAATCTCAACCGACAAGCACCTCTAAATCTATGGTAAGACTACAGAAATAAGTCAAGGAAATATAATGGGAAATTGCTACCATCTGCAAACACAAGAGGCTTATTGGAAAGGTAGACCCTGTGTCCAACGCTAACCAAATTTACAATAGTAGATTTTAGCCTTGACAAGTTTTGCAGCGGCTGCTATACAGTTCACCCGGAAGTGATTGTCGTTGCTCCGGTGATGATCAACAATTTTAACCCAGTTCCAAATGCCAAGATTACTGTTGGAGAAAGTGTTCAGTTAAATACACTCTCACAGGATTATCGTTCTCCAGTGGCGAAGGGAAGAATGAAGTTCTGATAAGATGAACTGTTGAGAGATCCATGGAATGCAACCATTCTCTCTAACCGTCATCTGGAAGTTGGCTTAATTGCAAGGCCATTACTTCACATAATGAATCTCTATGGAACATTCATACATTACTAAATGGTGTGACTCAGAGAGATCATTTATCACAAACAGGAAATATAGCAAGGATGTCAGCAGTGGAACACTGTCAGAGGTAAATAGAAGAGCAGTTCACAGATGAGTGGAGTCAGGACTCCTGATGCTCCCAGTGACTTAAAGGAACATAATGCAGGGCTAACTTCATGGTCTTTGCGTTTGCCACCAAATTCATCAACAGATGCAATGTTGGGGCAGATTTTTTCTTAAGGAGAAAAATCACTGAGTTCCAAATGTACTACTCTAGTAGGGTAAAGGGAGACAGGGAGTAATTGACAAAAACCACCTAAGGGATCTGGGAACTGTGGATTCTGCGATCATCTGTCATTCTTATGAAAGATTTAAGAGAGGGGCCATGTAGCATGATGAAACAGAATTCCTCATTCCCAGTCCGACACATTTCATAAAGATACTTTAAGTCTTAACGGGGACCATCCCAAATATAAGGGCTATTCTTAGATCGAATGTTCTAGAACGAGTTGGGGGAGGCGGCGGTATGCACTTGTCTTTTGATTGGTTCATAATTAATGAGCCCACGCTATTCCTGGGCCATATTTTAAAATCTAATTAGTAGGAGCGGGAATTTCACCAGGAGCGGTCGCTAGTGTGATGTGATGACCCAACCATGCCCTTAAAGATACGATAATATATTGTTCTCTGGACAGCAGGTACCACTTTAAAACATACTTTAATGTTGTAGTTGTGGCTAGACCTGATAAACGAATGAGAAGAATGTATGAGTATTTTATGAATAAAATGTGAAAGTGGAAAACCTAACTTCTGTGCGCCAGAATTCTGAACACTGCATCTTCCACCTTGACACGTCTTTCACGCTGTATACTCCAAGTGCATATCAATCCCTTGTTGTGACTGGTTGCGTATGCTTGATGAATGTGTGACACACTCATGCAGATTCGCAAACCAAAACCCCTTGTGCATTCTTCATGCCTAGGATGACTCATTCTTAACTCAACTGTACCTTTGCTCTCGTGCGAGTTAACAAATGGCAGTCTGAATGGGAGTGAGTGATGAAACATGTACAAGTTCCTTTGTAAAAAGCTGAGAATGATGGAGTGAGTGAGTTGGTGATTTAATAAATAGCCTCTCACATCTAGTGGAAGGAAAGATGCTTCAAATATCCATATGTAAACAGGTTGTGTGTGTGGCACGCCAGAATTGCTAAGTCCATGTGATGCCTGGTGAGTATATGCTCAAGAGAGTTAATACAAGTTCTCTCTGAAGCATTACACTGTTACCTCTACTGTTGGATGGTTCATATAAACTAGTTCCTAAGAGAACCATAGGTGTGTGAACCTGTGTCTTAGTTGGCTGAATATATGTATGGCTCATGCAAACTTACAAGGACTAAACATGTTTTCCACATATGTGCTTGGTGCATATATGAACCATTGCTATGCAATTGAGCTTCTGTTACCTACTGAAGTAGACATGAAAATTACTCAGTGGGGAAAGAGCACATGATGATGATGATGTACCTGTGAGACAAGTCTGGTGAAAAAGGGGTGAGGTCTGGCATTGCTGTGTGAATATGGAGTAGGACATTCATGCACCAACATCACAGCCATAGGAATGGATGTCTGGTCTACTAATTGGGTAAATGCCATTAGTTAATCCATATTGCATATTGCAGTTGTAAATGCCTATTTTCCATTTCCCTTCACAATGCCTGTCCCATATTGCTATGTCACAATGATTGCTGTACTGTGTCTGGTCCTCCTTGTGCCCAGGTCTACTGTGGTTCAAACATGGTGGAACTTAGACCACATAAATGCTTGTAATTGTGTTAAGCTACCCTGTCTCAGCATATGGTCTTGTGATTACCACAGTACATCAGAGTGAAATACACTGCATCATCAAACTAGGAGAGGTGTGTTTGGACCACACCCATCCTTTTCCTCCCATCCCCAATCTGTGTCTGTTGATGTATGACCATATCATCTTTTAACAAATGTAAAGAGATGTTGTGCCATTTTATATGTCAACAGAGAAAAGTATGGTGGAGAGGCAATCCATATATCATCTGGGACAACTAAACAGAAGTCCTAGATCCAGATGTGACTCCCTATCAAAATGTGGGAATATCAAGAAGAGTTTTCTCTCAGCTCAACAGCTGAATGCATAAATGGGAGCATAACACAATCTGAAGCACTACCAATGTGGTGAACTGGACAGTGATCTTTGAGTCAGTCCAATGTCAAACTGAGACTAACAGCAAGTCTAGTAGTATGAATTACATTCATGGAGAACTGTGGGGTAAATGGGAGTGTTTGTTTATCTAAGACAAAACTTAGAAAATATCCAGCCTGATGCTCACACAGTGATTCTTGAAGAATGTGAGGAACAATAGGGAAGTTGATCTGGCTAAGTGAGTAGCTGCAATGTATGGGACATTCTGTATGTCATTATTGAAGTACCCAGTGACAGCCTTCACTAACAGCCTGATCAACCGTGAGATGCAGTACCATATCATCATACCAAATCTTGTCTTCAAGAGGAATGAATCTGCCATGAAGCTTATTCTGGGGAAGCTGCTAACTGGAGCTAGTCCAACATCCATGCTGATGAGAAAAGGATTCAACAGACCCAGAACAGTAGTTTCTTCCTTGAGTTGCCCATGGATAGGATTTCCTAAATTCCCAAGAGTCAGGAAATGATGATAGATACAGATACTGTAACGGAATGGTGTGGTGGTAATTAGAGAGGAGAGGTGGAGGAGAGTTATTGGGTGGTGGAGTAAATAAGAAGTGTTGTATCTTGTTTATCAATCTGCATGTGTGACATATTTTATGCATTTTCTATGCAATGATTGAAATGTTGACATGACAGGTGATGAGGCAATGGTCACCACTCTACTCACCAACTCAATAAATTGTGTATTTAGTGAACCAGTGTTTGAAGTACATGTCCCCAGTGAATTTCTTGTACAGTTGCTGTCAAGTTTTGTCTCTGGTGACTATCTTAAGTGCTGTGGTTGGTTATACATATTGTGAAAAGTCCTGTATAGAGGTTGTCAAGTATCACATGATGTCTATCTTGTACAATTGTGGCGTAAACAATTCCTTGTGAATGTATGTCCCACTTTTGGCAGGAAACTGTCATGTAGATGTCTTGTCCAACAGATGTAATGTACCATTATTGTTGAAGTTTGTTTGTCTACAAATAAATAGAGTCCTAAAGTCCTAAAGACTAATTGAACTGATATAGGTCACAAAATGACAAAATATATAGGGAATGATCCATGTGACGGACGAATAGCACACTGGCAACATTATGTTGAGTGAGAGGGATCCTCAGTTGCACAGGCGCTAACAGTTCAGATCTTCTCTGGCCTTGGGTGAACTAGTTACTTCTTATAAAATTTCTGTGTAGATACATAGTGGTCTCACAGTGGGGGTTTGAGCCAAAAGTAAAAGTGGTTCTCCAAAAAGGCTATTGCGGGAATGATTAGCTCATTTGAGTGACCTCTAGACAAAACGTGCTAAATCATAACCTTTATCTTGTTATTTAATATTCAAGATATATCTCCAGAGAACACTACAAACTAGGTCCTCTGTCAATCATCAAATAATTTGTCACAGTCATAACAAGCGAATATTACCCGTGGACCTTTGACATTAACTCTGTAGTTCCAAAATTCGATTTTTCGGGGGTTCTCAAGATGCTCATTGTAACTTGCTTACTTCTACTAGAGGAAATTAGACACCTCTAGCGCTAGACTATTGGGTAGCCACTGAACGAGGAGGTTTCTACCAGTCCATTAGCGCAATAAGTAACATTTTGCAAATAAACAAGCAGCAGCTACTCTTCTCAATGATTACCCTTGCGTATGGTTTCCTTTTGTTCCCCCACACCTACTGTTTCTATTCCTTTGCGTTTAAGTTTCTTCTTCCTTTCGTCTCTAATCTTGACGTTTGTAATTCCACAATTTTGTTTTTCTCCTTAAAACATGGAGACGTAGAATTTACGCTTGTACGAGGGAGAGACAATAAGTAAGTCACACACTTCTGTGGGATGGCAGGTAAATGTAGCTGGTGTTTTCTAGATGTGTCATTAGGTGACAGCAACATCGAACTTTATATTCCCGTTCGTAAGGTGGCGCTAGGTGTCTCATGCACATGCGCAGTGCATAAACAAAATGGCGACTGCATTTACGGAGTGTACATCCAAAGAGCAACGTGCTGTTGTGCGTATTTTGTGGGTAAAAGGACTGCCTGCAAAGGACATTCATAAGGAAATGCTTCCTGTTTATGCTGACAAATGTTTGTCCCGTAAAGCTGAGTAGAAATAATTTCTCGAGGACGCTCTAAAATTGTTGATGAAATCCGATCTGGTCGTCCTGTTGAGATTGCAACAGAAGCATCCGTGCAGCGGGTGGAGGAGATGATTAGAGGCGACAGGCGAGTAACAATAGACTCTGTAGCATCTGCAATAGGGTGCTCATATGGTGCAGCATACAGTATAATGCATGATCGATTGAAATTTAAGAAAGTGTGTTCAAGGTGGGTACCCAGACAATTGAAGAAGGAACACAAAATAAACCGATTTGGCCTGTCCTTGCATCATCTCTGTCGATACGAAGATGAAGGAGAAGACATGCTGAGCAGGATTGTTACTGGGGATGAGTCATGGGTGCATCACTACCAGCCCGAATCAAAGCGTGCTTCAATACAATGGAAACATCCTTCTTTGCATTGTGTCCAAAAATTCAAGTTTACGCCATCAGCAGGGACGGTTATGCCGACGGTGTTCTGGGATTGTCAAGGAGTGCTTTTAACCAATTTCAAGAAGAAAGGTGACAATGTGAATTCTGAATTGTATTGCGAAGTTCTATCGATGCTTCATTATGCAATTCGAAGAAAACGTCCAGGACTGCTGACTAGGGGAGTGTTGCTTCTTCATGACAATGCCAGACCACATACGGCGCGATTAACTCAGGAGAAAATTAACCAACTAAGGTGGGAAGTTCTGGAACATCCACCATACAGCCCCGACTTAGCCACTAGCGATTTCCACCTTTTTAGTCCACAGAAAACCCACCTTGCCTGGAGACATTTCGCGAATGACGCCGAAGTTGAATGTGAAGAGGAAACGTGGTTTAGAAAACAGAGCATGCAGTCCTATAAAGCCGGGTTGGGAGGACTGATAAAACGATGGGATAAATGCATCAATGTTGGTGGAAATTATGTTGAGAAATAAAGGGACAATGTATATATAAAAATAAACTGGTTTCAAGTTGTTATCATATTTAGTTATTTTTCTAGAGCCATTTGTAACGTACTTATATATATATATATATATATATATATATATATATATATATATATATATATATATATATAGCGAGAGAGAGAGAGAGAGAGAGAGAGAGAGAGAGAGAGAGAGAGAGAGAGAGAGAGAGAGAGAGAGAGAGAGAGAGAGAGAGGATGACGTTAAGGAAGACGTTTATAATGATTTGGAAGATGTCATAGAAGAAACCGCCAAACAGGACATCCTGATTGTGCTGGGAGACTTCAATGCAAAAATAGGTAGAGAGCAAACTCATAAAAACGTGGCCGGTATGGAAAGCCTACATACAACTTCAAATGATAATGGATGGAGAGTCATCAACCTGGCAGAAGCCAAAGGACTGCAGATTAGCAGTACCAGACTACAAAGAAAGGATATACACAAACAAACTTGGAAATCATGTGACAAGAGAACCTATGATCAAATAGATCACATTTTAAATAACAACAGAAATGCATCAAACATACAACAAGTTAGAAGTTATAGAGGAATTGAGTGCCACAGCGATCACTTCCTCGTTTGAGGAAAATTTTAAATAAAACTTAAGAGAGCTTTCTATACTAAATTACAAAGATTACACCCGACATATGACAGAGAAAAACTACAAGAAATTACAGTCAAAGAGAAATTTACAGATGAAATAAAATGTAAACTTGAAACTCTGCAAAACCCTTTGGAGGAAATCGTTGACCAAACTTGGTTGAACATCAAGAATACAATTCAATCTACCGCAGAAGAATGTCTCGGTGTGTTAACCACGCATAGAAAGAACAGATGGTTCAATCAAAAATGTGAAGAAACAGTCATTAGGAAAAAGAATGCCAGACATTTGTGGTTAAATGACATCAACAACATTCAAAAGGAAAAGCAATATAGAAATGAATGTAAAGAGGCTACAAAAATAGTTCGACAGCAGAAGCGAGAATATATGAGTAATATAATCAAAGATACGGAAACTAAGCACCAGAAAAACGAATCCAGAAAGTCTTTTTAAAGAACTGAAGTCAATGAAACGAGGGCACCAACACAACACATATAGTTTGAATGACAAAAATGGGAATATGATAAATACCAATGAGGAAATGTGCAACACATGGAAAGAATATTTTGTTGAATTACTAAATTGTGAAGCTCCAAGTAACACATTCCCACAGGAAGAGGTTCTAACATGTGAACCACAAATTGAAGAACCTGCATTTGAAGAAATCCTATATGTAATCACACGACTTAAAAACAATAAGGCAACTGAGGTTAATGGAATTGCTGCTGAATTTATAAAGACAGGTGGCTATGCATTACATCTAAAGCTATACGAACTAATAATAACAATCTGCAGGACAGAAGAATTTCCCAATGACTGGAAAGAGTCATTATTGATACCTATTTATAAGAAAGGAGACAAATTCCAGTGTGAAAATTATAGAGGAATATCACTACTGTCCATAAGCTATAAGATACTATCCGCAGTATTACTAAATAGACTAAAACCATATTCAGAATACATATTAGGTGACTACCAGGTGGGTTTTTAGACAAAACAGATCAACAAGAGATCAAATATTTATCTTACGACAAATAGCCGAGAAAAATTGGGAATATAAAAGAGATCTCCATAACATTTTTGTGGATTTTAAAAAGGCTTATGATAATGTCCATAGGAATAGTCTATGGAATGCTATGCAGGAATTTGGAATACCAAGGAAGTTAATCAACATGACCAGACTATGCATGGAAGATACTTATAATATAGTAACATATAAAGGCAGGAAATCAGACCCTTTCCAAATAACATCTGGCTTGAAACAGGGTGATGCACTATCGCCGCTGCTCTTAAATCTGGTCTTAGAGAAAGTTGTAAGGAAGGTAAAGGAGGAATGTGATATTGGAGGAACATCCAAGCTGCTTGGTTATGCAGATGATATAGATATTATAGGGGAAAATGAACAAAAGACATTAGAAATATTGAATCACTTAAAGGAAAAAGCCCAACAGACGGGGCTGGTTATCAACCAAGATAAGACAGAATATATGGTAATTTCAAGAGACGGAATGGCTAAAAACTCTGGCCACATACAAATAGATAATGTGACCATTAAAAGAACGGAAACATACAAATACCTGGGTACAATCTTCCAACATAATAAGGGAAGAAATGCAAGCTAGAATCAATTCTGGAAACAAGATATACTATGCACTACAACATGTACTAAAATCAAATGCGCTATCTCGTAACACCAAAATCACAATATACAAAACACTGATCAGACCAGTTGTGCTGTATGGCACTGAAACCTGGAGTACAACGAAAGGAGACGAAGCCTTCTTGCAAACCTTTGAGAACAATGTTTTAAGACGCATCTTTGGACCCATTAGGGATACACAAAGTGGAGAGTGGGAAAGAAGAAGTAACAAAGACATTTATAATATGTTTAAGTCCCCGCTAATCACTGGTATCATGAAGGCTAATAGACTACAATGGCTGAGGCATGTAGAAAGAATGGAAGATAATAGGGAATCAAAACTCGCTTACACTCAGGAAATAAATGAGATTAGCGACTGGCAAGAGAAGGTCAACCAGAGAGACGAATGGAGGCGGATTGTATCTGCAGCAAAGAACCTCAATGGCTCGGAACGCTGAAGAAGAAGATATATATATATATATATATATATATATATATATATATATATATATATATATATATATATATATATATATATATATATTCAAAAATATTGAAGATATGGGAGGAGTCAACATTGGGGGACGATGCATCAATAACATTAGATATGCAGATGATACAGTCTTGATTGCAGACAATGAACAGAATCTGCAACATTTAGTAGATGCGGTTGTTACACACAGTGAACAACGAGGGTTAGAATTAAATTGTAAAAAGACACAGATTATGGTCGTCACTAGGAAGACAATGTAATATACAAGTAAATGGGAATATTCTTCAACAAGTGAATAGGTACAATTATCTCGGAACAGTAATAACATCTGATGGGAGATGCCTTGAAGAGATTAGAACAAAAATCGCCATGGCAAAAGTAGGCTTTAGCAAGATGAAAAACAAACTGACCAATAAAAAGATGTCAATTGAAACGAGAAAAAGAGTGTTGAGGGGATACATAGAACCTGTACTTTTATATGGATGTGAAGCGTGGACAATAAGCAGTCAAGCTGAAAAACATATGATGGCTGTAGAATTGTGGTTTCTGAGGAAAATGCAAAGAATACCATGGACAGCCAGAAAGACCAATGAACAGGTCCTTCAAGAAACAAATGAAGATCGTAAACTGATTAGAGATATTGGATGCAGACAGTCAAAATTTTTTGGGCATGTTATGAGAAGAAATGAATTGGAGAACTTGGTGACAACTGGTAAGATCGAAGGGAACAGACCAAGAGGAAGACTTAGAAGCAAATACCTGGATGGCTTGGCCTCGTGGCATGGTCGAGACAGAAATATGGAGCTGATCCATGACTCTGGTGATCGAGTGAGATGGCAAAACATGACCGCCCACGCTTACCGGCATGGCACATGATGGATGGATGGATATATATATATATATATATATATATATATATATATATATATATATATATATATATATATATATATATATATATATATATATATATATATATATATGCCTTAAAAAATAAAACATTTTGATTTATTTGGTTGTTTCGGGATTAGAGGTGTAAAGATTGAGCACAACCCACTAATGGCAACGCCGATCGTATTCCGGTACGAAACTAACGCCTTGTCCACGTCAGATTGGAAGTACTAGACTCGAGTTTCGCTCTCACTTGAGCTCGTCAGTAGTACATACCTCTGACTAGACCCGGGATCGAACTCCGGATCACTGGCGTGTGAGGCGGGTGTGTAACCACTTGACAACGCGGCTCACGGTAGACACGACCAAATCGTCACACTAGAATGTCATAACGTCTGACGTTGTGACATTCTAATGTGATGATTTGGTTGTGTCTATTGTGAACCGGCCGGTCTCCCTGGCCTAATAGTTAACGTCTTTCTCCGTAATCCCGTATATTCTCGTTAGTAACGTAACCTGCGCGAGAATCGGTAGCGGTTCTCGTCGCGTTGGTAACTTACGGGGTATGTGAGCCGGTCGCTCAGAAAGCAATGACAAACTACTGAGCGTAATCTTGCCTAGTACACCAACAGCAGCTGAAAAATGCTGATGTTGATTGCAACGTCCTGTAAGGGATATGCCCCCCCCCCCCCCCAAAAAAAAAAAAAGTGTGAGCCCCGTGGTCAAATGATTACACACCCGCCTCACACGCCAGTAATCCGGACTTTTATTTTAATATTGCTCTATTCCTCCCATATGTAACACTTTCGTCTTTTGATGATTCAGTTTCTGTCGACGAAGTTTGGTTCAATGATGGCCTTTTCGGCCACAAAATATCCCTGTCAATCGATTCTTCTTCATCACTGGTATTAGAGCTAGCTTCTGGCACAACTACAATTACATGGCTAATTTTTCTCTTTATGTACTTCATCAATCGAATTGAATGAAACACTCTACTTAGCCTTTGTCGACCAAGAAAAGGCATTTGATAGAGTTGATAGAAACAAACTGTGGGAAATCCTTAAACAATATGGAGTGAGTACACATCTAACAAACCTATGTAGAAGCTTATACAACAACAGTGAATGCATAGTGAGAGCAACTGGAGGCACTCAGAACCCTTCACCATAAGATCTGGAGTACGACAAGGCTGTGTCCTGTCGCCTCTCTTGTTCATAACATATATAGACAACATATGGAAAGAAACCAGCCAAACAGAGACCGCAAGAACACCGCATAATGATAACACAGAAGAAGAACGATCTGCAAATCTAACCAATAGAGAACTAATGTTTGCGGACGAACAAGCACTAATAGCAAAATCAGAAGCTGAATTACAAGACCACATGAATAGTCTAAACGAAATGTGTAGGGAACATAACATGAAAATTAGCACAAGCAAAACAGAGGTAATGACTATAACTAAAGATGAAAAATGCAACAGCGATTCACCTAAATAAACATCGCTTGAAAGAAGCAAAGAGTTTCAAGTACCTATGAAGTACAATATCATCAAATGGCAAATCAGAAGACGAGATCGAAAATAGGTGCAATAAGGCAAATCAACTCATTGGACAAATGGCACCAATACTAAAGAACAAACATGTTTCAATAACTACTAAGAAAGCGCTTTACAACACATTCTTCCTACCAACTCTATGTTACCAATGCCAAACCTGGACAATGACAGAAAAAAGAGAAAATAAACATCACAACAACAGAAATGAGATTCCTGAGAAGAATACTCAATGTATCAAGAAGAGATAAGATCAGAAATGAAGAAATAAGGACTAACATGGGGGTTATATGGGGATTTTTTGTGGGTATTTTATTAGAAGGCAGCAAGTCAAATGGTTTGGCCATGCAAGTAGGTTACCAACTAACATTATACCACAACAAACAATGATGTACAGACCCCAGTGAAGCAGAAGAAGAGGCCGACCACATAAACGATGGACGCAGGGAATGAGTCCATAGTAATATCGATACATGAAGCCCATAAGCGTGCACTCTCCCGCTGTTTATACTTCACTTCGACACCGCAAGGTACAAGAGGAACATGATGAGATGAGATGAGATGAGTACTTTAATATTTGTTTTTGATATCGACGACCTATCGCAAATAATGTATTTTTATAAAGAAGATAATTTTTACTCGTTGGCAGAGATTCTTCTTTTGAGGAGCCATATTTTTCCGGTCGCACTTTGACATCATTCATTGTTTCCGAAGGGTTAGTTGTCTGTGTCTGGGTCTCTTGTTCCATTTTCGAACTGCACAAAGTATTGTCTAATGTGTCTTCTTTGTCACATTTCTATGGCACAGTATACTTTAGCTGTCTGATTTCGAACCAGTTCTCTAAGGACTTGGCGTCTTCACTGTTAGATGGCCATGTCCATCGTCTCTTCTTACATCTTCTTTCAGATACGTTACTGCGCACCTTCCGGTAATCACCAATCTCTGGTAATTCATTGTTGTATTTCACCACACGGCTCTGTGCCTCAGTCACTTCTGGTTTTGCCTGAACGCAGTTAACAGCTCCAAATAACCTGATTACACTGTCTGTCAGTATCTGACTTCCTTCTGTTAAAGTTGTTCAAGCTGTAGTACCTGTTATTTATTTATTCCCCACGTTTTATTATTGAATATTTGTTTCTTTAGCTTGCGAACTAGATTTGGAGCTTTATGTATTGTCACTTTTAAGTTGCCTAATAAACTTGTCATAAAGCTTAGGCCTCAAGGTACTCTACTCATTGTTACATATGTTCTTGTCATAATTCACATTTAGTAATACCATAACAATACTCATACACATACAATGTTAACGTTCACCTAATTAACTACTTATCTAAAGCAGACTCGTCTTGACTTGATCTGCAAGTTGAACTTGTCTCACAAAACTATGGCTGCTGGGCTCTTGTGTTGCGCTGTTGTAATTTCGCTACTTGATGAATTGGGTAAACAAACACCTTGTATGTATAGCACAGTTCATAAACAGTTCACAAGTTTCCGTCTGGCACTGCAGGATCCAAACACAGGTTTGGATTATCTAGTCCTTGCACATCTAAAGTTTGTGGATACTCTAACCCTGCTCAAGTTCATGTAATTTACTGCCCTTCTGAACTGGTTTCTCTATTACCCGATAAAGAACAAGAAGTATATTGATAAATTATTGTGACCTGTCACTTACTTTGAATCAACAACTGTAGTTATTTGTAATCAGGCTTCGATGAAGCTGATGTCTCTTTACTGATCGCTGTGTGTGTCTGACTCGTAAGTGAAACAGTTTGTGATTATTTTCACTTTGTAAAAATGAGACATCTCAACTCCGGAAGATAAGTATCAGCTTTCGTCTCACTGACAGGTGGCGTAGTCTCAAGTGGGCTGGAGCAGTGGTGAGCCTGTTTGTTAAGATATGTTGTTGTTTCTTCTTGTGAAATTGTCTTGAAAAGTGTTGTTATGCTATCGTTGACTCCTTCTCCGTACTTGTGAATTGGCATCGCCAACTTGTGTCTATTGTTGCTGGATGTGGTTCAAAAGCATATATAACGGCATCATATCTGACTCTCTGTTGTGATTCTTAGCCAGGTCTCGGCACCAAATCTGCATCCTCACCTGTTTCACAGTGGATGGACTAGTTCTGTTCATGCACACAATGAATCACTACACATGGGACAACAAAACATTAGGATACAAGTTGCGTCGATCTCAATAAAGGCCACTCGGTGGCTGACATTTAGTACACATATAACCACCGTCGTTTATGATGCCTCAGTGTTTATTAATATAACCGAAAGTTTGGTATGACTTTGTCCTTCTGCCACCATAATTACAGCCATTTTGTTATCAAGCTTACGTGTGCCACATTGCTATATTTGCGAATGGATCCTTGATTATATAATGTTAATGATTATATTTCTACTATTTGTCGCTGGTTCTGGCTACTATCCGTGTCGTTGAATCTTTGGCCACTCTTTCCATTCCTCCACTGCCCACTTTTGGTTCCCTCTCTCACCTAAATCCCGTAGTCGTGTCTCTGCTAAATCCCTGTCTTATTTCATAGCGGTCTTAAATACCCTGCAATAGAATGTTGTTTATGTAATAGGACCCTCCTAGAAGGCTCTCGATGAGCAATGGGCTCTAGAATCTGCTATATTTCTGACAATGTTGACAGGAGGCTGTTCGGGATTAGACTTCAGTGTCACTCTGTCAACCCTTAGCAGTATTTTACTTTTTCTGTCAACCTCTGACAATAATATATTCCCCATTTCTCGGTTATCACAATTTTCTATAGGCACTTCTATATTTGTTTGATGTAGAACAGGAAGTCAGAGAGCGATACATGTTGTTCTCAGAGTTGTCAGATGTGACTGGCACCTGGCCGTCTTGACAGTCGATACTTTGTAAAATGAAGTTAAACATTTCCATAGCACAATGTCTGAGCTGAACTTAGAGACCATGTGTTTCTCATGCAGCATGATCCCCCTCTCTCTGCCTGTCTACTTTACTCCAGATGAAAGGTAACAGCAATACATCTGGAACAAGACAAGCTGCAGAAGTTACCTAATCAGCAAAGCAGTACTCTTAACTGTCTTAATGTCGGAGCTTCCGTCCTAGACCAGCTGTCTCACTGTTATGAATCATGTAGAGGACCTTGCACCTTTCATGCTTCGAATCTGAAAAAGAATGACGGTAAATTCCCACAACGATGGTAGGTAGACAGCACCCACATCTTGTACTCAAACTCCCGGACCCCCCCCCCCCACCACCTGCATGACTGGAATGTATGTGCTGCTTGCATATCATAGTGGAAATCGTGCCGCTGTTCTCTCCTCTTCCTCCTCCTGCTCTTCATCCTCCTCCTCTTCCTACTACTTCTTCTTCTTCTTCTTCTTCTTCTTCTTCTTCTTCTTCTTCTTCTTCTTCTTCTTCTTCTTCTTCTTCTTCTTCTTCTTCTTCTTCTTCTTCTTCTTCTTCTTCTTCTTCTTCTTATTATTATTATTATTATTATTATTATTATTATTATTCTAATTCTGCCTTTCATCTCCCAATAAAGAATAGTCTCTCACTCAAGTCGAGCCAATCCCTTTATTAATTTGATTTTACAGCTAAAGTTTTCTACGGGATGCGATAGCCGGTCTCCCCACAACCCCCCTTAATAGTCTCTAACGGCATGCATTTAGGATAGTGCTATTAATCCTTGTTTGGCTTACGGACCCCGATAACACAAGGAGATGTGACATTTACATGACTAATTCCCCTCTACACATCTGTCGCACCTTACATTTAAATAGCTACAGGGTCCCCCAACATGCCACAATGTCCCTGAACAACAAATTATTCTGTTTTCTGAAATAGCAGTTACCTCTGCCGTATAATTTGATGATGATGCTATAATCTGAACTGTTGTAATTAAACCCAGATTTCTCTTGGTTGGGCGGTTAGATTCTCAGTGATAAGTTTTTTGTGATGAATATGGCATATAAATATCATATTCTTGTCGCCTAGTCATTCCGAGTTTTTAGTGACAATATGTGTATAAAAGCGCGCTTGAAAATTGCAGAACACAACGACAATATCGTTTCTTGCGACTCACAAGATCACAGTAATCACCAAGTAAGGTTGTTTCGTTTCTTTTCGTTCCTGTTGTTATGTTATTCTTCATTCCTATTGTTATGTTCTTCTTCATTCCTATTGTTATGTTCTTCTTCATTCCTATTGTTATGTTATTCTTCATTCCTATTGTTATGATCTTCTTCATTCCTATTGTTATGGTCTTCTTCATTTCTATTGTTATGTTTTTCTTCATTCCTGGTTGTCATTTCTTATTATGTGTGTTTCATTTACATGATTATATTTAAGGTGTTCCTTGGTCAAAGTAGAAGTCTAGAAAGTTTATCGTCTAAAGATAAGTTAACAATATCCAGAGGAAGAGTCCAGATAGAGTAACTATGACGGGAAGATGAGACTTACAGAGGAAACGACAGTTAAATAATAGTTCAAATGAAAATAAACTATAGCGAGGCAGAAATACTTGAAATGTCCAGGAAGCCAGTCATGCGACTAAGCCTTTGCACCCTGTTGACAGCCGGCGTCATGCTGACGATATCACCATTGATTGCCAGTTGGTCTATTCAAGTATTGGGCTAGAACCATATACCCAGCAGGCCTCAGTGTGTGTAGCAGGGTCCTTTACTTTTACTTGTTTGCAGAAAATGAGAATTCGGTGAACGGACAGAGTCCACAAGTAGAGTAGTCAGTAAAGGACCCTTTTACGCACTTGAAAATATAGTTTGTTAGTTTGTTCGTTCGTTTGTTCCAAGGTGCATTGGACATGCCATGGTAGCCTTATATTTGTATTGACCACTGGCCATTGTGTGGGTGATGTGGTCAGTATGTGGGTGATGTGGTCAGTATGTGGGTGATGTGGTCAGTGTGTGGGTGATGTGGTCAGTATGTCGCTAGCCGCATTATCTTCCATTGACATTTCCTGATAGCCACTTTAGCCTGGGTCCACCTGGGAGCCCAGGTCAATATATTTTTAAAACTTCGAATTCTAGTCGATCGGGACCAAGACATAACTTCTGGACAGGGTTCGTGGGCAACAGGTTTTCTTGAGCATAAAAAAAAATACACAATGAAACAAGAAGTTGGTACAAGCCATAAGGCAAGCGAAACACAGAAAATGACACCAACCTCCTCTCTGCGGTGCTTTACCGTTTACAACAGAAGAAGTTTAAGAAAAGCACTTTATCTAAGGTTATGTTATGTTATGTTATGTTAGTCGACAGATCATCCTCATTGCACATCGAACCATTAAGTCCATAAGTGCTCAGATCCCCTCCTCAGCAAATTCCGCAGCGTGTAACGGCTAACGACACCAGTTCTGTGTTGGTTTATCAATCTTCTTTGGCTTCCTGCGTAGTGTTCTTGTTTGGCCACCCCTCTTTTAATTTGCTGTTCTAGCAGTCTGACCATGGTTGTAGATTCATAGCCATCACTTGGTTCTCGCAAAAGTCTTACTTCTTGTAGAGCATTCAGAATGTCAGCCTGGTCCATGGCGCGTCCGCCCTCCATACGGAGCCCGCTCATTTCCTTGTACTCCTGCATGCCCTGGCACGAAGATGAAGCTAATCTTTGCCAGCCGAGACCGCTTCAGAGGTAGCAGCCACTTTCTTCGAATCCACCCCATATCTATCCTCTTGAGCATGCTCATTGAGTCCCTAAGGAAACATGCCCTATTGAATGTCTGTGTCTCGAGCCATGTTATTGCTTTACTTACTGCCATTACTTCCATAGTCAGGCTGCTTGTGGTCTCAACAAAAGCACCGGAGTCCTCCTTCATAGTTCTCCCTCCGGCCTGAGCCGTAAAGGCCCATGAGCTTCTCATGCGTCGGACGACCGACCCATCTGTGTAAATGACAGCATAACCGTCTACCGAATTCTCGAAAATCAACGCTTGTACTTCCGCATCCACAGCAGCCGGATTTTCTTATCTACATTTTCTGTCTAGTTGGATGTAAACTGAAAAAGACGTACAGAAATATGTTGGCACTTGTACCCACTCCTCGCCAGGTTCTAAGTCCTCAAGTGAACACACCTGTTGAAGAATGTCTTCGGCTTGACCCATCCACGACCTTCCTCTTTTTAACCTGCTGCCTTCACCTTCCTAATTTCACCATGAAGTGGATGTTGTGTGTTTGCGTTAACTCTAAGGTAGGCACGTGCTCTGCAAATTTGTATTTTGTCTTCAATGGTTGGAAAATCAAGAAGGTAGCGCACCGCCCTGCATGCTGTATCTCATGTAGATTCAAGAATAATGCGCATAGCTTCGTTCTGTATCATTTCCATCCTTTCTATCTGCTTACGACTGAGAGTCAGGATCGCCATCGCACACTCCAAAACAGACATGACCAGCCCATCGTATAAAAGACATAGATGGCGCTGCTCACAGTTTGCTACCGCCATCACCCTCATCGCAGCCTAGACCCGCTTGGCCTTTGTTATCACCTGGTATATGTGCTCATTATAAGCCAGACTTTGATCAAAACTTATCCCCAGGTAGTTCATTGCCTGCGTTCTTTCCACAGTCTCTGAGCACAGATTTACAGTTGGAGTTAGGGTGTTAATAATATGATTATTCAACGAGAACCATGTCACTGTTGCCTTTGTTGGGTTAACCATTACGCCAGCTTCAACACACCAAGTACTTATGCGATTGAGTTCGGTTTGTAGTTCCACAACAACCTGATCTCTATCCTTACCCTGACGATACACTAAAACATCTTCTGCATATGACGATGTCCTCCCCGGTCCAGTGATTTGCTCCCTGGTGATTCTCACAGTGTAGGTGTTGAACAGCACTGGAGATAATGGTGATCCCTGTGGTAGGCCAGGATATATTGTTGTTGGTTCCAAAGACCAACTGCCACATCTAAAAACTACTTTCCGTTGGAAGAGGGCTGCAGCGATCTAACTGTAGCCGAGGAAATAAGACACAAGGGAACGTCTGATGTTTCCTTTACTACGGTGCTAAGCGGTAGAGAGTAACTCTGACTTCGTTATGGCCAAAGAAGAAAAGGAGTAAAAAGAGAGAGAACCTCACACCGCCCTCAACTGACAAAACAAGATTATAGTAATTAGATAAGAATATATACGAGATCTTGGGCAGGGGCCTCAACTCTGGACAATAACTGTCATAGTTGAGGTCCAGACAATGAATTAAGGTGTTAGACTGAGATAGAAATAGTGGTTGTAAAAACTAAAAGGGACTAAACAGACAAATCAAGCACAGTACAAAATTAGCTCTTTATTTATCAATTACTACAGATTTGGTAACAATTTGTGTTCAAACACACTGAATACTACATTCAATAACAGATACAACAGACAACTGCATATATCAAACATCAACCAAGGGTGGCCCCTATTCAGCCACCAGAACTTAAAACAACAAGGTACACCAAGTACCACAACACAGATGCTCCAAACAGTAGCTGAGTAGAATGACACAATAAAGGACTTTGGCACAGACGACAATAAGACACTACAAAAACATAAGTTACACAACAGAAATCTTAAGACGCGACATAAACAAAAGAGTTGTGACACAATTTACTATCCCACCATGAACCCAGGCTTGCTGACACTAATTAGTCAGCCGCTCGGTTTCGCCACGACATTAGTTGACCACAGATCAACACAGGGAATTTTTCCCACATCACAAAACTTAAAAACAAAGCAGGACAGCACTTTTGTTCTCACCAACCAGCCCGGGCAACAGCAGACAAAGAAATAACAAGTTGCTTTGTTACCAGTGGTGTTTCCAGCGCTGTCCATATTTTTTTGTATGAAATAGGCCAAACCGAGACGCGTTGTTTTGGCGCTATCACATATCCAACTCCCTACTGTTTTGACGTCCCGGAAAGGAGTAGACTATTGTATATCCTCACCCCAACTATCTCTTTAAAAGTTAACATCTAGCTATTTCACACACACACAAATTGGTCTTCAGTGACAACATCAAAAAGCAAAATCAGTAATCAAGCAAGCTATTACTGACATCTACACATAAACCATCATTATAATGACAAATGCAAACAAAACATCTATGTCAAATGTGACCACACCCAAAAACATCATCATCAATCAATCAAGAAACCAATGAAACTTATACATAAACAGTCATTAAAATAACAAAGGAAGAAAAAAATCTATGTCAAATGGACCACATCCCAAAACATAATATCAATCAAACACGAAATAAATGACATTTACACATAAACAGTCATCAAAATGACAAATGCAAAAAAAAAATGTCAACTGTCAAACCCAAAAACATAATGATCAATCAAACAAGAAATCAATGACATTTACACATAAACAGTCATCAAAATGACAGAGGCAAAAAAAAAAAATCTATGTCAAATGTGACCACATCCAAAAACATAATCATCAATCAAACAAGAAATAAATGACATTTACACGTAAACAGTCATCAAAATTACAAATGCAGTTATTACATGGAGACAACAAACTCATAATTATATACATATACATGCACCTAGACTTAATAATTATGTCAACAATCTCAATAAAAAAAAATAAATGATTTCCATACACGACCGGTTATCACCAAAACGCCAAACACGAACACAAACTTCCTTTTCTTTTGGCCAACCATCCACAATACAAAAACAAAATCAGTTCCCATTGTAAAGGGAAACACATATTAAGTCAAGGGATTCAACTTATCAAGAGAAACCGGTCATCTCTCAGGATGGGAACCACTGGTTATATCTCCTGATAGTAACAATATCCCCAAAAAGATAGTCCCATCCTAATCAGACCTTACCTATAAAGTAAAACACCCCAAAAATTTACATCATCAAATAACAAAAATCATGGTCATATGCATATACCGGCCACCTTTACATTGATACCAGGCGTTATTCATGACAAAACTAATAACATAAGCAGTGTTACCAAACATAGTGACACCAACAGGGAGAAACAGTTCCCTGCCACCTGAGTGTCAGCAGTGTTACACAAACAATTATTTAAAAAAATAATAATTCCCCTCTTTAACTGGAATTTCTTGACAACTGGACCTCACACTCCTGGCACACTTAGCTAACAATTAGTCATATTAGACTTCTAAGCCCTGACAATTCCCTAGTCAGGGAGCACAACCCTCAACAACAACAAAACTTTCGTTCACCTATGGGGACCTGGCCCCTACAACATAAACTGCTGGTTATATCCCTAAAGAGTACCACTTAAAAAAAATAGTCTTGTTCTATTCATACATCACTTACAATGTGAAACAGTGTAAATTACATCACCAGGCCTCCGTCAGTTCCAAATACCAATAATGTTAACACAAACGTATCGGCCATACTAATTCAGTTGTTGGTACTAATGACTAAAATAATATCAGTGAGGAGAAATAGCTCCTCTGCTATAAGAAGCACCATTCAATACTTTAATCAAAGTCAAAATCATCAAAGTTTAATAGCACCCTCACCTCCTACATACAAATAATCCCACAAACAAAATCACCAATCATTACTATAAGAACAATCATCAAAGATGAATAACACCCTCACCTCCTCCTCCTCCTCCTTCTTCTTCTTCTTCTTCTTCTTCTTCTTCTTCTTCTTCTTCTTCTTCTTCTTCTTCTTCTTCTTCTTCTTCTTCTTCTTCTTCTTCTTCTTCTTCTTCTTCTTCTTCTTCTTCTTCTTCTTCTTCTTCTTCTTCTTCTTCTTCTTCTTCTTCTTCTTCTTCTTCTTCTTCTTCTTCTTCTTCTTCTTCTTCTTCTTCTTCTTCTTCTTCTTCTTCTTCTTCTTCTTCTTCTTCTTCTTCTTCTTCTTCTTCTTCTTCTTCTTCTTCTTCTTCTTCTTCTTCTCTTCTTCTTCTTCTTCTTCTTCCTCCTCCTTCTTCCCTTCCTCCTTCCTCCTCCTTCCTCCTCCTCCTTCTTCTTCTTCCTTCTTCTTCTCTTCTTCTACTTCTTCTTCTTCTTCTTCTTCTTCTTCTTCTTTCTTCTTCTTCTTCTTCTTCTTCTTCTTCTTCTTCTTCTTCTTCTTCTTCTTCTTCTTCTTCTTCTTCTTCTTCCTCTTCTTCTTCTTTCTTCTTCTTCTTCTTCTTCTTCTTCTTCTTCTTCTTCTTCTTCTTCTCTTCTTCTTCTTCTTCTTCTTCTTCAGCGTTCCGAGCCATTGAGGTTCTTTGCCTCCTACATACAAATAATTCCTCAAACATAAAAGCTACATAAACAATAAACCAGTAACCTTTATACTGGTTACCACTTGCCTTAACTCGGGACATTCAAAACAAAATGTATTTAAAAATAATACTATTTGTCTCTTCTGATCAAATATAAGCTTCCTGCAGCTACTGGGATACCTGGGTGGTTTGTGCTTCTAACACTCTGTACCCTTACACTAAAAAGAACATTTCATCATGTGTCAACTTTAACCTGAATATAAACATAAAGGAACACAATATACAGGGTCAACAAAACATTGTTATCTCAATAATATCCCACATCAGCACCCAGTCGACTGGGGTTTCCTGTAAGATCATAACCTGAAATCAAATATGTCTACGCCATACATGAAACCTGCAGTTTGATTCCCCACTGGATATGATGGTAATGGCAGCACCACATCACCTAAAGAGACACCCTTTTCATCTGGTCTTTCTGGTGTTATTACACTCTAAAAGGAACACATGTCATCACATGACACCATATACCTGCAATTATAATACACAGAAACAGCAAACCACAATTGATAATTAATTAACCAAGGTTGTCAACCCAGAAGACTGGGATTCCTAAGTAGCTAAAAAATGTATCATGGTCGTTTATTTTTAACCGCAGTGTCTATTAGAAATAGTCTCTTTCTGGTGGGCTTTCACGGTTTATTTTTAACCACAGTGTCTATTAGAAATAGTCTCTTTCTGGTGGGCTTTCACAATCCCATTTTGCACAAAGTCACAAGTCGACATATCCGTATGCAGAAAATTTCGGCTCACATTCGTCACAATACACTGGCCACCCGTCACATTTCTAACACCTTCTAACTTGTCGACCACACTGACACAAGGAGACTTCCATTGTCTCATCTTCCTCCTCCTCTTCCTCCGAAAGAAATTTCCCTGGTTGCCACGAATAACCATCTGGCTATCAGAGGTTGATACTGCACCCACCTGGACTGCTGGGGCTGATTCTTTAGAAGGTTCAACACGGGGCGGACTCAGTTGTCGCTTAAGGCCCAGCTGATTTTGGTGGTTTACACTGGTAGGCACTTTCACATAATCCACACCAGAGGGATTCTGAAAAGCACTAACCCTTCTCATTTTTCACCTGTTCTGAAGGTGGGCCAGGCTTCTACAAACATTGCACCTCTTGCGTCGTACCTTGGGTTGTAGTAATGAATCAACCAAGTCTCTCATTCGACCAATTTCAACTCGCAACTTCTCCAACAACACATCATCATGAAGAATGATATTATCATCATCGCTGCGACTAGGCCACACTTTGAGACTGTTGTTATCTGGTAATTTTACATACTGGCTTTCACAGACTGGACTGAATTCAGGAGCTACCCCAGCCCAACGCATAGCCAAGTCTCTAACACAGAGGAAAGTCGCTGAAGGATCTTGCAATATCTTCTCCTTTGCCATTCTCCTGCTGCGGAGATTATTTACCTGTCCCACAAACCAGTCTCTCAGGATCACTGGATCCCAGGCAACCATGTCCCTCTTTCTCTGTGCTTCCAGCACCACACGAAAGGCTTGTGTACAGGATTGTTGTAGTTGTCTGGTGAAGTCCCTGTGTTGAGGCAACTGAATGTCTGATGGTGGCGGAGTCTATAATGTTATGTATTGTTGTATATGAGTAAAACGTAACAGTAGGTAGAGAATTGTAGATCATTAGACTGAGGATATGGTAGGTGGTGTTTGGTTGTGTCTATATCATGGACTGAACATTAATAGTGTTCTATGAACATGTGGTCTATAGGGAATACTGTGTTGTCCCGTGTTACCGGTGACTTGGTACAAATTAATGCATAAAATATTCTGTAAGGTATAGACAGGGAACTTATTATGGATTCCTTGGTAAATGTAGCCATTTTGGTAGGTAGGGAAGGTAACCTAATTTGTCAGCACAAAGATGTCATTCTGATGTGTATTAATAGAATCAGTGTTGAGATGTTGTGTTTGCCTACAATGTCTGATGTCTGTTAACCAAATCCGTGTTGAGATGTTGTTTGCTTGCAATGTCTAATACATGTTAACTGAATCAGTGTTGAGATGTTGTGTTTGCTTACAATGTCTGATCTGTTGTCGGTGACTTATGTTATAGGCTGTGTCCTGAGTGTTCCTGGTGTCATGTGTAGAACTGTACTTCTTGTATATTGATGTTGTCTAGCTGTTATCAGTACAAAGATGTGTGTCCTGGTTATGTCATATTGAATTGCATATCCTATATGTCTGCTTGATTGCTGTTGGTGCATTGAATTGTAATTACGTCCTGTATGTACATGTTCAAATGGTGTTGTCCTGTTAGAGTCGTTGAAAACCGGTGTAGCTGAGTTGTGTTTGGTGTTGATTTTGACTAGTTGATTAGTGTTGCTGGGTAACATTGGCATTTATGGGTGGTATTGTCAGCCTGTGGTGTTAGGGATGAGAAGTTGTGTTGTGTCAGAATTCTTTAGGTAATCACCTCCATGAGCTGAGAGTATTCTGTGAGTAAATACTGAGTTAGATGAGAACCCAGAAAAGGCTGCGAGCATTGTAACGAGGGATGATCTGCCCTCATATTAAGATTGTCTCATGATGTGGAAATGGCTGTTCCACTAATTGCAGACCTAATCATTCTGAAGGATGCACATTGGAAAATGGGCATGGGTGATCAATATGGGGAAAGCATATATGTGTTGATGCAAATAATGATTTTTTTATGATTATTAATTAGATGTTGTATTTTGTCCTGCATTGCAGGTAGTGACCATTGGCCATGGTTGTTGTTTGTAGAGCAAACTTGAGCCCCAGCTCTGGTTAATATCCTTTTTCATCCAAAATCTCATTTGTACACCAATTCGTATACCCATTTGTATACCCATTTGTATACCCATTCGTATACCCATTTGCATACCCATTCGTATACCCATACATATACCTGTTTATGCCACTATATCTTTGCTGTTAGGGTTATGGTTCTGTTATTGGTTACGTCATGGCTCTTTGCTGTATCTGGTTCCAGTCTCACTGTCATTTAGAGACACCGCCCCTGTGGTCAGTGTTAGGCATCCGTTATCTCTAACTGTGGGATTTCAGGCTCCCATTTCTGTATGTACCAACTGTCAATGAGTCCTGAGATGATAACAATAGAGAGTCCATACTTGCTGTTACCGTTGTTGTTTACATTGAGGCTCCTTTGTTGCCATGTCTTTGCTGGTTTGTGGGGATGGGTACCCGGTCATGTTCATAGCGATATTAGGCAGCAGTGATATCCACTGTGGGAACATAGGTTCCCGTTTCTGTATATGTCAGTTGTGTGACATGTCAGGATGCCTGTTTGTCCCTGAATCATGCAGTTTTGTCAATAAAAGTCTAATTTTGTTGTTATTAATTTGTTTTATCTAGTCTGTAGTTTGTTGTGCAAACCCATTGATCTTGTTACAGTCCAACAGTGTAATCGTTTGTCTGGGGTATACAACAGTATATCCCCCGCCCAAAGAACTCCTGGAATCTTCTGTCTAACTCTATACCTTTTCTGGTTAACTGAGGAGAATGTATAATGTGCTCTTTCTCTCTTTCTTCTTATTATCATTTTCTTCTCTGGCACACTAGAAGTCAGTGTTGCGCTTCTTCATCTTTAAGCACATACGCATTGGAAATTATATCTTCCTATCCTTGATATTTCTTCCTCCTGTGACACAACTAAAGAGGAAAGGACTTATCTTGAGTTAAAGAAGCTGAAGTATTAGAAAATCTAATGGTGCTCTGTTGTACGCGTCCTCAAGATCAATCGCTGCAGCAAAGGTTTCAATGTCTGAGTGGAAACCTTCATAGACATCATGGGCAAAAACTGCTGCATTGGTCCAGGTTTCTCTTTTTGGACGGTACCCTTCCAGGGTAGGTGGGAAAACACCTTGCCTCTCTTGCTGGCTTGATATTTTTCTTGCAATTGACTTCTCCAGCAGCTTGTCTATTGTATTCTGCATGGTTATTACTCGATATCCCTGAATTTGTGTGTGGTCTTCGCCAGGCTTCGGCAAGGGAATCAGATAGCTGTGTAACCATCCTCCTTGATGCTAGCACTCCCATTACTGTTGTTGTACATGTCTTCTAGTTTCTCTAGCTCGTTGTCGGTACACCTATTGATGTCGTCGTATCTTATTCCATCTGGCCCTGGCTCGCTGTTTTGTGATCGTCGAAGTACAGTCTTGATTTCTTTCACTGTCACTGTGTCTTCATCCAAAATATTCTGGGCCTTGCACCTGTCTAAGGTGACCTCCTTGGCAAGATTTCGGCCTCTCATGTCTGTCTAGTTGCTATCCTCTAGATAGCGTTCGAAAAGGGCCTTGCCCTTGTCCTCGTCAGTCCTCTGCCAGATGAGGTCAGCGCCTTGGAAGTAAGAAATTCTCTTATTCTTGATTACACCACTCATGCTTTTATGTAGTCGCCAGAATAATTTCATTGACTTGTCTGTGCTTATTCTTTGACAAGCCTCTGCCCATTTTTCACTTTTAACCACCATAACCAGTTTTTTAAATAGCTTACTTTCGCGTTCAAAGTTCATGCAGGGACTAAGATGGGCAACTCTGTTCTTCTTGGCGATTTGCCATTTCCTTACAGCACTACGCTTATTCACCCAGGCCTTCTCTACTGACATATGCTTGGGTCATTGACATTGAGGTGAGTGACCTTGTAGCGGGGCTATGAGAAAAACAACCAGCCCTGAGAAATAATGGTGAGAGTGGGTGCAGACCCCCAGGGTGGATGGGGTGAAAGACAGTTTAGTTTTTTGTGAAGTCAGGGGACTTGAAGGACAGTTGAAGCTGAGACCGACTGAGGGTCGGATCGTTTTGAGACAGTTGATGTTTGACTCCGAGCTGGTCGGTGGTCTAAGGATAGGAGCGGAGTTAGTTAGAGAACTCCGTCCTGTGTGGTGTTGTTCTCCCAGTTTTGAATGGAGGCCAAAACCCAGAGGTGGTTGGATAGCTAGTGGAGGCCTAGACCCAGTGTGTCGGTTGTATTGTTTGAGGTCCGGCCGTGGATAGTAGCTGGATAACTGTCTGGTGAATTTGAACTTAAGAAAGCCTTGAGAAGGCAGTGATGTGTGCGTGTTAAGTTGTGAGGAGGATATATATATTCTATGGATTATATTGTTTTCTGGATATGGAAATATGTTACGTGTGTCCGTGTTCCTTCTGCATTAAAAGATTATGTGCGCCAACTCAATCTTGTTCACTGACTGGCGGATGTGTATTGTGGGGGTGAGTAATATTGTGAGACAAGTGGCTAGCTCAACTTACACTCCATAGTGACATACAAGTAGCATTTTTACCTAGACAACGACTATATCACTCGATTATCATTAAGAAAATCGTGAGATCTACCAACACATTCCCCCACGGTGGCTGTTCCCAGCTTTTTTTTCCTGCCCTGAAGCTTTCTGCGCCTGTCGCGCCTTATTTTAATCACCACATCTTGCCCTGTACTGTCATACTGGAAGGTCTTGACCGCTGACTTGTGCTGCCTGGTTCTGCCTTTCTCCACCAATTTTCTGCAAGGGTGGTGGTCGCTGCCGTGGTACCATAGGACACCCCATCTGCACACTGTAGTAAGTGAAGGAGAAACCAGCGCCATATCAATAGTACTGTCCTCATCACTTGGCCGGCTTGCTGTCCTGATGACACAGTCATTGTTGATACAGACCAGGTCAGTGGTTTCCAGTGCAGTCTCGAGCTCCTCTCCCTGTGTGTTGGAGGGAATGTTTCCCCATGATCTGCCTTTCGCGTTGAAATCGCCCCAGAAAATAACATTTCTCTTGTAACCTAATATGTCACTTAATCACTGCCACTTCTGGGAATCCACACTCGCGTTACGGGCATAAACATTAACAAACACATATGGTAGACCGGATTGAACTCTTACCGCCTGTATTTGTATGTCGTCATTGTCCCAGCTGGACATGTCTAGATCTGACGCCACCAAGCTGTCGCAAATGAGAATCGCCATTTCCAGGTGTCGCCTGTTGCAGAAGCATTTGAAGCTGGCAACATGGAGTAACTGATCACACAGTATCGTCTCCTGGAGTGCTATGTTGTCGTTCCTGTATACCAGATTTTATAGAATATGGCCCCGTTGTTTTACGCTGGCACAGTTCCAATAAAGAATACGGGTATTTCTGAGGCCCAGATGGTCACACTTGAGTCTAAAACGTCTTTTGCCCCCTCGTATTTCCGTGCCGTTTGCGGCCAGCCTGCCTTCCACGTCGCCTTGTTAAACGCACGGAACACAAACGTTGTTCCGCCATTTTGAAAACACCGAACACCACAGAACCACACACGTTGCAAAAATTCACTCAAGGATTGCTTCGCTCGATGCACGAACACCGCAGCATCGGCGCAGATCTTGAGAAGAAACTCCTAGTTTTACATGTGGTTGGGTGTGGGTGTGCGGGTGGGTGTTGATGTGTGTGAGGGTGGGGGATGTGTGCTTAAAGGGGTGGTTGGGGTTTGTGAGTGTGGATGGGTAGATGGGAGATGTATGTGTTGAGTGAGTGAGAGATGTCTTTGTGTTAGTGGCTGGGGATAAGTACTATGTGGAGGGATGTGTGAGGGGGATGAGTGTATGAGTGGGGGATGTATGTGTGTGTGAGTTTGTTGTGCGTGGATGGGAGGTGTGTGTTTGTGAATGGGGGATGTGTTGGTGGGTGGTGATGTGTGTGAGGGATGTGTGTATAGGTGGGGAGATGTGTGTGTGGGTGGGTATGTGTGTATATATGGGTAGGGGTGTGTGGTTAAGGGAGGTGTGGCTGGGGGATGGGTGGGTGGGTAGAGGATGTGTGGGCGGGTGATCGTATATTGGTAAGGTTGTGTGATTAAGGGATGTGTGGTTAAGGGATGTTTGATTGCGGGATGAGTGGGTGGAGGATGTGTGGATGGGTAGAGGATATGTGGGTGGGTGAGTGTATGTGTAGGTTAGGAGATGGTGGGGGTTGTTTGTATGAGTGGGCTCGGGATCTGTGAGTGGGATGAGGGAGATGGGAGATTATGTGGGCGGGTGCGGAATTTGTGTGTGGGTAGGTGCGGGATATGTGAGATGGCGGGGAGATGTGTGTGTGTGTGTGGGATGTGTGGTTGAGGGATGTGTGTTTGACTGGGTGGTTGGATGTGTGTGGGTGGAGGAGGATGTGGGTGGGTGATTGTTTGTGGGTAATGGGACGGGTGGAGGATATGTGCGTGGGTGGGGAGATGTGTGTGGGTGGGGGATGTGTGGGTTGGAAAATGTATGTATGCTTGTGGTGTGGGTGGGTGGGATGTGTGGTTGGTGGGATGTGTGGTTGGTGAGAGTGTGTGTGGGTCGGGAGATGTGTAGATGTGGGATGTGGTTATGGGTGGGGGTATGTATGTGTGCCTGGGGGTGTGTGTGTGTGTGGTTGGGTGGGGGATGTGTGGGGGAATGGGGGATGTGTGGGTGGGTGGTGGATGTGTCTCATAACATGGTAATATTCATTTTTTATGTTTACAAAATTCATTTGACAATGTTTTTCCTATGCACTATTGATGAACGAATGATGAGTGATTGGAAGGGCCGAATGTAAAACGGGCCTGCGTGCCCAATTTGTTACACTTTGAAAATAAAGTCCGTTCGTTCGTTCCGTTCGTTCGTTCGTTCGTTCCTGGCACACAAATTACACGCAAGAGATGAAAAAATTCATCTCCTACGTGAAAAAATTAACGCTCTCAAAACAACACGACCGTCCGCCGCCATCTTGACCCTTATCTAAGGCTACATCACATAACACACACACAAACACACGTGAAGTTATGTTGACTTTAGTATCACTATCATGTGCCCTGACAAATGGCATAGGCCCCTATGTCTCCACACAGATCTGGATCCTTGGTATTCTGAACAGGTTCTACTGCTGACATTCCCCCCATGTCCCCGTCTTGGACCATCAAGTAACATTTCTCTCTGTCTGCTTCTACCGCTGGTCTTTCCAGGCCTCACTATGTTCATTTGAGTTCTCTCTTTTAGATTCCTAACTTCTGTAAAGAGCCGGGGGCGCAGATTAGGTGTGAGCGCCCAACCTTGCAAAATACTCTCATGGCTTGTGCATTCATCACCTCTGGCAGCAAAAGTTCACCGCTTGGCCTTCACTGTTTTAACTAACAGGAGGAAGGGCGACGGCGAGATTCTGGTGCCGTAAAACTAGACGCTCTAGATATATGTGTACGTACTTACATGAACAGATACGTGTCTGCGTACATGCATATCTAAACTTGAGTAAAATCACAGCCTACTCTAACAAAGGAAGGTGTTAAAGACGGAGACAACCAGCCTAGAGGTGCACCATAGAATGTAGGATGCCACGCAATTATGCCATGAAATATTTCGATTACTACAAGCGACAACATTGCAGTTATAGACAGATTTCAAGTGAACGAAAGAAGAAAAAGAATATTACTTTTAGAATGTGATTTATCACATAAGGATTGTTTCATATTCTGAAATGCAACTTTGTCTGGGCTTCCTCTGCTCCCAATATAATCCATCTAGCGCAAGAGTCTTTTCTTCACTTCTTGGTTCATTTGGTTGTTTCGGGATTTGAGGTTTAAAGACTGAGCACAACCCACTGCTGGCAACGCCGATCGTATTCCGATACGAACCTTGGGCTCTCTCCACGTCAGATTGAAAGCACTAGACTCGAGTTTCGCTCTCGTTTGAGCTCGTCAGTAGTGCATATCCCTGACTGGACTTGGGATCGAACCCCGGATCACTTGCATGTGAAGTTCACATCCCGAGTCCAGTCAGGGATATGCACTACTGGCGAGCTGAAACGATATCGAAACTCGAGTCTAGTCCAATCTGACGTGGATAGGCCTTAGATTTATACCGGAATACGATCAGCGTTGCCAGTAGTGGGTTGTGCTCAATGTTTAAGCTTCTTTTTTCACTGGTATAACTCTAGTTTTCTCCATGAGCTCCACGTTCGTGATGTTGTCATGCCATTGTATTTCTTCTACGCAGACACTAATTTGTGAATGTTTGTTATTTATTTGTAATCATTTCCGTTGTTCTGTATGTTTCTGATCCACGCAGCAATATCGATGTAATGTTAGAATTTACTATTCTAAATGTATTTTCTTTTGACATCTACACATTTCCAAGTCTTATAGAAAGTACTTCAACTCTTTTGTATTCTTGTAAGGATATCTCGGTATGAGCGTTGATCGTCCAGAAATCAATGGCAAACTACTGAACGTAAACTTGACTAGTATATCACAAACAATCAATAAATGCTGGGGTTGGCTGCGACGTTATGTACAAGACATACAATTAACAATTTAAAAAATATAGGCAACTTATGTACTGTATCTTATACATGCCAATAAACGTGAGCGGTCATGTTTTGCTATCTCACTCGATCACCAGAGTCGTGGATCAGCTTCGTGTTTCTGTCTCGACCATGCCAAGTGGCCAAGCCATCCAGATATTTACTTCTCGGTCTTCCCCTTGGTCTCTTCACTTCGATCTTGCCAGTTGTCACCAAGTTCTCCAATTCATTTCTTCTCATAACATGCAGCTGCGTTACTCATGAGAATATACGGGATTACGGAGAAAGACGTTAACTTCTAGGCCAGGGAGACCGGCTATATATAATATCTACTTGAAGTAATATATAATATCTACATTAAGCAATATATAATAACTATATTAAGCAATATATGATAACTACACTAAGCAATATATAACTTCTACATTAAGCAATATATATATACATTGGCACCTTGCCGTCTTAACAGACGATAGTTTGTGCTTTAAAAAGGCATAATAACTTTTAACTATGGCGGTAGCGAGTGTGACTGATAAGGCCAATTTGCGCTGTAAATGTCCGTTCACAGTGGGTGCATGTGAACACGTGGTCATTTCCACCATCATGCACCATCTTACGTCTCAAACGCTTGGTGTGTGACTTTTCTGCAATAAATTTCTCCTTTGACTTTATTCCATTTCTGATATTTGCCCTCCATGCAACACGTTCAGCGGCGACTTGCTCCCAATGTGCATTATCAAAGCCTGTATCAATCATGTCCCGCTTACACACATCTTTATATCGTAGTAGAGGCCGACCCTGAGATCTCTTACCCATCTGTAATTCACCAAAAAAGATATCCTTTGGTATTCTACCATCATCCATCCGCCTAAGATGTCCTATCCATCTAAGTCTACGAAGACTGAGCATGGAATAAACTGTCACACAACCTGATCTTTCCAATACTTCAGTATTTGTGATTTTGTCTTGCCACTTAATACCAAGAATTCTTCGCAGACACCGCATATGAAAGCTGTTTAAATTGTTCTCTTGGTGTGAGTAAGTTGTCCAGGTTTCACTGCCATAGAGAAGAGTACTAAGGACACAGGCTTGATAGACAAGGACTTTTGTTTTGGCAGTAAGCTTCCTGTTCTCCCAGACTCTTTTTCTTAACCTGTTCATTGTTGTTGCTGCCTTACCAATCCGGATGTTGATTTCCTGATCTAGGGATAATTTGCTATTTACCACCGATCCTAGATATGTAAAATGATCTACTATCTCTAGTTCGGCGTCGTCAATAAAGATTGATGGTACCCCATGTGCACCTTGTGACATAATCTGTGTCTTCTTTTTGCTAATTGTTAAACCAAATTCAGAACAAGCATTGGAGAATGCAGATAGTAGACATTGCAATTCTTCCTCAGAGTGGGTCGTAACTGCAGCATCATCTGCAAAAAGCAACTCTCTGATCAGTACCCTCCTAATTTTGGTCTTAGCCTTCAATCTCTGAGCATTGTAGAGGCCGCCATCTGAGCGTGAGTGAATGTATATACCACCATCCTGATCACGAAATGCATATTTCAGTAGAAGTGAAAAGTATATTCCAAAGAGGGTGGGAGCTAGTACACAACCTTGCTTAACTCCACTCTTGATTTCAAATTCTTCAGAAGTTGCACCATCAAACTTGATTATACCCTTCATGCCTGTGTGGAACGATTCCACAATGGACAGAAGAGTTGGTGGGCAGCCAATCTTCTTTAGTGCCTTGAACAGACCCTCACGACTGACCAAATCAAATGCCTTTGTGAGGTCGATGAAGGCAATAAACAGTGGTTGATTCTGTTCACGGCATTTCTCTTGCATTTGTCGCAATGAGAATATCATATCAGTGGTAGACCGGTTCTGTCGAAAGCCACACTGTGATTCGGGGTAGACTTGATCTCCTAGGACTTGAAGTCTGCGCAGAACAATTCTGGCAAATACTTTTCCAACAATACACAGAAGTGAGATACCCCTATAGTTGTTGCAGTCGCTCCGATCGCCCTTGTTCTTGTACAGTGTTATGATGCTTGAATCTTTGAAATCCTGTGGGACTTGTCCTTCACGCCAGCATAGCTCTATTAGCTGGTGGATCTGTATAGTGAGTGTGTCTTGCCCACTCCTGATAACCTCTATTGGAATCCCATCCTTACCTGGAGCCTTGCCAGATGCAAGTTCATTTACAGCACACTTAACTTCTGTTATGGTGGGAAGTGTGTCCAGGTGGTCAAGAGTTGGTAGAGCCTCTATGGCGTTGAGGGCATTATCCGCTAGTTTGGTCTCACTTGAGTAAAGCTCCAAATAGTGCTCTACCCATCTGTCCATCTGCTGTTTCTTATCAGTGATGACTTCTCCAGTCAAGGTTTTCAATGGTGCACTTCTTTTGATCACTGGACCACAGGCTTTCTTTATTCCTTCATACATGCTTCTTATGTCTCCCTTATCACTTGCGATTTGAATGTACTCACATAACTTGATCCAATAATCATTTGCACACTGCCTGGCAGCCTTTTGCACATCCTTCCTAGCTTGCCTTAGCTCACTCAGAGTGTTACGCGTTGGTCTTTCCTTGTTTCTTAAGAGAGCTTTCTTCTTCTTATCAATCAAGGGCTGCAGAGTCTCGCTGTTGGCCGCAAACCAGTCTTGCCTCTTATGATCCACAGTGCCTTAAACCTTTACGGCAGTTTTACAAAGAGTTTCCTTAAGTTTATTCCATTTATCATTTACTGTACAATTTTCTGGTGTATCAGTGAAAGCGTCTTCAAGTTGCTGTTGAAACTGAAAGCACTTTTCAGGATCATGAGTGTTAATAATATTAATCCTGGGGTTAGATTTGTGTTTAGCTGTGTAGATTCTCTTTGGTCTCAGTCTAACCCTTGCAACAACCAAAGAATGATCCGTATCACAGTCAGCACTGTGGGTGGTAACTACGAGTCAATGATATATGGTTCAGATGTTGTCTCCGTGTGATGATGAAGTCCAGCTGGTGCCAATGGCCGGATCTTGGATGTTTCCATGTGACCTTATGCATCTCTTTTGTTTTAAAAAAAGAGTTTGTAATACATAGGTCATTACTGGTGCAATGCTCCAGCAGCCTTTGCCCATTCTCATTCATGCGACCGATGTTGTATTTTCCAAGGCATACTGGCCATGAACTCGAGTCCTTGCCCACACGAGCATTGAAATCACCGAGCGAGCGAGCGAGCGAGCGAATAAGCCAGCGAGCAATATATAATATCTACATTAACTAATATATAATACGGTATATACATTACACAATATATAATATCTACATTAACTAATATATAATACGGTATATACATTACACAATATATAATACCTACAGCTGATCAAAGGCAAAATGAAGGCTTACATCTTCATCGTCTGCCTGCTTGGCGCGGCGTCTGCACAAAACTCAGCAGCCAGGAAAACTGAGAAGATCGCCAGGGCAAACAACAACTTCTCTCAACGCCTGTACCAGCAGATCGCTTTGGGCGCGAACAATCAGATCTACTCGGGATACAGGTAATTGTTAAGTGTGTGTTTATGTAGCAATCATTCTTTCTGTTCATGTTCTCAAGATGTTGGGTTGAGGTGAGTTGAGTTGATCTACTAACCATATCACTGCACTAATTCCCACACGCGCTCCGTCCCCTCGTTCAACAGCCAGCGAAGAGTCCTACTGTTAATCACTCCAACTGCCACTTGACTGAAAGTTCTCCTGGTTTTCCCTCTTAGTTTTGAGATTCGCCCAGAACATCTGCCGATCCCCCGTCATATTATTATCTCCACATATGGGTTCTTATTCTGTTGCCCTGCTTTCTCCACCTGGTACAACAGGTGCAAGACCACCCCCTCCCTTGTCCACAGGTAATCTACCACCGAAAGGCGCAGTCCCTGCCAACACATCAGCCTGTTCATTCCCCCGCACTCCCGCATGACCAAAGCAGAAAATCCATACAATTCTCACAGTCTGTGACCACTGAAGCGAGGCAAGAAATTATACACGAACCATTTCTTTCTCCACCTTACTAAGCATACTCCGTGATTTCGTAATGAATACAATGTGTGTTGCAGCGACCTCTTCCAATCATCGTAAGGCTGCTGTTACTGCTTTCACATTCATTCTCATGTTGGAGGTCGTATTCGCATATGCCAGACTCATTTATCAAGCATTGTCCATTAGCCTTCACAATGAAACCCCAGCCACTACTTCTGTTTCTCACCACTGACCCATCAGTGTAGATCACTATGTCAAGTTACTCTGGATCAGTTGTTGCACCTCAAACTGTATTACTCTGGATCAGTTGTTGCACCCGCCTGCTGCCCATTCTCTGCAATCACGACCCCTTGTTGCTATTACATTGTGCCAGTCCGAAATGTATTCCGGTACTTTTACCCATTATTTTTCAGGATTGATGTTTTCTATTTCACACACATGGCTGTTTCTGCCTGTGGCATCCAGGACCCGCCTCTTCTCGGTATTTGACCCTTGAACATATCCCCGCATCGTGCAGGGGTGGTCTCTGTCTGCAAAGACGTGGAAAACCTGTTTAGCCACTCCTTCATCCCACTAAACAAAGGAAACATGAAATCATGCGAGCGGGTGGTGCATTGAATTTGAGATCAGCTGCCAGCCATTTGTTGGTTATGGGCTCAAGTTTGCAACGATAATCATGAGAACATTTTTTTTTCAGTGAATGACTACGGTCACTGACCAGCAAGGTCACACTGCCAATGAGGACAGCGATGGCAGACTGCCTTCTATGCAGATGCCTGAGAAATTATGATTGTCAACATTGTATAGGTTCATCTTCGTTAATGGATTCTCCACAGGAGGTAGGAAATTAAAACTACAAGAGGAAAACAGGATCTAATGCCATTTGTCTTTGAAGATTAATTATCTTATTGTACTTCGTAATCATAACATAACACGAATTGTGTCATGGCAGCATTCACGTGGCTATGTCGATGACGTCACTTGGAGCTCGTGGAGATACCAGAACGGAAATAGAAACAAGCTTGGGCCTAAACGTCTTTAGATCGCAGACGGCGCGAAACCGAGCTTATAAAGGCGTCATTGAACAGGTACAAGCTGGGGGAGAAGTCAGATTTCATCACGTGTTACTATTATCATTATCATCATCACCAGTAGTATTACTATTATCACACGCATCACTCACGCATACAAATATACATGTATGCACATACACACACAAACACTCACACACGCACAAACATATATCTCTGTGTATGTGTGTGTGTGTGTGTGAGAGAGAGAGAGAAAGAGAGAGAGAGAGAGAGAGAGACAGACAGAGACAGAGAGAGAGAGAGAGAATCAAGTCCCATGTTAATAAGCTTAGGCGATCATAGTTCCATAATTCACGATCATACACCATCATCATCATCATCATCATCATCATCATCATCATCATCATCATCATCATCATCATCATCATCATCATCATCATCATCATCATCATCATCATCATCATCGTCATCATCATCATCATCACGAATATCATCATTATCATTATCAATGGTACAAGTGTATCCAGTTTCGCAGTCATAAATTAATACGGTATCTGTGTATAGCAATCATAATTAATATCGGTTCTATGTATCACATTCATACATTAATAGTAATTCTAAGTTTCTCATCTCATTTTGTTCCGCTTGTACCTTGCTGTGTATAGCAGTCAAAAATTAATATGAATTCTATGTACAGAAGTCATACATTAATAACAGCTCTAAGTATTACCTAAGAATTATATTTCCAACAATTAGTGACAAGGAATTCTTGCAAACGATGGTAGTCATTTCAGTTTTCTGTAGTAGTATATAGGGGATTAGAAAGAGTACACTTCCCCACAGACCCCGCGGTGGGGCCGAATCGCCCCCTAAGGGGGTCAAATAAGGGTCCGAACCGATGCGCGCCCCCCTAAGGGTCCGACCCCCCTAAGGGCTCGAACAGAGAGTCCGAACCGACCCCAGCAATAGGTCGTCTGACTATAGCGTAATTTTCGGCAGGGCAACAGCGGGCAACCGTATTTTGTTATAGAGGGTGACTATACTGCGTTACACAATTAGAGCCTTACCAACCAGCCATATCACGATGGGCACCGCTACGCGAATACGCACGGGAGCACTCGGCGAGCGGGCACGCTCTCTCACCGAGCACCACCAACACAAATTTCAACAGCCAAGACCCTCTCCCAGAAATATTAGGGGGCACTACAGGAGCGCCAAAAGAAAGCCCCCGGGGACCAAAAGGGTCGGGGCACTACAGGAGCGCCAAAAGAAAACCCCCTAGGGACCCAACCCCCGGGGGCCCCACCCCCCAGGGCCCCGGGGCGCGACCGCCCGACCGGGCCGTCCTCTGTATCCCGGAGCGCACGCATGGCGACCGAGCCGCCGGCCACGATATATTACTCAGACATATTTTGGAAAAGCTGTCATATCTCCCAACACAAGCCGGTGTGATATATTTTACGCCTGCAGCCACAAAGCTCCAAAAAAACGGCGGCTATTTTTTTTTTTTACCACCACACGTTCGTTAACAGAATGTGCTACACACAGCACGCTTATTTCCCCCGCCAACAAGTGACGTGGAAGTTAATCAATGCGCGCTGAGCCAGTGATATACAAAATCTTGCTTTTATAAGCTTTTATTAATTTCTTTGCTTTTTTATAACATACATTGAAAAAAAACAAACATTGTATGTACAAAAAAATTATATACAAATGTATGTACAAAATTATATACAAATGTATACTACATATTTTAATAGTGATATATAACCACAAAATGTTGGTGTTACCTCGGTCGGTGGCGTGGTCAAGTTGGTTAAACCACATCACACTCAGCAGGTCTAGAAATTGAATGGTTTGCATGCTCAAACCCGGGTTTCCATTCAATATTCTAGGCTGCCGTAGTGCGGATGCGGGCACCTTCTAGGTTCGCTAGTATTTCGTTTCAATTAGCAACCAACAAGGGGGTCGCCTAATCTCTATACATGTGGTTTAACCAACACACCTCACATCTCTCGGAGGATGGCAAGTTGTGTGCATAAAAACCCGGGTTGTTGTCATCCTCTGAGAGGGGTGGGGGAACGAATCACAAAGCCGACTTTTGCATTTTTTTTAATTCTGTTTTTTTTTAAAATTCGCGTGATGGTTTAGGCGGCTTTTTTTTTCGTTATGGTGTTATATCTGAAAAATATTAGGGCGCGTCGAATTAGAGGCTGACTTATTGGGCACATACAGATGGAGACCTATGGATGTGAGTGGCCGAAGCTTGGCACAGAACTTCATTGCGGCCGCCCAACCATCGGCCTTTATTGTTCTTGGCATGAGGCAAAGCGGGGCGAGGTGATAGAAGAGTGTATATTCTGTGAGAGGGGTGTTAGGAAACCATATGAGATGTGTGAGCGTTGCACACTAGACGCGCTTCATAGGATGGTTTGGAAGTTTGAAAAGACGACTGGAATCAAACTGCTACTCTATAAAGGGGTGAAGTTAGATCCTCAATATAGCCCAGAGGGCCTATAGGTGTGGCTTAGCGCAAATTTCGTCGGCCAACCACCATTGCGAGCAACCGTGTCATGTGGGAGAGAAAAAAATGTTCATACACACCTTGTTTATCTGAGGAGTATATCCGCATTATCCACTGGCGGATCGTTCGGTGGAATAGGGTGGCGGTTCCAAACTGTCCTGATCGCGTATACAGGTTATTTCGATCCTATAGCTTTGACGAATTCTGCCCGTGCCGCGTCTCGGCCTTTCAGAATGAGAGATTTTTTTGTCTCTTCGTCCAGATCCGCCGGCGCCTTGCTCCGAATATCTTTTTTCAACTGGTGAAATTTATTTTCTTCAGCTGTAATTATTTTATACTCCACGTCTGAAATTCTCCCATCATCCAAAGCCTTTGAAACAAGGTCGGCTATACTAGAAAGCTTAGCCGTCGCCAGAGTGCAAATTTCATCATGCTTCTTAGCTTTTGATGTTAGTTTGCGGGACGCTAGCTTGCTCCCAGCGGACATGATTCCACAAGCTAGGGCAGCTATCTCGAGCCCGACAACTATAGGGGCAGCGATAATGGTGGTAAGAAGCCCAACACCCCCACCCCCATACCAAGGCTAGCCGCCAGCATCGCGCTGTCCACAGCGTCTAATGCATTAACGGCACGCCGATATTTTTTATACAGTGCAGCCCGTTTGTCCCTTTCATCTTCCAGAGACTTCCGAAGACGGGTAAGCTCTTGAATACGATAGGCACCGCCGTCACTAGTATCGATTGTAGGATAGAGCGACATTATTCTTTGCGCGTCAAACCTACTTCCTCAACTGAGATATTAAATGTTCAATGCGAACGGTGCTAATCGACCCTGTAGTGAACAAAAGCCGGACAAAAGCAGTAACGGTAGTAAAAATGATTTCATCTACCGCAACCTCACCGAGCTCTACTATAATGTCCGTCTCTGTTGCCCGGGCCGCCCACGTCCCGTCGGCCGCGGAAGTAATGACGAGAGCAACATGCCTGGGGAGTGATTACGCACTCCATTTAATAGAGACCCCAGGAAGGACTGGGGCAAACTCTGTCTGTGCCACAGGCCCAATAGCTAACTCGAGATAGATGGTTGACTCCTTAGGAGGCTTACCTAGCATATCAAGGTCAGCTTTACATTAATGGTTGTGGGTGGCAGCACAAATATTAATATTGAGTATATAAGGAAGAAATTATGTCAGACATGTATGGTTAAATGACATCAATAACATCCAAAAGGAAGAGCATTATAGAAATGAATGTAAAGAGGCTACAAAAATAGTCAGACAGCAGAAGCGAGAATATATGAGTAATATAATCAAAGATATGGAAACTAATCACCAGAAAAATGAATCCAGAAAATTTTTTAAAGATCTGAAGTCAATGAAACGAGGGCACCAACAAAACACATATGGTTTAAATGACAAAAATGGGAATATGATAAATACCAATGAGGAAATGTGCAACACATGGAAAGAATATTTTATTGAATTACTAAATTGTGAAGCTCCAAGTAACATTTTCTCACAGGAAGAGGTTGTAACAGCGAACCACAAATTGAAGAACCTACATTTGAAGAAATCCTATATGTAATCACACGACTTAAAAACAATAAGGCAACTGGGACTGATGGAATTGCTGCTGAATTTATAAAGGCAGGTGGCCATGCATTACATCTAAAGCTATACGAACTAATAATAAAAATCTGGAGGACAGAAGAATTACCCCATGACTGGAAAGAGTCATTATTGATACCTATCTTTAAGAAAGGAGACAAGTTCCAATGTGGAAATTATAGAGGAATATCACTACTGTCCACAAGCTATAAGATACTATCCGCAGTATTACTAAATAGACTAAAACCATATTCAGAAGACATATTAGGTGACTACCAGGCGGGTTTTAGACAAAACAGATCAACAATAGATCAGATATTTATCTTACGACAAATAGCCGAGAAACATTGGGAATATAAAAGAGATCTCCATAACATTTTTGTGGATTTTAAAAAGGCTTATGATAGTGTCCATAGGAATAGTCTGTGGAATGCTATGCAGGAATTTGGAATACCAAGGAAGTTAATCAACATGACCAGACTATGCATGGAAGATACTTATAATATAGTAACATATAAAGGCAGGAAATCAGACCCCTTCCAAATAACATCTGGCTTGAAACAGGGTGATGCACTATCGCCGCTACTCTTCAATCTGGCTCTAGAGACAGTTGTAAGGAAGGTAAAGGAGGAATGTGATATTGGAGGAACATCCAAGCTGCTTGGTTATGCAGATGATATAGATATTATAGGGCAAAGTGAACAAAAGATATTGGAAATATTGACTAACTTAAAGGAAAAAGCCCAACAGATGGGGCTGGTTATCAACCAAGATAAGACAGAATATATGGTAATTTCAAGAGACGGAATGGCTAGAAACTCTGGCCACATACAAATAGATAATATGACCATTAAAAGAACGGAAACATACAAATACCTGGGTACGATCTTCAACTGCTCCAACATCATAAGGGAAGAAATACAAACTAGAATCAACTCTGGAAATAAGATATACTATGCACTACAACATCTACTAAAATTAAAGGCGCTATCTCGTAACACCAAAATCACAATATACAAAACACTGATCAGACCAGTTGTGCTGTATGGCTCTGAAACCTGGAGTACAACGAAAGGAGACGAAGCCTTGTTACAAACCTTTGAGAACAAAATTCTAAGACGCATCTTTGGACCCATTAGGGATACACAAAGTGGAGAGTGGAAAAGAAGAAGTAACAAAGACATTTATGATCTGTTTAAGTCCCCGCTAATCACTGGTATCATGAAGGCTAATAGACTACAATGGCTGGGGCATATAGAAAGAATGGAAGATAATAGGGAAACAAAACTCGCTTACACTCAGGAAATAAATGACCGTAGACCCCGAGGTAGACCAAGAAGGCGGTGGAGAGATAATACATATACAGACCTTCAAGCACTTGGAATCAACGACTGGCAAGAGAAGGTCCACCAGAGAGACGAATGGAGACGGATTGTATTTGCAGCAAAGAACCTCAATGGCTCGGAACGCTGAAGAAGAAGAAGGAAGAAATTTTGGATCGACTTAATTTATAACAAACAGAAGTATATATTCATGGATTATAAGATGCGTTTTAAAAACTTTATTTATAAAGTTTTTGTGATTGCAAGGGAGGTAAATGTGATTGCTTTCTGACTACTTCTTTATATCTTTATATCTGGGTGCGCACCCCATCTTTTCTGTCTATCCTGTGTTGTTTTGTTGATGTTGAGAGGATATGATATATGATTTTGTATACATAAACGAAGAAGAAGTATGACTTCACAAAGGTCTGTGAAGAAACATAGCGGTTTGCTATAAGATATAAGTAGACAAGTAGACTCTTAGGAATAGAAAGAGTAATAACTAAAGCTCACTGGGTAATAAAGGGTTAGTTTAGGATGAGTAAGCGGGTTGAGAGAAATACATTAAGTGAGTAGGTTAGGGATTAAGACTTTTTTTTAAAGAAAAAGTCTTATAGAGGATAGGGAGGAATGTAACAGAGCACCATCTCTATTGGGGATTTAGTGAGTTAATGGATGCTGTGCAAAATGGGGAAATAGGTTTGTGAACGCGTGAGCACCGGTAGTTAGGGATCTAGGGTTGCTCACGCGTGGACGTAAACAGTCTTCCATTAGCCGCCTAGAAGAACAAGTCGTATGATTTTCATCTGTACGGTATTTTTATAAACTGATGTCAAATAAACTTGAATACATCGTCAAGTTGGACTTTGTTATCTATCGACACGTGCCATCAATTGTATACAGCGGCCCTTTCTACTATAACACTGTTATATATGCACACAGGACACACTGACAGAGGAATTTGAATCTCCGAAGAATATCTTAAACCTGAATGGGTATTCCACAGGATTTATAAAGCGCCACTGCCAACAGCCCAAACCCAAAGCAGACGTAACTACAGTCCCTAAACTCAAGGTATTCATCCAGCTAACTTTTCGAGGGGATGACGTAATGCAACGTCTACAAGACCGGCTTACTACAGCATTAGGCAAAACATTCTGTGCGGCAACTCCAGTCATTAGATATAAAACCGTACCGATTCCTACACCAGCAGTCAAAGAGACTGTTCCTCTGTACGCCACAAACAATTGTATTTACCAATTCACATGTAGATGCCAGGCCGTTTACATTGGTAGAACTGAGATACAGCTTAACAAACGGGTGTCAGAACACATACCTCAATGGGTCAACAAGATACAACACACAGGAGATGCTAGCCTCGTGGGGCCGACACACTGGAAGCTCCCGGCGTCTTCAATCGGGAGGCACATTGTCGAAAGTGGCCATGTTGTGGACAGAGACACTGCATTTCGCGTGTTGTTTAACACACAAAATACTCGCTTGTTAAAATTTGCAGAAGCAATTAGATCTATCAACGCAAGCCAGAATTGTGTAAACAGAAAGACATGTTAGTCAGCTTAAAATTACCGTGGTAGATAAGTGACATTACTGTGCGAATATGTATATATTTCAACTTGAAGGATTTATCTAGTTAATTCACGTAAGTTGTGTGATTTCTGCAGTATGTACCTGACAATATATTCCATTAGTGAATTTAAACTCGCAAGCCATAAACAATATGTTTGCACGATTTATGGCTGGCATATTTTGCTGCATCTCGTCAGGTCCATGCTGCGGAGGTATTTCATATGAAGTGAATAAATGAACGAACATTTACAGCGCAAATTGGCCTTATCAGTCACACTCGCTACCGCCATAGTTAAAAGTTATTATGCCTTTTTAAAGCACAAACTATCGTCTGTCAAGACGGCAAGGTGCCAATGAATCTAAGCGAAAACATTCTATGAACATTTTTATCCGTTACCTTAATGTTGTCTTAATCCCGCTTTACATGTTATAACAATCTTCGTTTTTGTTGTTGTTGTTGTTGTTGTTTAAAAACTAATCTGAACCCCACAATTTCCTCAAAACAGTTAAAATCCGTTCGAAGGGTGAAGGTTCTCACCGCCAATGGTATTTTCGTGAACCAAGACAGAACCGTTAGAGGCGCCTTTGTCAACGATGTCAGAAACTACTACAAGGCTGACGTGTCCACCTTTGACCCCCTAGACCCAACTGGCCCGGAAACGGTTATCAATGACTATGTTGAAAACAAAACCAGGGGACTCATCAGTGACGTTATCCCTCGAAGTAATGTTTACATGTACTTTTTTGTCTAAACAATGGCATACTACTGTACTTTTTTGTCTAAACAATGGCATAATACTGTACTTTTTTTTGTCTAAACAATGGAATACCACTGTACGTTTTGTTTAAACAATGGAATACTACTGTACTTTTTGTCTAAACAATGGCATACTATTGTACTTTTTGTCTAAACAATGGCATACTACTGTACGTTTTTTCTAAACAATGGCATACTACTGTACGTTTTGTCTAAACCAGTGGTTCTCAACCGGTGGGGAATTCCCCCTTGAACCAATTACTTGATCTTGTTTTTTCCTTCATACTTTACGGTTCTGTACGTCTCACCCTTCTCAAATGCATTTTATAAAGTAATTAGACCCACAAATTATGTTTTACGTGGACGTCTAGACTTGTTTTAGTATGTGCTTCCATTATTACGTATACTGAGGGAAGGGGGATTTTTAGGTAGGAAATACGAAAGAGGGGGGGGGGGGAGGAGGGAATGACGTTCTGAAAATATGGATAAGGGGGGCACGGGCCAAATTTTTAGGTAGGAAATACGAAAGGGGGGGGGGGGGATGACGTTCTGAAAATATGGTGAAGGGGGGCACGGGCCAAAAAAAAAAAGGTTGAGAACCACTGGTCTAAACAATGGCATACTACTGTACTTTTTGTCTAAACAATGGCATTCTTACGACAGAGTACTTTCTTTTCAGGTGCCAAGAATGTCATAATAATAGAGTAAAGTACTGAATTCGATTTGATACTTACCCGAAGGGCCGGGGTGGGGGGGGGGGGGAATTTAAATACAACCAAAACTGAAGCAATGCAGGTTATCGGACCTCATGATCCACTAAAACTGAAATAATGCAGGATCTCAGATCTCCCGGTCCACATTAAAACTGAAATAATGCAGGTTCGCAGATCTCCCGGTCCACACTAAAACTGAAATAATGCAAGTTCGCAGATCTCCCGGTCCACACTAAAACTGAAATAATGCAGGTTCGCAGATCTCCCGGTCCACACTAAAACTGAAGTAAGGCAGGTTAGCAGATCTCCTGGAATACTAACAATTTGTTAACAAATGCCAGATACAATTAAAGACTTGACATTGTTAACAATATCCAGATACCATTAATATCTTGATATTGTGAACAAATTCCAGATACCATTAATGGCTTGACATTGTTAATAATTTCCAGATAAAATTAATGACTTGACATTATTAATAATTTTCAGATGCCATTAATACCTTGACATTGTCGGTTGTGGTGAACACGATATACTTCAACGCGTCGTGGCAGAATCCATTTTATGAAAGGCGGACGAGACAAGCGGACTTCTTCAGCGCTCAGGGAACATCCCAGGTACTTCAGCATTACTTGTCTGTTTAACACTAAACTAGATTGTATTTCGTTAGCCCTGTTGATATGTGAGTGAGTGAGTGAGTGAGTGAGTGCCTGAGTGAGTGAGTGAGTGAGTGAGAGAGAGTGAGTGAGTGAGTGAGTGAGTGAGTGAGTGAGTGAGTGAGTGAGCGAGGGGAGGGAAAGAGGGAGGAAGTGAGGGGGAGAGTGATAGTGAGAAAGGGAGGGAAGTAGCGAGTGAGAGATGAATGGAGTTAGAGATGGAGGGAGTGTATGAATGAGTGAGCGAGCGAATGTATGTGTAAGTGAGCGAGTGAGTGATTAAGTGAGTGCATGTGTGTGATTTTTCTACTAGCACGTAAAACATTGCTTGAACCCACACGATCGGTGTGTCAGTATAAAATAGTACTTGAACCCCTACGATGGCTGTGACAGTATAATATAGTGCTTGAACCCCTATGATCGTTATGACAGTATAATATAGTGCTTGAACCCCCACGATCGTTGTGACAGTATAATATAGTGCTTGAACCCCCACGATAGTTGTGTCAGTATAAAACAGAACTTGAACCCCCAAGATCGTTGTGTCAGTATAAAACAGTGCTTTCACCCCCATGAGCGTTGTGTCAGTATAAAACAGTGCTTGAACCCCCCATGATAGTTGTGTCAGTATAAAACTCTGCTTGAACCCCCATGATCGTTGTGTCAGTATAAAACAGTACTTGAACCCCCATGATCGTTGTATCAGTATAAAACACTGCTTGAACCCCCATGATCTTTGTGTCAGTATAAAACAGTACTTGAACCCCCATGATCGTTGTGTCAGTATAAAACACGTCTTGAACCCCCATGATCGTTGTGTCAGTATAAAACAGTACTTGAACCCCCATGATCGTTGTATCAGTATAAAACACGGCTTGAACCCCCATGATCGTTGTGTCAGTATAATATAATGCTTGAACCCCCATGATCGTTGTGTCAGTATAATATAATGCTTGAACCCCCATGATCGTTGTGTCAGTATAAAACACTGCTTGAACCCCCATGATCGTTGTGTCAGTATAATATAAAGCTTGAACCCCGATGATCGTTGTGTCAGAATAAAACAGTGCTTGAACCCCCACGATCGTTGTGACAGAATAATATAGTGCTTGAACCCCCACGATAGTTGTGTCAGTATAAAACACTGCTTGAACCCCCATGATCGTTGTGTCAGTATAATATAAAGCTTGAACCCCCATGATCGTTGTGTCAGTATAAAACAGAACTTGAACCCCCAAGATCGTTGTGTCAGTATAAAACAGTGCTTTAACCCCCATGATCGTTGTGTCAGTATAAAACAGTGCTTGAACACCCCATGATAGTTGTGTCAGTATAAAACTCTGCTTGAGCCCCCATGATCGTTGTGTCAGTATAAAACAGTACTTGAACCCCCGTGATCGTTGTATCAGTATAAAAAACTGCTTGAACCCCCATGATCGTTGTGTCAGTATAAAACAGTACTTGAACCCCCATGATCGTTGTGTCAGTATAAAACAGTACTTGAACCCCCATGATCGTTGTATCAATATAAAACACGGCTTGAACCCCCATGATCGTTGTGTCAGTATAATATAATGCTTGAACCCCCATGATCGTTGTGTCAGTATAATATAAAGCTTGAACCCCCATGATCGTTGTGTCAGTATAAAATAGTGCTTGAACCCCCCATGATAGTTGTGTCAGTATAAAACTCTGCTTGAGCCCCCATGATCGTTGTGTCAGTATAAAACAGTACTTGAACCCCCGTGATCGTTGTATCAGTATAAAACACGGCTTGAACCCCCATGATCGTTGTGTCAGTATAAAACAGTACTTGATCCCCCATGATCGTTGTGTCAGTATAAAACAGTACTTGAACCCCCATGATCGTTGTATCAGTATAAAACACGGCTTGAACCCCCATGATCGTTGTGTCAGTATAATATAATGCTTGAACCCCCATGATCGTTGTGTCAGTATAATATAAAGCTTGAACCCCCATGATCGTTGTGTCAGTATAAAACAGAACTTGAACCCCCAAGATCGTTGTGTCAGTATATAACAGTGCTTTAACCCCCATGATCGTTGTGTCAGTATAAAACAGTGCTTGAACCCCCCATGATAGTTGTGTCAGTATAAAACTCTGCTTGAGCCCCCATGATCGTTGTGTCAGTATAAAACAGTACTTGAACCCCCGTGATCGTTGTATCAGTATAAAAAACTGCTTGAACCCCCATGATCGTTGTGTCAGTATAAAACAGTACTTGAACCCCCATGATCGTTGCGTCAGTATAAAACACGGCTTGAACCCCCATGATCGTTGTGTCAGTATAAAACAGTACTTGAACCCCCATGATCGTTGTGTCAGTATAAAACAGTACTTGAACCCCCATGATCGTTGTATCAGTATAAAACACGGCTTGAACCCCCATGATCGTTGTGTCAGTATAATATAATGCTTGAACCCCCATGATCGTTGTGTCAGTATAAAACACTGCTTGAACCCCCATGATCGTTGTGTCAGTATAAAACAGTGCTTGAACCCCCATGATCGTTGTGTCAGTATAATATAATGCTTGAACCCCCATGATCGTTGTGTCAGTATAAAACACTGCTTGAACCCCCATGATCGTTGTGTCAGTATAAAACACTGCTTGAACCCCCATGATCGTTGTGTCAGTATAAAACAGTGCTTCAACCCCCATTATCATTGTGACAGTATAAAACAGTGCTTGAACCCCCATGATCGTTGTGACAGTATAAAACAGTGCTTGAACCCCCATGATCGTTGTGTCAGTATAAGGCACACAGAGGTCAGCATGGACGAATGGATAAGAGCTTTCGTTCTTAAACATCCGGTGTGTTGAGATAAGGGGTTCAACCCCAACACCAGACAGTTGGATTAAAATGTTGACTTCTCGTCCTTGACTTGGGGACGTAAATTACAAGTACATCTGAAGTCGGAGTGAGTTCGCCTGATTGCTAGGGACACTGCTAATAGGGAAAGTAAATCCACAAGCAAAATTCAGCCCAGTACTACTAGAAATAGTGCATGAGTTAAAAGCGATCGTGCGCAACACCAAAAACAAACAACAAAAAAAAAAAAAACAGAAACAAAAAACACCAAAGAAAAAACAAACGATATCAATGTCTTAAAGCCACAGTCACATGAAAAACAACAATAACCACGAAAATAATAACAACATCATTATCATTACCAATAACAATACAAAGAACATTGGCAACAATAACCACACAAATAACGACAACAAAATTACATTAAAACCGACAGCAACAATAATGAGGACAACACCGGCCATAATGACACAAGAACCTCTAGGATAACGAAAACAATAACTATATCGACAACCACAACAATAACAACGACATTTTTAACAAAACACGACAGCAGAAACAACAGCAACATCTACAAATAACAATAATTACAAAAGCATTAATAACTTTCACAATAACAATCTCACTATAAAATATAACAATAGCCACCACAACACCACAACAACATAAGCAACATCCACAACAAATACAACAACGACAAACACTGGAAGACCAAAGACAACAACTACAGCAACATTCTAGGAACACCACAATAACTACAAGAACGATAACAGTAACTAGAACAACAGTAGCAACAAGAACAACAACAACAACAACCACAACAACTACAAAGTGGGCGATAATGACAACAACAATAGCAATCATTACAATATTAGCAATATTAACAACAGCAATAACTACAAAAACAACAGCAATCCCCACCACAACAACAATATATACTACAATCACAACGACAACACAACAGAAACGACACCACCACAACAACAACAATAAAAACTACTGCACAACACCACCACCACCACAACAACAGTAAAACCTACTGCCACAACAATAAAACCACTACAACAACAACACCACCACTTCAACAACACAACAACAACAACAACAACAATCAAAACTACTGCCACAACAACACCACAACAACAACAAGAAAAGCTACTGCCATAACAACAACACCACAACAACAACAACAACAACAACAACAATAAAAACTACTACCACAACAACAACGCTACTACAACAACAGCAACAATAAAAACAACTGCCACAGCAACACCACCACAACAACAACAACAGCAATAAAAACTACTATCACAACAACACAACCACCACCACAACAACAATAATAAAAAAAAAACTATTGCCACAATAACATCACCACTACAACAACAAAAACAAAAGGTACTACCACAACAATACAACAACAACAACAACAACAACAACAACAACAACAACAACTACAGTACTGTATTAACAACATCACTACTAAAACAACAATAAAAACAATTTAAACAACACAACCACTACAACTACAACAACAATCAAAACTACTGCTACAACAACACTGCCACCACCACAACAACAACAATAATAACTACTGCCACAACAACACCACAACACTATCACCACTACAACAACAATAAAAACTACTGCCATAAAAACACCACCACCACACCAATAACAATAAAAACTACTACCATAACACCAACACCACTACAACGACAATAAAATCTACTGCCACAACAACAAAACCACCACAACAACAATAAAAACTACTACCACAACAACACCACAACATCACCACAACAACAACAATGCAATCACTGCCACAACAGCATCATAACATCGCCACCACCGCCACCACCACCACCACAACAACAACAACAATTAAAGCTACTGCCACAACATCACCACAACAAGAATAAAGCTACAGTCAAAATCACACAACAACTTTAATTACAGTCATAAAGACAACACAACAATAACAACATCACTACAACAACAATAACATCTACTGTCACAACAACATCACCAAATCAACACCAACGGTAATAACTACAGCCACAACAAAAATAATAATAACTACAGCCACCACACCAAGAATAATAATAATAACTACAGCCACAAAAACAACACAACAAAAACGATATTACCAAAACAACAACAATAATAACTACAGCCACAACGACAACACAACAATCACAACACAACAGCAACAACAATAGTAACTACAGCCACAACGACAACACAACAAACACAACACCACATCAGCAATAACAACAACAATTATTACTACAGTAACAACGACAACATAACAAAAACGACACCACAACATTACAATTACAGTAACGACAGCAACAACCACTCCCCAGGTCACCACCATGTTCGATACAAGGAGCATGAAAATCAAGAGAAACTTCTACGGCGCAGACATTGGGGAACTGCCTCTCGGTGATGGAAGGTTCTCATTCTTCATCCTCCTACCTCGTAACGTGAATGGATTAGCGGCGCAAGGTAATTTTCAATCATTCAGGTGTCGCCTTAACAATGAAGGTTCGCTATAATGGATTACCAGCACGATCTGCCTTGATTTTACATTCTGTCAGAGTGATATTCATGCATGTCTTGATGTTTTCCCCCACTTGTTTCGTTGCCTACCTCTTGCTTTTAACTATACCCTCCAGTATCCTCATCTCCATTACCGTCAGGCCAGAATAAATCATTATTCTGCGCCTCAGAACGGGACACAATAAATTACGCAATCCATATATGGATTTGTGGAGGAAAAGGTACAAACAATGCAATATATACATTTCTGACACTATTAGAAAGATAAATAGAGAAACAGAAATGCATATATTTGTGCTTCATAGATGATACTAAATTATTTGATAACGTAAAACACAATGATATGATTAAAATGTTGTAAGATATTAACATTGATGAGAAAATATCAGAATAATACAAAATATTTATGGAACAAAGTAGCAACAATTAAAATGGGAAATACAGAAGGAAATTATGAACAAATGAGGCTTGGAGTACGACAGGGATATGCTTTGTCACCGGATCTCTTCTCCCTCTATAGCTAAGTAATAATGAGAGAGACGAAAGAGAAGCCAGGAATAATAGTCGGAGGTTATAATATAATAACTTTACGCTATGCAGATGACACAATTTTGTTTGCAAAAGATATACAACAATTGTTTAACATTGTAGTAACAGAGAGTGGAAAGAAAGGACTCTCCTTGAATATCAAGAAAACAATAATAATGGTTGTATCAAAGAAAAACGTGACACCCAAATGTGAAATAGAGATAGAAGGGAAAATTCTTCACCAAATAGATAGTTTTACATATCTAGGGTCATTTATAACATCAGATGGAAGTTGCACATCAAAGATTAAGAACAGAATAGGGCAAGAAAGGGCTATTGCAGAGAATGATGAATATTTTATGCAATTAGTCACTATCATTGAATGTAAGAAAGAGAGTGCTGAAGTGCTATATAGAACCCGATTTGCTATATGGCTGTGAATCTTGGAAAATAAATGAACAAATTAGGAAGAGAGGAAGCAACGGAGATATGGCTCCTGAGACGAATGTTGCGAATTCCTTGGACTGCCAAATTAACTAAAAACTGTCATTTACAGTTAATATAGTACCTTGCGGTGTATGGCGGGGGGTGAAGGGGTTGGGGGGGGGGGGGTCTTCAGCCTGAGGAATTAAGGCCGTCTGGCTAGTGCAGTCGCCGCGAACTGTGCAGGTTAGAGTTTTCTTTTTGTCCCGGACAGAAAAAAAAAACTCCACACCTTACCGAGGATTCGAAACCGGGTCTCCCGAAGGAGAATCCGGTGTCCTAGACACTCAGCCAGCTGCTCCTCCCTGTTTTCCCTGTACATTGAACATATTTTCAGAAATTCAGGAGATATGAAAGGAATCATCATTGCTTTCTTCCTTTACTCTGTGCATGATAATTCTTAGCCACATGTTCGTGATTTGGCTCATTATACTAATTGTTCGATGTTGATCACATTCCAATGCTCTTATTTCTTCAAGATTGTAATAAATATAGATTACATAATTCAGTAGGTATATTGGTTTGTGAATTAAGTTGGTATTCCGGGTGTTGTGTTGGTTTTAATGGGTATTTTTCTTATTTCTATTTATTTCCATGAGTTTTAAGATGTCTTTCGTCATCCATATCTTACGTCCCATCATGTTTATTTTTGGGATGGTTATTTCTGCAGCTTGGGTGACTGATTTCTTTAATATCTGCCATTAATCGTTGAGATCTCAAAATAGTATTTTCATAACTGACAATGCATCAAATCTGTTCTTTACCTCTGCGTTGAATTTATCTTTTATCTCCTCACTCTTCAGTGCCCGTAGATCAGATGTTGTGTTTCTTGGTGTATATTTTCTTTAACTTCATATGAATGTTGCTTATGAGTAATCTACAGTCGCTATTGCGACTTTTAAAACCGAAAAACTTGATATTCTTGATATCTCTAAAGAAAATGATTTGCTACTGATTTCCATCTGAGCAGGTACCATACTAGTCGATGATCGTGGCCATTGTCTCTTCCCCCCCCCCCTTCCTCCCAATAAAAGAGATTCTCTGCCTACCGTCGTAAAGTTGGAGACCTTAACCTACAAATCTGTTGGTTGGTCTTCAACTTCATCCACCACCTGCACCCATAGCTTCCTGATCTGGGGGATAAACGGGTAATCCACCTTGCCTACGAATGTCTCGAAGGCTAGCGGAGGGAAGGGGGCACCTTACCTCTCCTTTAATAGGGCATACCCTTACCCCGCCACCCAACAATATTGGCTACATTCTTGTGTATTTTATTTGTTTAGAGATATCTTTAACAAACCCTGGAAGGATCAGGGCGCTGTTTGAAGGACTACAATACGTCCGGGTCAACATGAGCCTTCCCAAATTTAACATCGAGTCGAGGTACGAGCTGAAGGGGTCCCTTCAGGCTCTCGGCATCGTCAAAGCTTTTGATCAAGAACAAGCAAACTTCACGGGAATCAACAGCGGAGGTAAGTGTGTATTTGTAAATGTATGTGTTATGGGTATATGTGTCTAAATCCAACAGTCAGGTCTTGGTCTGATATGACTGAGCTACCATATGACAGTATGTTAGCGCCGAGTGTTGAGCGGCGCTCACCAGTCCCAACTCCCCACATCATGCCACCGGCTTCGGATGGAGGAGCACAAATGGGAGGCCACAAGTCTTATCCTGGCGTGAGGAAATGCAACCTGAAGATTAAATGTATTGGCAAGACAGTACAGGCCCTAATCCTTGGTCGGTAACTGGTCTAGGATGGAAGCTCCAACAGGCGGGCAGTTTTGAGCATTGCTTTGCTGATCCTGCAGCTTGTCTTATTCCAGATGTATTGGTGTTAACTTTCCTATGTAGTAAACTAGGCAGACAGACAGACAGACATACAGACAGACAGACAGACAGACAGACAGACAGACAGACAGACAGACAGACAGACAGACAGACAGACAGACCGACAGACAGACCGACAGATAGACCGACCGACCGACCGACCGACAGACAGACAGACAGACAGACAGACAGACAGACAGACAGACAGACAGACAGACAGAAAGACAGACAGACAGACAGACAGACAGACAGACTATTTCTCCACAATTTCCGTAAATGTGATAGTTTTCTGGGCATCTGTAAAAAACGTAGACAGTCATTGCTGTCCTCGCGGGAGGTAATCATGCTGGTCGGTGCAGTAACCATTCCTCCCCTTGATGGCAATGATTGGTTGTTTTTTTGTTTTTGTTGTTTGTTTTTTTTATTATTTTATTTTTTTATTGGGGGGGGGGGGGGGTGTCATTCGCTCACTTTGAACTCAAGCGTAATCCATACACACTACTTCTAGTAGCATCTGACATAAATTTGCCCGTGGATTAGCTTTACCTATCAGGCGAATCCACTCCGACTTCAGAGGTACTTGTAAACTGTGTTCTTAAGTTAAGGACGAAAAGCCAACATGTTAGACCAGCTGACCGGTGTAAGGGTTGAACCCGCTACCTCAGCATCAGCGCACTAGATGATTAAGAGCGAGCGTTCTTTCTTATTCATTCGGCCATGCTGGCCGCAGTCGCTTATATTAACTTCGCTGTATTTTTTTGTTTTGTTTTCTGTTTCGCCTTGTCTTCCGTAAAATTTGACTTCCTGTTGCTCTTATGGGCCAGAATTATTGCACTTATATCTGATGTAACTTTTCATATAACGCGTATTTATTAACATAGACTTTGTTTAACTTCTCTTAACCGTAAGATCCTCAATTCATCATTTTTATATGTGATGGCAAACGAGTAGGTGGAAAGATTGGCCAGTCTGCACCGCTAGATGTGGTATTGGTGCATGATAAGGCAGACATGGATGGAGCCCTTTGAGATCGGGTGTATAGTGAGGAAGAACAGATAGATTATCACGGGCTGGAGAGAATGGTGCTGCAGGGAGTGACCAGAGGATCTGGCCGACACTCGGAACTCCGAGGAAAAGCCATACGGACACATAATCAGACTGCTACTTGTATCATTAGTATTAGTACTCTTCGCTCTCTGTTGAAGATGAGAACATAACAGGTATGGGAATGGCCCAAGTGCTGTGATTTCGATTCTGGACTTAACCCACATCAACTCACTCAGTCATTCTACCTGAAGTTCTGCCAGTTTCATAATTCTCCAACATGCCTGGTCGAGGGTTTGAAATCCGCCGCAGACTATTTGGAAACAGACGGCTTAGCTTTGATTTCAGGAAACAATGGGAAACACGTGAACAAACAATGCTGGGGTTGATTAACTGATTGCCTGCTAGGATCCACTGTAGTGGTTCCATGTAACGAATTTCATACCCAAAAACCACTGTATTGGCCCGTTACAGGCAGTGCATAAATTGATCCACATCTTTTATTTTCGGCACTTTTTAGTGCTCGGTTAACTTAAAATTAGAAACAGATAGTTGTCGTTTCTTTCTGTGTACGGGATAGCTGTAAAAAAGTTTAAATCTAGTTTTTATTAGCGTTGTTTTGAGTTTGTTTATAAATGGCAAGGCCTTCGACTTTATGGCCTCGTAGACTTACATCGCAGATTGCAGACAATGCACAAGATCTTCAACAATTAGTGGACGCAGTTGTTGTACACAGTGAGCAGCTGGGGTTGGAATTAAATTGTAAGAAGACACAGGTTATGGTTGTCACTAGGAAGAACGAAGGACCACAATGTAATATGCAAGTAAATGGGAATATTCTTCAACAAGTGAATCGGTACAATTATCTCGGAACAGTCATAACATCTGATGAGAGATGCTTTGAAGAGATTAGAAGAAGAATCGCCATGGCGAAAGTAGCCTTTAGCAAGTTGAAAAACATTCTGACCAATAAAAAGATGTCAATTGAAACGAGGAAAAGAGTGTTGAGGGGATACATAGAGCCTGTTCTTTTGTATGGATGTGAAACTTGGACAATGTGCAGTCAAGCTGAAAAACATCTGATGGCTGCAGAAATGTGGTTTCTGAGGAAAATGCAAAAAATACCATGGACAGACAGAAAAATGAATGACCAAGTACTACAGGAGACAAATGAACATCGTAAACTGATTAGAGAAATTAGACGTAGACAGTCAAAATGTTTTGGACATGTTATGAGAAGAAATGGATTGGAGAACTTAGTGACAACTGGCAAGATCGAAGGGAACAGACCAAGAGGAAGACCGAGAGGAAAATACCTGTATGGCTTTGCCACATGGCATGGACGAGACAGGAACACTGAGCTGATCCACGACGCTGGTGATCGAGTGAAATGGCGAGTAATTCCCGCCAACCCTTTCCGGCATGGCACATGATTGATTGAGACTTGCATCAGATCAAGCAAGATTATTGTTTGAAACGGTTTAAGACGATAGTGATTCCGATTTGAGCAAAGATTCTGACTGTTGTATTAGTATTGAGTCGAATGTGTTGCCACGTGTGGATAGGGAAACGTGCACTAAAACTAAGCGAAAGTTCGTCATAATATGTCATAATATGATGGCACATTTCGAATTATGAATTCACTAATGGGTTACATTTATGCCCCTAAATTTGTTTTGCCTATCACAAAGCATTTAAGTAGTATTTAAATAATTAAATTTAAAAAGAATAATAATTATAACTAAAGATAAAATGGTTTTTATATTGTTTCTCAGTACAATCTGCTTGGTGTGCTCCGGACATTTTCCATTTTGTGTGAAAATTATGTGCTTCAAAACGTTATGTTTTAAATGTGTTTTATTGGTGTTAGAGGGCAAATCTTGTGATATTCTTGAACAAAAGTGGTGTTTGTAACATTATTCGGTAAATTTAACTGGATTAGCTGCAGCTGATAGAAAATAACGACTTGGTAAGTGATTTTTTAAAAATAATTGCCTCTTTAATTTCAATTGTTGTTAATAAACCTCTCATTATTGTCATAATATGTGTAACCTATCAATTAATTATTAACACTGTCGTCTTACTTGTGCAATCCTATTTAATTTGATATGTAATACAACATATCTGCTACCATTTTAATCATTTTAAAATCATTATTGTGACACATCCCTACTTCCAATTTTATGCCATGAATTTCTGTTTGATCAGGACCCAATTTTTGTTTGGCAGGCAATCAGCTAAAACGGTCAGAATAAAGGCATACAACTTTCTGTGAATGTAATTCTTCAAGTGTATGATATCGCCTTCTCCCGGCAGCCTCTGTGGTTCAGGGCTTTGTTGCGTCTGCCTCGCGCCCAGTTGGTTTGTGGCTTCTGCTCCGCGCCCAGAAGGTGACGTGTTTGTTGTCCAACACCTTCATTCGGCTCTCGATTGCACTTGTTATGAGGACTTATTGGGTTCATTGGCTACAGTGTGCGGGCTCTTTGCGTTCTTTCTGCAGGCGGTTTGTAGAGATAGGCCGAGTTTAATGGAGGAACACCTGGTGCAATTAAGGCGTTCCTGCGGCCTTTTAAACCACCTTTTGACTTTCTCTTCACTAGGTGGCATTTACATCAGCAACGTTTTCCACGAAGCTGTGATTGAAGTCAACGAAGCTGGCATAGTGGCTGCAGCAGCAACTGCCGTGGTCCGCTATGCTAAGTCTGGGCTCCTGCCACCAACGGAAACATTTTACGCCGATCACCCATTCATATTCTTCATCAGAGATAATGCGCAGAAGATGATTCTGTTCCAGGGAAAGTACATAGGATAGAAAGAGAATAAATATGGTTTTACGTTGACATCAAGAACGTTTTGGATTTATTTATTTACATCTGTTAAATCAGAAATGCATGTGCTGACAAAGGCTTTGGCCGTAACGTCCATTTTGTCACTTGTTATTTCGATTAATGATCTTCAGCAGCTGCTGATCTCAGTACATTTGAAATGTGTTATGTGCTGTCTGCAAGATATTCTCAACACATTCAAATTGTCGATATCTACAATGTTGTTGTTGTTGTTGTTGTTGTTGTTGGTGTTGTTGTTGTTGTTGTTGTTGTTGTTGTTGTTGTTGTTGTTGTTGTTGTTGTTGTTGTTGTTGTTGTTGTTGCTTTTTTGTTCGTTCGCTCGCTTTGAACCCAAGCATTGTCTACACACGTGCTGCTGCTTCTAGTGCTCTCGACTGATCTTTGCGTGTGGATTAGCTTTCCCTATTACCAGTGTTCCTCGCCATTAGGCAAACCTACACCGTCGTCTTGGGTACTTGTAATTTACGTCCCCAAGTCAATAACGAGAAGTAAACATTTTAGTCCAGCTGTCCAGTGTATGGGGTGAACCAACTAGCACGGCGTCAGCACACCGGATGTTTAAGAACGAGCGCTCCTATCCATTCAGTCCATGCTGACCCCCGTCGCTTGTAAAAGCTTGGCTGTATTTTATTTTATTTTATTTTATTTCACAAATTGTTCCGTCAAGTTGTGCTTCCTCTGTTGTCCCTGTGGGCCTGAATTATTGCACTGATATCTCGTTAATGGACCGTTAGAACTCTGAGTGGGCATGGCAAATTTCATGATCTTAGAAAGATAAGAGAAGACTGAATATTAACATGTTAGGTATACATGAGACCAGATGGAAAGGAATGTATATGATGAAATCCGAGGAATATTACATTGTCCATTCTGGTGGAGAGACAACACAGCGAGGGGTAGCATTTACAATGGATATGGAGAGATCAAATATGACTAGTAAAGTTGAGTGGCAGGCCCTATGATCTCAACATCATACAAGTTTATGCACCGACAAGAGACATCAAGGATGGCAGCATCGTTGAATTTTATAATGATTTGGAGAATGCCTTAAAGAAATTAAAGCATTCAGAATTAAATATCATAATGGGTGAGAACAAATGGGGTATACTCAGAACCCTTCATCATGAGATTCGGAGCACGACAAGGTTGATACATGCCTCCTCTCTTGTTCATAACCTTTATAAAGAGCAGATGTAAAGAACCAGCCAAACAGAGACCACAAGAACACCGAATGACAACCAGAAAACAGAATAAGAACCAACAGCAAATTACACCATTAAAACTCCTACTTTTAGTGTCTTCTGCCCCTCGCCCAGAAGGTTTGTGGCGCCTGCATTGCACCGAGAAGGTTTGTGGCATCTGCCTTGCGCCCAGAAGGTTTGTGGCGCCTGCATCGCGCACAGAAGGTGACGTGTTTGTTGTCCAACACCTTCATTCGGCTCTCGATTGCACTTGTTATGGGGACTTCTTGAGTTCGTTGACTACAGGGTGCGGGCTCTGTGCGTTATTTCTGCCGGCGGTTTGTAGAGAGCGACCGAGTTTAATGGAGGAACACCTGGTGCAATTAAGGCGTTCCTATGGCCTTTTTAACCGTCTTGTAACTTTCTCTTCACTAGGTGGCATTTACATCAGCAAAGTTTTCCACGAAGCTGTGATTGAGGTCAACGAAGCTGGCATAGTGGCTGCAGCAGCAACTGCCGTGGTCATCACTCGCAAATCTCGGCCGCCACCACCAAGGGAAACATTTTACGTCGATCACCCGTTCATATTCTTCATCAGAGATAATGCGCAGAAGATGATTCTGATCCAGGGAAAATACATAGGATAGAGAGAGAATAAATATGGTTTTACGTTGACATTAAGAATGTTTTGGATTTATTTATTTACTAGCTGACCCGGCCCGGCTTCGCCCAGTCCTTGGTGGGGAGCATCTCATTTAATTCATATAAGTAGTCATATAAGCTCACGTTCCCGTTACCGACTGTCTGTCTGTCTGTCTGTCTGTCTGACCCGGCATCGCCCAGTCCTTGGTGGGGAGCATCTCATTTAATTCATATAAGTAGTCATATAAGTTCCCGTTCCCGTTACCGACTATCTGTCTGTCTGTCTGTCTGTCTGTCTGTCTGTCTGTCTGTCCGTCCCTCCCTCTCTGTCTGTCTGTCTGTCTGCCTGTCTGTCTAATCATTTATTGGTTGCAGTTAGAACAACCTTAGATAAACGAAGACCAACTTACAAAAAGCATTAGAAAGAGCACTTGAAAGATCTTTACATCTTCCCCCAACAATTAACTTGGGTAAATGGAGCGACGGCAGCAGCATCAGCAGAAGAAGGAAAAGGAGGAGTAGACAACTGCAGCGAAAAGGTGGGTCTGTCTATCTATCTGACCCGGCGTGGCTTCGCCCAGCTCCTGGCGGGTAGCGTCTCATTAAATTCATACAACAAAAAAAGTAACTTAAAAAAATGCCCTTCCACACACCATCCATTATTTTTAATGAAAACGCTTTCTAATCACCTGCATGACTACAGTAACTTCTTAAGCAAAAAAAGATGAGTTACAATGTTATGCATTGTGCATTATTTTTATGAAAACTTTGAAAATGCCTTACAGATTGTATCATTATTTATTATAACTCATATGCCGGTACATAACTATGGACAAAGAGTTTATAAATCTTTGAAAACAATGCCACAATATGACTATAAGTTATACAGAAAAGTTATGCCCCTTGAAATAACTTTTACAGAGTTAAGTCCCCTGAGATATATGAAATTATGATGAAAAATGAAAAATGAAATAATATTGGGTAAGCAGCCGATTTCACACTAAAAAAATATGACAGTGGGCTGCACTGAAATGAAAAGAAGACGTGTAGAAAATTTCATCTTAATCGGATGGGCCGTTCGCGAGCGCATAAAGGACATACGGACAGACAGACAGACAGACAGACAGACGGAGATCCTTTTTTATATATAAGATTTACGTCTGTTAAATCGGAAATGCATGTGCTAACAAAGGCTTTGGCCGTAACGTCCATTTTGTCACTTGTTATTTCGATGAATGATCTTTTAACAGCTGCTGATGTCATTACATTTGAAATGTATTGTGAGCTTTCTCCAAGATATTCTCAACAAATTCAAATGATCTATATCTGCAATGTTGTTGTTGTTGTTGTTGTTGTTGTTGTTGTTGTTCGTTCTCTTTCTTTGAACACAAGCGTTGTCCATACTCGTGCTGCGGCTTGTAGTGCGCTGGACCGATCTTTGCTTGTGGATTTCCGTTCCCTATTACCAGTGTCCCTCGCCATTAGGTAAACCTACAAATTACACAATTAAAAACTCCTATTTGCAGACGATCAGGCACTAATAGCAAAATCAGAAGCAGAATTACAAGACCACATTAATAATCTAAACGAAGTGTGTATGAAACATAACATGAAGATTAGCACTAGTAAAACAGAGGTAATGACTATAACCAAGAAGAAAAGACACCAGAGATTCACCTACAAGTTCACCCCATGAAACAAGTAAAGAGCTTCAAGTACTTGGGAAGTAAAATGTCATCAAATGGCAAATCAGAAAGCGAGATAGAAAATAGACGCAATAAGGCAAACCAACTCATTGCACAAATTGACACCAATACTGAAGAACAAACGTGTATCAGTAGTTACTAAGAAAGCACTCTACAACACAATCTTCCTAGCAACTCTATGCTACCAATGCCAATGTTGGATCAATGTGATCAGCATTCTCCGGCAGCCTTTACTTTCCCCGATACTTCCTGGTACCAGTTTTAGGCTGTGTCGTCCTGGCAGCTCAAGTCCATTTTAACATTCCGCCCGATGCAGATTCGATCCCAAGACTACCGTACCGGCAAGCGAGAGTCTAGTGACTACACCACAGCAGCTCACCCTTTGGGCATATACCAGCTTGTTTAGGTTGTGTTTCTATGTTCTAGGTCATATACCAGCATGATTAGGTTGTGTTTCTATGTTCTAGGTCATATACCAGCATGATTAGGTTGTGTTTCTATGTTCTAGGTCATATACCAGCATGATTAGGTTGTGTTTCTATGTTCTAGGTCATATACCAGCATGATTAGGTTGTGTTTCTATGTTCTAGGTCATATACCAGCATGATTAGGTTATGTTTCTATGTTCTAGGTCATATACCAGCTTGTTTAGGTGTTTCTATGTTCTAAGTCATATACCAGCCTGTTTAGGTTATGTTTCTATGTTCTAGGTTATATAAGAGCATGTTTAGTTTGTATTTTCAAGTTTAGATCACATACCAGCATGTTTAGGTAATGTTTCTATGTTCTAGGTCATATACCAGCATGTTTAGGTTATGTTTCTACGTTCTAGGTCATATACCAGCATGTTTAGGTAATGTTTCTGTGTTCTAGGTCATACACCAGCATGTTTATGTTATGTTTATATGTTCTATGTCATATACCAGCATGTTTAGGTAATGTTTCTATGTTCTAGGTTATATAAGAGCATGTTTAGTTTGTATTTTCAAGTTTAGATCACATACCAGCATGTTTAGGTAATGTTTCTATGTTCTAGGTCATATACCAGCATGTTTAGGTTACGTTTCTACGTTCTAGGTCATATACCAGCATGTTTAGGTAATGTTTCTGTGTTCTAGGTCATACACCAGCATTTTAGGTTATGTTTCTACGTTCTAGGTCATATAACAGCATGTTTAGATTGTGTTTGTACATGCTAGGTCATATACCAGGATGTTTAGGTTATGTTTCTGTGTTCTAGGTCATATAGCAGCATGTTTAGGTTGTGTTTCTATGTTCTAGGTCATTTAACAGCATGTTCAGGTTATGTTTCCAAGTTTTAGGTCATATAACAGCATGTTTAGGTTATGTTTCTACATTCTAGGTGATATAACAGCATGTTTAGGTTGTATTTTTAAGTTTAGGTCACATACCAGCATGTTTAAGTTGCGTTTCCAAGATTTAGGACTTATAAAAATTGACCTGCATATCTTCAACAGGATGTCGCAGTCTACTCCATCATTTGTTGGCTGCTTGTGATTCCTGGACAAGTTTACGTTTAGTAGTTTGCCATTGCTTTCTGAACGATCAACACTCATACCATTGTATGGAAACCAATGCAAAGTGGTCTGCTTCCAAATCTCCCCCAGCTGTGTTTCGAACGCGATTTGCGGGATTACGCCTGTAACCCCTATGCCACAGCATGTTTAGGTTGTATGTCCATGTTTAAGGGCATATAACAAAATGTTTAGTTTGTATGTCCATGTTTTAGGGCATATAACAAAATGTTTAGGTTGTATGTCCATGTTTTAGAGCATACAACAAAATGTTTAGGTCGTATGTCCATTTTTAGGGCATATAACAAAATGTTTAGGTTGTATGTCCATGTTTTAGGGCATATAACAAAATGTTTAGTTTGTATGTCCATTTTTAGGTCATATAACAAAATGTTTATGGTTGTATTTCCATGTTTTAGGGCATATAACAAAATGTTTCGGTTGTATGTCCATGTTTTAGGGCATATAACAAAATTTTTAGTTTTTATGTCCATGTTTTAGGGCATATAACAAAATGTTTAGGTTGTATGTCCATGTTTTAGGGCATATAACAAAATGTTTAGGTTGTATGTCCATGTTTTAGGGCATATAACAAAATGTTTAGGTTGTATGTCCATGTTTTAGGGCATATAACAAAATGTTTAGGTTGTATGTCCATGTTTTAGGGCATATAACAAAATGTTTAGGTTGTATTTCCATGTTTTAGGGCATATAACAAAATGTTTAGGTTGTGTGTCCATGTTTTAGGGCACATAACAAAATGTGTAGGTTGTATTTCCATGTTTTATTTATATTTCTGTATTTTCTGTATATATTCTATATTTGTGAAAAGAAAAGAAATATTTCTGACAAGGTCAGAAAAAAAGACAACAAATATTTCTTACAATGTCAGAAAAAAATTTCTTACAAGACAATAAAAAAATATATATCTCACAAGAACAGAAAAATAAAATATTTCTTACAAAATTAGAACAAAAATATGTCTTACAAGAACAGAAACAAACTAATATTTCTTATCAGATAAAAACAAGCAAATATTTCTGACAAGATCAGACAAAAAGAAATATTTCGTTCAAAAGCAATTTAAAAATAAACCAAATATTTTTGTGACAACAACAGAGAAAAAACAAATCTTTCTTACAAGATAAAACAAAGAAGTATTTTTTATAAGAACAGAAAAAAACATACATTTCTTAGAAGAACAGAAAAATAACAAATATTACTTACAAGATAAAACAAACAAATATTTGTCACAAGATCAGAAAAAGAAATATTTCATGAAATTTCTGAAATTGAAACAAACATTTCTGACATCGTCAGAAAAAAGCAAATATTTCTTACAATGTCAGAAAAAATAATACAATCGTTTTTACAAGATAAAGAGGAGCGGCTGGCCGAGTGGATAGAACGCCGGACTCTCATTCAGGAGACCCGGGTTCGATCCCCGGTAAGGTGCGGGACATTTTTCTGTCGGGGGCAAAAAGAAAATCCTAACCTGCACAGTTCGCGGCGATTGCACTAGCCAGGCGGCCTTAATTCCTCAGGCTCAAAGACCCCTCTGCCATACACCGCAAGGTACTATATTGGCAGTAAATGACAGTTTTTTTTAAAAAGATAAAAACAAAACAAAAAAAAACTAACAAAAAAAAAAACAACTTTTTCTTACAAGAACAGAAAAAAGAACAAATATTTCTTACTAGATAACACAAACAAATATTTCTTACAAAAAAAAAAAAAAAAAGCCTGGACAATGAGCAAGAAATTAGACAGTCGAATAGAGACCTCATAGCCGTTTTAAATATCCTTGTAATGAATTGCTGTTTACGCGATCTGGCGCTTCTAGAAGGTTCTCGTTTAGCAATGCGCTCTGGAAACTGATGCATGACAAGGCGGACGTAGTTGCGGCCTTGTGGGAGCACGTGTACACCTCGGAGGAACAAATGGATCATCATGGTCTGGCAATTATGAGACGGCGAGGAGTGATGAGGGGATCTGGCCGCCGTTCGACGCTCAGAGGAAAGGCGAGACGGAAATATAATCAGATTGCTACTGGTACTATTGGTGTTGGAACTCTTCGCTGGCTGCTGAAGATGGGGGCGGACCGCCTATAGGAATGCCCCGAATGCTGTGATGTCGGTTCCTAGATCAATCAATCAATCAGTCAATCAATCTGGAAACTGCTTTTTTATTTTTTTTTATTTTTGCTAACAATTTTGGCAGGAGGTTGATCAGGAATCAACTTTTGACTGCCTTTCCCAAGTACTGATATGTATTGCTACAGGCCAAATGTGACAAAACGCTGAATGGTCTCGAGGTATGGTGTCCTCCTCGAGTGCTGGAGGTCCCGGGTTCAAGCCCCGGCGAGAACAGGGATTTTTTCCACGTGGATTTCTAGTAAAACATTACCCCTGGTCTCTGGGTAGTGAGATCGGACGCCCGTGTATGTTGTTGCGCACGTAAAAAACCTCTTGGCAGTTGGAAATCAAACAAGAGTAGCCTAACGGCGCAGGCTGGCTCTCTGGCGAAGGGTTTTACGACTTTCTCCGTAATCCCGTATATCCACATGAGGAACACAGCTGCGCGAGATTCGGCAGTGGATCGCGTCGTGGTGGTTACTTACAGGGTATGTGAGCCGGTCGCTCAAAAAGCAATGGCAAACAACAGAGCGTAATCTTGCCAAGAACATCAACAACAGCTGAAAAATTCTGGTGTTTACTGCAACGTCCTATAAGGGATATGCAAATTAACCCCCCCCCAAAAAAAAAAAAAAAAAAAAAAAAACCGCGCTGCCCGGGCAAAATTTTGAGTTTAAAATCTACCCAAAGTATTTCAGGATCCTCGCCGGTGCTACGGAGTTCATCACACTAGAATGTCACAACGTCAGTGTCAAAGACTCGACCGCATCCCCTCCGCCAGGGAGAGCGGTCAACCCTGAAGAGACCAGGAGGAGATACGGTGCCCGAGGCAGGGGCAGGGGGGATGAGGTAATAGGAGAGGGTTAGCCACTCCCTCATGAGACACGCAGGCGGTGTTCAGAGAGTTAGCACTCTAATCACGATAGTACCACACCTCGTGAAGCCATAGCACAGTTGAGTAGACACTCAACAGGCCACGTTTGCCAGCAGAGTGCGATGTGAGGTAACACGCCCGAAGGTGAAGGTCACCCCGCGTGGTGGGTAACCACGGGAGAGATGTTAGGCAGACGGGAGACTGGACTTGAGGCGTGCACATCGTTTAGAATAGCGTTAGGAGTTTTGTGTTCACTAATAGATAGAACTAGCATAGGGTTAGCCGTTTGTGTTAGATAATTCTGTGGCTGTATATTGTGTATTGCATTAGCGACTGTTTACCGCTTGTAAGCGAGCCAACGGCAATAAAATGGACCATGCATTTTGCCTCCCACACGACTTGCAAGTTGTCTTGTATGGGTGTGTGAGAAGTACCCGATGAGGCCTGTCAGTTGAGTTGTTGACAGGCAAGGGTAATTGTGGTGTCAGAAAGTGGTGCTTGGACGAAAGCGCCAAGCTAATACCCACAGTAAAAAGGTAATTGTGGTGTCAAGAAGTGAAGCTTGAACGAAAAGTTCAAGCTAATCCACTCATCCACGGGCTCCAGACTAGGGTTAATTTTTGTAGTAACGATAATTTGTGCAGACAGGAGAATTTGCGAGCTAGAAATATGCCTATCGTGACAAAATAGTGTTTAATTGTGTTTATGATATATTTATTGAATGAAATCATGTATTCTTCGAAGCTGTAAGTATTAATATTCTTATTTTCTTATATTTATTCATATATTTACCAATTTATTCTTGAATAAGCACCAAACATGATTCACGGCGCAGGAATACACAGGCAGCCGACAATATTGATTTTTGAGATCTAAAAATAGCGCTGCGCGATGACGTAGAGTGATTGACAGACAGTTGTTCTGCGTCATTAGCATAAAGCAGTCGAGTGTTTACAAGATCGCTTAGCGGCGGCCCACCTGAATCTGTGCTGTATATTGTTTATTATTTACTTATTTAAGTTACTAAATGAATATATTTATTTATTGACACATTATTATGTTATTTTGATTTCTTTACAAGCATTTATTCATTTTTGGGTCTATTTTCTCTTTGCTTATCGTCACGATGGAACTATTTTCGGGCTAAGCATCTGATACTTAGCTGCACAACGTTTACAGAAATTAACTAGGTTAGTAACGAAAGGCAATTATTGTTTAAAACAAAGACAGGACATTGACATTAAAATTAATTAATCATATTCTAGGTGTTCGTAAGTCTGTCATTGTCTAAGTCATTGTCCTTAGTTGTCGAGTAAATCATATCGTTTAGTAGGCGTGTTTACTGCTGCCCTATATATCAGAGGGCAAACAACAGCTGTGCACATACACCTGTGGGCCAAATACCGTGTGCTACGTACGAAACGTGTCGCCACCCCAGTGTACCAAACAAGGTGACCTGTGTCAAAGGAGCTTCGTTCCCACATTAAGCTGAGTACACTTATATATTTTGTCATGCAATTTGATTAATAGTGCATCTCTTTTTCAGCTTGTAACGCGTTGACATATTTGTATACTCTGTTTTTCTGCAAGATAAATGTGGGCAGGGTATAAAGAGAAAGCACAACTGATAGTGATCAGATAAGAACAAACATAACATATCAAAGATAAATAACTGATTAAAGTCATCATTGCCTATCACTGTTAGCCAAGTACTAAAGTAAGATGGCAACTTTATCAGATTTCATAAAAGCAGGCAAAGAACTAGAATTAACAGGAAAAGAACTACAACAATATGCTGATCAGAAATTTAAAGAAACAAAAGAGGAACAAACACGAAAAGAGAATGCGGAGAGAGACGAACGCGCACGAGAAAGAGAACATGATAAGGAGATGAAACAAAAACAATTAGATCAAGAGAAAGAATTAAAACAAAAGGAATTAGATCTAAAGCAAAAAGAGATAGATGAAATGGCAAGAGTTAAAGAAAAACAAATTCAGGTAGAATCAGAGACACAATTAAAGATGAAAAGCATGGATGTAGACTCACACGCAGAGATCTCTGCCACTAAACTAAGAAGTCAACAAGAGGAAAATAAGTTCAACAAATACAAAAATATTATCAAACCATATTGTAAAGAGGACTCCATATCTGCCTGGACAGAGAATGTAGAGTATCAATTTAAATATCACCAAGTTCCTTTAGATATGTGGGCTCCGATTTACATGAAGAATCTAAGTGGTGAGCCCCTTAAAGTAATAGAGTCTATTCCTATTGAACTTAGATCTAGCTATCAATACATCCATGATAGGATTATGCAGCACTTTTTACTTGATGCCCCTGGGTATCAGGTTCAGTTCTCAAATTTAAAACCTAAACCTAGTGAAACTTTTATAGATTATTTTTCAAATGTGCAGAGTGTACTAAATAGGTGGCTTAAAGCAACTAACATAGGAAAAGATTTTGATAGATTAAAAAACCTAATAGCTATGGACAAGTGTATATCTACTATACCTTCTCCTTTTGCTAAGTTTTTGCAGCAGTCGGACATTGAGAACATCGAGCAGTTCGAAAAAAAAGGCTCAGCATATTTTTCTTCTAACAGAGAGATTTTTAAGACCTCAAGTGACTCTGAGATAGTTTCCTTTGTCAAAGACCAATCAAAAAACTATCAGGGTAACAGAAAACCTTTTCAGAAGTATGATAAGAAAGACAGAAAAGTTTCCAAATGCATGTACTGTCAACTAATGCACGACACTTATGCTATGTGCGACAAATCGCCGAATTATCCGGCGCATCTTGAAAATGTGATCAAGAAGCAGCAAAGCAAACGGTCTGCATACAGGCGTGCAATCAAATGTTTTTTTTGTTCCTCTTATGGCCATTATTCTAATAAGTGCCTTGGCCGCCAACTTTTGAAAGCTAACAACGCTATGTTGATTGACACCTCTTCAGATAGTGGTAGTGAGAATGAGTGTGAGATTGAAAGTGACTTACCAACTAACCAAGCAGAGGATGTGTGTGCTGCTAACGATATATTAAGCTTTGACGGCTGTGAACGATGTCACCAATTCCATGCAGACGGAATACTAGAATGTGGACATACAGTACCATGCTCATCTGAGAGTGTGAATGCAGCATTAGCCTCCAGAGGCAAGTTAGTGTTCCACAATGCAATGGTCAATGATGTACCATGCCAATGTTTGCTGGATAGCGGCAGCACCCTTATTGGTCTTCGAAAAGAACTAGTGAGTCCGGGTGATTACACAGGTGACACTGTGAAATGCCGAACCTTTTCGGGTAACGTTGAAATTTACCCTTTGGCAAAAGCCCGTATTGATTCTCCTTTTCTTTCCGGTACCTTTACTTGTGCAATACTTAACAACCCTTGTACAGATTTAATTTTGGGGTGCTTACCTCAACTGAAACAATGTACTAGTGAAGAAATAGTTGCATGGGAGAAATTAAATGCAGCTAAGGCAACAACCAGAGTTGACACTTCAAAACATCATGACCCATTACAAAATGAGACACTACTAATGCTTTTTCCAACCAGCACAGATGACAAAAACACACAAAAACGTATACACCAGCAGAAATCTGATTTTAATGTGTCTCCATACTTAAAATTGTCAAAAGGCAAAGCCAAAATGACCAAGAATGCATCTTGGTTCGTTAGACGTAATAATGGCATTTCAACTACATGTCATATTACTAGTAACCATGAACAGGTGTTACTTGAACAACATCAGTTAGGTGTGCTAAACAATGCACACAAAACACCATGTGCGGGTCATCGTGCATACAGCAATGCCAGGCCAAGTTTTTTCAATAACATAAAATTATTTTGTCATAATCTATTTGCTGGTAATGGCTGTCATCAATTGATACAAAAGTTGAAGGGTAAACATCCTACAGCTAAAGTACAACCCTCTACACTGGCACCCAAGCCATTTGATAGAGGAAGGGTCAGTTCTACCACAAGCACACAAACAAAGGTGCGAAAACAAATAATCTGGAACTTGATCAAGACAGATTTAGGCTACTTCCATACAAACGAAATGGCAAGGACCATTCAAAGTGGCACATAACCATGGTACATGTTGACTATGAAATATCGATAAACAGACACTTAGAGATATTCCATGTCAACATGCGGAAACCTCACTTTTCAAGACAAGAGACAGAAGTAGTGACAGACGAACAGATTGCACCAACACCAAGTGATCAGACGACAGACATACACAACGCAACTACACTAGTTAGTGAGACTGGCATATCCGACGAGGGGCATACATGTAGTGAACTTATAGAATACACATGAATAAATCAGAATACTGATGACTGGACAATACACCTACTGAAACTGAGACATGCCTTTGACAGAGTGCGACGCTTCGGTCTCACTGTCAAACCAGCAAAGTCAAATTATGCCTAAAATAAATTCATTTTTGGGTCATGTCATTTCTCAAGTCCAACTGTAGACTGACCCGAAAAGTAGTACCAAAATTATGAATCTGACCATGTCTAACAGAAAGAAACAGGTCAGAAACCTTTTGGGATTAGTAAATTACTCAGAAATTACAAATATATTTCCCAATGTCTTAAAATCTTCTGGAAATGAAATGTGAAAGATGCATTATTAATTCCTGCATTGTCAAAATTGAAGATCCTTTTTTGTAAATATTCCAATCCCTCCGCTTGCCTAATCCTAGGCTCATTTATTATCTTAGGTCATATGCCAGCAGAATCTCCATCACTGCAGTACTAGGCCAATTTTTTTTTGAGGGCATCTTCCATCCTCTTTGCTACGTGAGCAGTAAGATCACACATGCTGAGTCCAAGGATTCCATATCACAGTTGCAACCCTAGGCGTCATCTATACGGTGAGAAGGCTCCATCGAGTTCTGACGGATGTTCACTGCATTGTCCAGACCGACAACTCCCTGATCACGGTCATACATGGTAGTGTGCATCAAAATGACCGGATATTCAGGTGGTCACTAGTTTTACCATCTGGGGTAAAAATACCTGAAATCCAACAGTTAAATGTAGAGTGATGGTTGGTACATGGATATCTGATAATATAAGATGTAAAATAGCTTACATACATATCCACATTATTGGCGTAGTCATGTACCAAAACACTGAACTATCATGTGTCCGTGGACATCAGATTAAGAACTGTGCTGCTATACTTAGATACCACCGTGTGAACTAGGACAGCTCATTTCCAACTAAGCTCCATTCCGGTGTATCATATATATGAACCGCAGAAAACAGTGTCAGAACAGTGCTTAATTACAGACACGAAAAGACAGAGCTACAACACCAGCGAACTCTACACGTGCACTACCGAGAGAACATTAAGATGACTGTGTAATGTATTTCAGATACCCAGGCAAAGTGTATGGTTATATTATGCCTATACAACCATGGTACATACATGAAGGCAACTACTAACCTGTGGAAACCGAATACTATGTATATAAACTTATTGTGATATGTAATATAATATTTTAAGATAGTGATAAATTAGATGTAGGTTAGGAACTATAACAGTTCTCATTTATTTTAATAATGTAGTTAGTACAGTAATTAACCCATTAAAATTAGATTAGAATATTAGTTTAGACATAAGAATAGTTTATTACAAGTTAAATTAAATTTATGATATGAATAGTACCATTTAGATTGTTATATTTCACTTAGTTTCATTGTAGTTAGTTTATTCCATCTTAATGAAACCATACCATCTTTCAAATATTACCATTTATTAGTATCATCATTTGACATCATAATAGATTAAAAAGAGTAGATAAGGTAACATACAGCATTTACACCAGTTAGATTAAGAACATCACTCATATAATTCCTTTGTGCATTTAAAAACATTATTTAGCATAGTATTTAGAAAAGTACATAAATTGTGGTCACATAATCCATTTAATTAAGGTACATAACTCACATCACAACAATTGCATTTAAATAGTTAGATTACATCACTTAGATTAGAAAAAAATAAGAAGTAATATAATCATATCATATAATTAACATAACAAATTTAATAAATTTAGGTAACACATTAAATACTTAGTTATAGAATTAGAATGGTATGTTAGAATGTAAAGTTTTCGTTAGTGAAATTGTGTTAGTGTGAATGTGTTGTCTGTAATATAGTTTAGAACTTAGATTACAGTATTTTGGGTTTCATAACAAGTGAATGTAGTCACGAATTAGTGTTATACACCTGTTTGTGGCCACATTGAACCAAATTATGACACTCAAAAAACTAACATACATACACATAGAATTTATAAATAGAGGATAGAAATTAGATTAGTAGATTTATTACATCCAAACACACAAACAAACAGAAAAACAAACATATAAATTGCGTACACTATTTGTAAATCAAAGACAGATAACTATGGGGCCAGGGGACATAATAGACAACGAAGAACTAAATTAACAGTGAAATAAAGTCTTACGCGCGGAAGCGAAGGAGGTAAAGCCTGTCGCACACACTCTTGTAGAATGGTTGTTAAATATTATATGGGGGACATGAAATAATTCATGTGTTGACCCTAAGAAAGTCAACTTTGTATGGGTAGTAAGTTAATTTACTATGTGAGGGCAGGTCTTATAAGACAACGGTCCGGTTCAGACATACCTCTGATAAATATAATATAGCATGTGAGAAGGGGCTCACGCCAACCAGTCAAGTTTGTGGCGATTGCCAGTAGCCAAGTAAGGCTTTGCTACATTGTGACAATAGTTATTAATAGTCTATTGGAATGCCCAAAGCCAGGTTATCTAGAGTCTTTGACAAAAATTAGAGACACTAATTTTTTGTTTAGGAACCTCTTGCGTCACAACCAATGAGTGAAAGTTGATGACGCAACACAAGAGGGGTGGGTGTGTGTCAAAGACTCGACCGCATCCCCTCCGCCAGGGAGAGCGGTCAACCCTGAAGAGACCAGGAGGAGATACGGTGCCCGAGGCAGGGGCAGGGGGGATGAGGTAATAGGAGAGGGTTAGCCACTCCCTCATGAGACACGCAGGCGGTGTTCAGAGAGTTAGCACTCTAATCACGATAGTACCACACCTCGTGAAGCCATAGCACAGTTGAGTAGACACTCAACAGGCCACGTTTGCCAGCAGAGTGCGATGTGAGGTAACACGCCCGAAGGTGAAGGTCACCCCGCGTGGTGGGTAACCACGGGAGAGATGTTAGGCAGACGGGAGACTGGACTTGAGGCGTGCACATCGTTTAGAATAGCGTTAGGAGTTTTGTGTTCACTAATAGATAGAACTAGCATAGGGTTAGCCGTTTGTGTTAGATAATTCTGTGGCTGTATATTGTGTATTGCATTAGCGACTGTTTACCGCTTGTAAGCGAGCCAACGGCAATAAAATGGACCATGCATTTTGCCTCCCACACGACTTGCAAGTTGTCTTGTATGGGTGTGTGAGAAGTACCCGATGAGGCCTGTCAGTTGAGTTGTTGACAGTCAGATGTGGTTACACACCCGCCCCACACGCCAGTGATCCAGGCTTGAGGTAGGAGTGATTGATTGATTGATTGATTGATTGATCTAGGAACCGACATCACAGCATTCGGGGCATGTCAAGTGGCAAGTGCGACTGAATGACGTTAATTAGATAGTTAGAATAGCCACGAACCAAAGTGCTGTGGAAGTCAAGAAGATGACGGGAGAAAGACATTCAGAAACGGGATGACAACAATCAGACATTGCTTGGAGATTCTAGAAGACGCCAGCAGATTTTGATCTGGGAGGAATAAGTTGGCTGTAGGTTGGCTCAACGTCGAAACAGTGGCTGGATCGATGCTTGCGAATAGTGAGAGACGACAGGCATAAATGCTAGGAACGAACAGGCAAGCAAATGGATGAAACCGCGATGTTTTGCGAAGCAGTGAGAATGTGTCTCAATCGAGTGACCGAAGGACTCAAGAAGGACATATGTTACCAGTGTTGATATCTTTGCCGAGATGGCTTGGGAACGCATTATAAATATTAATATATCTAGACTTACTGCTGCCCTCGTAGTACAGGTACAGTAAGGGATTTAAATGTTTTATTGTTTCGTTACTACAAGCTGCGCGCTACGAGATTAAATGCTGTTCAAACTTCGAACTGTCCGAGGAGTCATTTCTTGCTGCCGCCGTTGGCCTCCTAAGCTGATGTCAGTTCGAGCCAAAAGTTTGTATTTACTCTGTTTGCGTTGGATTATGTTCATCACCCCGATTTACATTACAACAGGGCATTCCCATAGGCGGTCCGTCCCCATCCTCAGCAGCCAGAGAAGAGTTCCAACACCAATAGTACCAGTAGCAATCTGATTATATGTCCGTCTCGCCTTTCCTCTGAGCGTCGAGCGTCGGCCAGATCCCCTCCTCGCTGCCTCATTCTTGCCAGACCATGATGATCCATTTGCTCATCCGAGGTGTACACGTGCTCTTACAAGGCCGCAACCACGTCTGCTTCGTCATGCATCAATACTCCACCAAGTTTTACAGAGCCAGCCTGTCTGCCCGCCTGTTCATTCCACAGCACACTGGCATGCCCCGGAGAAAAGATCCAGGCGATGCTTGCCACCAGTGACCTCCGAAGCGAAGCAAGCCACTCTGCGCGAAGCATGCCTGTCCTCACAATCCTCAGCATGCTTTCTGAGTCAGTTACAATAAAGATGTGTGTGTGTATCGTATTCTCCATCCAGTGGAAAGCTGCAGTGACCGCCTCCACCTCCATTATTAAGCTGGATGTTGTGGTATCATATGCCAGGCTCTCCTGCACCAAACGTCGGCCATTAGTTTTTGCTATGACCCCCCAGGCGCTTCTCCTACCTCTCGACACCGAACCATCTGTGTAGATAATCACATCACCCGAGCGAGCATTATCCTGAATTAGTTGCTGGATTTCCACTTCCGTGGCCCCTGATAGCCACTCCCTAAAACTCCCGGCTCCATGTGATTATAACTCTGCACAAGCCTGACTGCTCCGCTAGCTCTCTGACCCACGTCTCTCCACGCCTAATTTTCTCCAAGGGGCACACCTGTCTGATCGTATCCTCCGCCTGAGCCATCCATGATTTCCCTCTTATCAGTCGCTGATCCTTAACTGCGTCTAGCACCTCATGGAAAGGGTCATCTGTGTCTGCAGCTACTCTGAGGTATGCCTTCGCCTGCATCACCTTGAGCCTACCTGCAACAGTCGGCAAACCAAGGATGTAACGCATACACACTACTGGGGTGCCTCTGGTGCATCCCAGAATGACCCGCATAGCTTCGTTCTGTATGCGCTCTAACTTCACCAGCTGACTTTTTGAGACAGTGAGCAGTCCTAGTCCATAATCAATCACTGAGAGGATCAAGTGATGGTATAGTGTGAAAAGCATGCTCTGCTCCCGTATCCATTGCAGCCATAGTTTTAAGTGCATTGAGTCCCTTTTGAGATATTGTCACAACCGTCTCAAAATGGTCCTTGAAAGACAGGCTCCTGTCAAATATGATTCCCAGATACTTCAGTTTGTTCTCTCTATTGACGTTTCTACCATCTATCGCGAGGCTTGGGACATCAGCACTCACAACCCTACTATCCAGACAGCACCACAAAACAGCCGCCTTTTCCGGGAACACTAATGGGTTACACCAGTGTGCCGTGATGATGATCCGTCAACTAAACTAAACAACTGATAAAATGTTTGACCGCATGTACTCTCCTACCCAATATTAGGTTTCGCTATAACTGCTTCGATATGACCCCAGAGACTGGCTGGCCTAAGGTTGGCCAACGGTCTGTACCTGGTCCCGTCTGTTACAGATGCTTACCTATCCCATATTGAGAATTTAAGGTGTAAATACTTGAAAAACAAATATTCTGTCCGCACTCATAGATGAATCTGGCACTTACAACACAAATTTCCTCTTTAGCTCACCCTGCTATGAATGCCAATCACTACCAATGTACGTGTCTCTTAGTTCGTGAGCAACAACTCTGTACAAATACATCAATATGTAAGTTTTCAAGAAGAAAAACGCCATTATTGTACAATACACAACATTTATAGTCTATGTGCCGAAGGGGTTACTGACGCAATTTGAAAACACCTGTGGGCGATTTGGAAGCAGACATCTTGCATTGGGTTTCATACAATAGTATGAGTGCCGGTGGTTTAAAAAGCAGTGTTAAACTACTGAACTTAACTTGCCAAGAAATCACAAAAAGTTACACACAAAAATGCAGAGGTTGACTGCGATGTCTTGTAAAGGATATGCAACTAATTTTTAGCACATTACAACAATCAAATATCAAAAGTTGCGGAGCGCATCATCGCTCACGCCAGGACAATACTGTAGTTATAAATGTAACATATTAAACGTAATACAAGTTAATTACATGTTCTGAATGTACTTGACGCGGGGTCACATCTGCGCGTCGTTAGGACAATTTGGACATTTTGTTACCACGTGTTGTCTTTTCCTGACTCGTGACAACTGCCCCAAAACAACAAGTCGATCAAATTATACTTATATATATATATAATGGCTGCTCTGTTGTTTATCCAAAAACACTTTCTAAGTTGCATTTATGAATCATAACAAGCAAGCGAATATTATTCGTGGACCTTTGACATTACCGCTAAAGATCCAAAATTCGAGATTTCAGGGTTCTCAAGGTGTTCATTGACTTGCTTAGTTTTTTGGTTTTTTTTAAGTTGCATATTCCTTACAGGACGTTGCAGTCAACACTAGCATTTTTCAGCTGCCGTTGATGTTCTTGGCAAGATTACGCTCAGTAGTTTGCCATTGCTGTCTGAGCTACCGGCTCACATACCATCGTAAGTAACCAACGCGACGCGATCCGCTACCAAATCTCGCGCAGCTGTGTTAACCACGTGGATATACGGGATTACGTAGAAAGTCGTTAACCCCTTCGCCTGGGAGGGCGGCACTTCTTACTAGACTTCTTACCCTTACTTCTCTTGCTTACTTCTACTAGAGGACATTAGACACTGCCAAGTAGCAAGTGCGACGTAATGACGTAATTAGAGAAGACCAGAGAATCCCAGAACCAAAACGCTAAGGTATCGAGGCATATGACGTCGGAACACAAGAACGTCATGAGAAAGTGTCAACAACAACCAAAACAGACAAACCTGAGAGCTTCTTGAAAGCGGCAGCTTATGTGATTTGGGGAACAATCGGTCGGCTAAATATTGGCTTGATATCGCATTAGTGACTGAGGTATACCTGGACATGGACGAGACAATCAAGGAGGACAATGTGCACCAGTAAACACACAGGCGAACGCTGAAAACGCTATGTCTGAAACGGCAGGAAGGACTCTCAGAAGATAGAGAGAAGGACGAGCAATGACATTGTTAATATTCGAGCTTAGATGGCCTGCAATATGTGAGTAATCTTATGTATACTATTGATACTGCCCGTCCTGGTCACAACAGGAACAGTACGTAGTTATTTGTTATTATTATTATTATTATTGCAACAGGCCTTCGCTGCGATAATAAACGGCGTTGTAACCGACAAAGTTCTTCAGAGTGGACTCCATCATTTAGTTCGTTGGCTTCTAAACCTGCATTTGACGACCATTGTCTATGAGCCGTGTTTTGTTACTAATTTGTAATATTTAAATTATGATGGACCCCTGGATGTCCCATGGCAGACAACTCTAGCGCTAGTCTATATGGTAACCACAGAACGAGGTGTTTTCTACTAGTCCATTAGCGCAATAAGTAACATTTTGCTAATTAACAAGCAACAGCTACTCTGCTCGAGGTTTACATGTGCGTACGGTTTCCTTTTGTTCCCCCACACCTACTACTGTTTCTATCCCTTTGCGTTTAAGTTTCTTCTTTTCGTCTCTAATCTTGATGTTTGTAATTCCACAATTTTGTTTTTCTCCCAAAAACATGAAGACGTCGAATTTACTCTTCTATATATTCCTTTTTATTTTTTTAACTGACTTTCTTTTTGATCTATTTGGTTGTTAGATGTTTAAAGATTGAGCACATCCCACTACTGGCAACGTTGATCGTATTCTGATACGAAACTAACCCTTGCCCACGTCATATTGGAGGCACTAGACTCGAGTTTCGCTCTAGTTTGAGCTCGTCAGTAGTGCATACCCCTGACTGGACCCGGGATCGAACTCTGGATCACTGGCGTGTGAGGCGGGTGTGTAACCACGTCTGACGTTGTGACATTCTAGTGACAGTGATCCGGACTTTCATTTTAATATTGCTCTATTCCTCTTATATGTAACAATTTCGTCATCTGATAATTCAGTTTCTGTCGACAAAGTTTGGTACAATGATGGCCTTTTCGACATCAAAATATCCCTATCAATCGATTCTTCTTCATCACTCTACTTAGCCTTTGTCGATCAGGAAAAGGCATGCGATAGAGTAGATAGAAACAAGCTGTGGGAAATCCTTAAACAATATGGAGTGAGTACACATCTAACAAACCCATGTAGAAGCTTATTCAACAACAGTGAATGCATAGTCAGAGCAACTGGAGGCACTCAGAACCCTTCACCATAAGATCCGGAGTACGACAAGGTTTTGTCATGTCCCCTCTTTTGTACATAACATATATAGACAACATAAGTAAAGAAACCAGCCAAACAGAGACCGCAAGAACACCGCATGACGAGAACACCGAAGAAGAAACATCTGCAAATCTAACCATTAGAGAACTCCTGTCTGCGGACGATCAAACACTAATAGCAAACTCAGAAGCTGAATTACGAGATCACATGAATAGTCTAAACGAAATGTGTAGGGAACATAATATGAAATTTAGCATAAGTAAAACAGAGGTATTGACTATAACTAAATAAGAAAAGCAACAACGATTCACCTAAATGAACATCCCTTGAAACAAGCAAAGAGTTTCAAGTACCTAGGAAGTATAATATCATCAAGTGGCAAATCAGAAGACGAGATCAAAAATAGATGCAATAAGGCAAACCAACTCATTGGACAAATGGCAGCAATACTAAAGATAAACATATATTAATAACTACTAAGAAAGCACTTTACAACACAATCTTCCTACAAACTCTTTGTTACCAATGCCAAACCTGGACAATAATAGAAAAAAGAGAACAGAAACATCACAACAACAGAAATGAGGTTCCTGAGAAGAATACTCAATGTACCAAGAAAAGATCAGATCAGAAATGAAGAAATCGGGACTAAAGTGGGGGTTATAGCTCGACTAATTTTATTAGAATGCAGCAAATCAAATGGTTTGGCCATGCAATTAGGTTACCAACTAACAGTATACCACAACAAGCAATGATGTACAGAACAGAGGGAAGCAGAGGAAGAGGCCGGCCTCGAAAACGATGGACGCAGGGAATAACAGCGTCAATGGGAATATCGATACAAAAAGCTCATAAGCGGGCACTCTCCCGCTGTTTATACTTCACCTCGACACCGCAAGGTACAAGAGGAACATGATGAGATGAGATGAGATGAGATGAGATGAGTACTTTACTATTTGTTTTTGCTAATTGACGATTCATCACAAATACTGTATTTTTTAAATAAAGATCATGTTTACTCGATGACAGAGGTTCTTCTTTTGAGAAACCATATTTTTTCCGGTTCCACTTTGACATCATACATTGGTACCGCGTGGTTATTTGTCTGTGTCTGGGTCTCTTGTTCCATTGTCGAACTGCACAAAGTATTGTCTGCTGTGTCTTCTTTGTCACTTTTCTGTGGCACAATATACATTAGCTGTCTGATTTCGAACCAGTTCTGTAAGGACTTGGCGTCTTCACTGTTAGATGGCCATGTCCATCGTCTCTTCTTACATCTTCTCCCAGATACGTTACTGCACACCTTCAGGTAATCACCAATCTCTGGTAATTCATTGTTGTATTTCACCACACGGCTCTATGCCTCAGTCATTTCTGGTTTTGCCTGAACACAGTTAACAGCTCCAAATAACCTGATTACACTGTCTGTCAGTATCTGACTGCCTTCTGTTAAAGTTGTTCAAGCTGTAGTACCTGTTATTTATTTATTCCCCACGTTTCACTATTGAATGTTTGTTTGTGTAGCTTGTGAACTAGATATAGAGCTTTATGTATTGTCACTTTTAAGTTGCCTAATAAACTTGTCATAAACCTTAGGCCTCAAGGTAACTCTACTCATTGTTACATATGATCTTGTCATAATTTATATTTAGTAATCCAGCCATCATGTGCCATTCCGGTAAGCGTAGGCGGTCATGTTGTGCCTTCTCACTCGATCACCAGAGTCGTGGATCAACTCACTGTTTCTGTCTCGACCATGCCACGAGGCCAAGTCATCCAGACATTTGCTTCTATGTTTTCCCCTTGGTCTGTTACCTTCGATCTTACCAGTTGTCACCAAGTTCTCCAATTAATTTCTTCTCATAACATGCCAAAAATATTTTTACTGTCTACGTCTAATGTCTCTAATCAGTTTACGATCTTCATTTGTTTCTTGAAGAACTTGTTCATTCTTTCTGGCTGTCCATGGTATTCTTTGCATTTTCCTCAGAAACCACATTTCTACAGACATCAGATGTTTTTCAACTTGACTGCTCGTTGTCCAAGCTTCACATCCATATAAAAGTACAGGTTCTATGTAGCACCTCAACACTTTTTTTCTCGGTTCAATTGACATCTTTATTTTGGTCAGTATGTTTTTCATACCATCACTGGCCTTACATGAAAGATCATCTGCGACAAGACCACGAGGACGTCCAAGAAGAAAATGGATTGACGACATCAGAGACATTTTACAACCACACGGAATGACACTATCCAGTGCCGTCCACCGGGCGCTGGAACGCAAATTATTCCTCCCCACGTCGCTTGACGGCAGAAGTGGATGATGATGATGATGATGATGATGTTTTTCATCTTGCTAAAGGCTACTTTTGCCATGGCGATTCTTGTTCTAATCTCTTCAAGGCATCTCCCATCAGAGGTTATTACTGTTCCGAGATAACTGTACCTATTCACGTGTTGAAGAATATTCCCATTTATTTGTATATGGGAATGATGCATGTTACAACCCAACCACCATCATAAACAGCAAAAGAGGTATACCAATATTTAATCCACAACAAAGACTAGCAAGGTGGGCAGAATACTTTCAAGAACTACTTAACCCCACACATAACATAGAAAATCTCACTTTTGAGCCTAAAAGTCATGAACAAGAACCAAATTTTTTACCTGCAGAAGTCAATGCAGTTATACAGAAAAGTCCTAAAAACAAATCGCCGGGTCCAGATGGAATAACCACAGAAGCTATTCAGGCCTGTGGGGAAACAGGAGTTAAATGGCTAACAAGACTTTTTAATATAGCATGGGTAGAAAGAAAAGTCCCAGATGATCGGCAACAGGCAATAATAGTACCAATATGGAAAAAGAAAGGCAAAATGAGAGAGTGCGAAACATACAGAGGTATATCACTCCTAAGCCATATAGGGAAAATGTTTGCAAAACTTTTGGAACAAAGAGCTAGACCAATAGTTGAACAACAGTTAAGCAAAGCACAATTCGGTTTTCGGAAAGGTAAAAGTTGCACTGATGCATTATTTACACTTAGACAAATTTGTGAAAAAACTATTGAATATAGTGACCAGCAGAATATTGTGTTTGTAGATCAGGAAAAGGCTTTTGATAGAGTAGACAGATACAAATTATGGACCATCCTTGAAGACTATGGGATAGAAGGGCAACTGCTAGAAAACATCATAGCCATGTACCACTCGAGCCAAAGTGCAGTAAGATCACAGGAAGGTATATCAGATATGTTCACAGTCAATACAGGAGTGAGGCAGGGATGTGTGCTCTCTCCCCTGCTATTCAATATCTACATGGACAGAATTTCCAAAGAAGCAAGTCTCGACAGACCAGATTCAGAAAATTTAGAACTCTTTACTCCAGATGAAAAAACTGACCCACAGGGAATAAATGAACTTCTATTTGCAGATGATCAGTGCCTGTTTTACAGCGATGAGGGCAGACTACAAAATCATATTACTAATCTGAGTGCAACCTGCAGCAGATACAATATGAGTATAAACACAGCCAAAACCGAAGTAATGCAAGTTAGCAGATCGCCGGGCCAACTAAATATACAGATAAATAACACACCTCTGAAACAAGTTAAAGAATTCAAATACCTTGGAATTATGATCACAGGAGATGGCAGATTTGACAAAGAAATTGAAATCAGATGTCAAAAAGCTAGTGCACTTACATATCAACTATCACCCTTACTGAAACATCCAAACATACCCATGTCCGCAAAACGACAGATAATAAACAGCATATTCACACCAACCCTATGCTACCAATCTCAAACCTGGACTTTATCCAAATTACACCTTCGCAAAATCAACACCTGCGAAATGAGATGCCTGAGGAGAGCTGCCAACTTAACAATCCGAGACCGAGTAAGAAATGCTACTATCAGACAGACTGTGGGATCAACACCTTGTGCCACATTTATTGAAAGACAGAAGATCAAGTGGTTTGGCCATGTCGTTAGAATGCAACATCAGCAACTACCATCACTGGCCTTACATCAAAGATCATCTGCGACGAGACCACGTGGACGTCCAAGAAGAAAATGGATTGACGACATCAGAGACATTGTACAACCTCACGGAATGACACTATCCAGTGCCGACCACCGGGCGCTGGAACGCAAATTATTCCTCCCCACGACGCTTGACGGCAGAAGTGGAAGATGATGATGATGATGATGATGACTTGTATATTAATTTGTGGTAATTCGTTCTTCCTAGTGACGACCATAATCTGTGTCTTTTTACAATTTAATTCTAACCCTCGTTGTTCACTGTGTGTAACAACCGCATCTACTAAATGTTGCAGGTCCTGTTCATTGTCTGCAATCAAGTCTGTATCATCTGCATATCTAATGTTATTGATGCATCGTCCCCCAATGTTGCTTCCTTCCATATCTTCAATATTTCTGAAAATACTTTCACTGTAAAGGGAAAACAGATCTGGAGACATTACACATCCCTGTCTCATACCTCTCTTAATAGGCTGATATTGGCCTACTTCATTATCAATTCTTATGGCAGCTTGTTGTTTCTAATATATGTTTTTACACGTCTAATGTCTTTTCCATCAATTTGTAGATCTTCAAGCATCCTTACCATGTCGACATGTCTCATTTTATCGAAAGCCTCTGTGTTGTCAATAAAGCAAAGGTGTAGATCTTTATTTACTTCTATAGAACGTTGGATTACGGTTCTCAGTATATACACAGCATTTAGTAATACCATAACAATACTCATACACATACACTTTTAACGTTCACCTAATTAACTACTTATCTAACGCAGACTCGTCTTGACTTGATCTGTAAGTTGAACTTGTCTCACAAAACTGTGGCTGCTGGGCTCTTGTGTTGCGCTGTTGTAATTTAGGACGACAATGATTAAGCTTCTTGTTGTTGATTCTCCGTAGTTATGTTCGTCGTTCTCAGAACCGCTAAAGTTCTGTACTTGATGAACTGGGTAAACAAACACCCTGTATGTATTGCACAATTAATAAACAGCTCACAAGTTTCCGTGTGGCACTGCAGGATCCAAACACAGGTTTGGATTATCTAGTCCTTGCACGTCTAAAGTTTGTGGATAGAAATAGTGCCTACTCTAACCCTGCTTAAAGTCTTTGTAATTTACTGCCCTTCTGAACTGGTTTCTCTATTACCCGATGAAGAACATGACGTATATTGATAAATTATTGTGACCTGTCACTTGCTTTGAATCAACAACTGTTGTTATTTGTAATCGTGCTTCGATGTAATGTAACTGATGTCTCTTCGCTGATTGCTGTGTGTGTCAGACACGGAAGTGAAACAGTTTGTGATTATTTTCACTTTGTAAAAATGAGTCACCTCAACTCCGGAAGATAAGTGTCAGCTTTTGTCTCACTGCCGGGTGGCGTAGTCTCAAGTGGGCTCGAGCAGTGGTGAGCCTGTTTGTTAAGATATGTTGTCTCACTGCCGGGTGGTGTAGTCTCAAGTGGGCTCGAGCAGTGGTGAGCCTGTTTGTTAAGATATGTTGTCTCACTGCCGGGTGGCGTAGTGTCAAGTGGGCTCGGGCAGTGGTGAGCCTGTTTGTTAAGATATGTTGTCACACTGCTGGGTGGCGGAGTTTCAAGTGGGCTCAAGCAGTGGTGAGCCTGTTTGTTAAGATATGTTGTCACACTGCCAGGTGGCGTAGTCTCAAGTGGGCTCGAGCAGTGGTGAGCCTGTTTGTTAAGATATGTTGTCTCACTGCCGGGTGGCGTAGTGTCAAGTGGGCTCGGGCAGTAGTGAGCCTGTTTGTTAAGATATGTTGTCTCACTGCCAGGAGGCGTAGTCTCAAGTAGGCTCGAGCAGTGGTGATCCTGTTTGTTAAGATATGTTGTCTCACTGCCGGGTGGCGTAGTGTCAAGTGGGCTCGGGCAGTAGTGAGCCTGTTTGTTAAGATTTGTTGTCACACTGCCGGGTGGCGTAGTGTCAAGTGGGCTCGGGCAGTAGTGAGCCTGTTTGTTAAGATTTGTTGTCACACTGCCGGGTGGGTAGTCTCAAGTGGGCTCGAGCAGTGGTGAGCCTGTTTGTTAAGATATGTTGTCTCACTGCCGGGTGGCGTAGTGTCAAGTGGGCTGGAGCAGTGGTGAGCCTATTTGTTAAGATATGTTGTCTCACTGCCGGGTGGCGTAGTGTCAAGTGGGCTGGAGCAGTGGTGAGCCTATTTGTTAAGATATGTTGTCTCACTGCCGGGTGGCGTAGTCTCAAGTGGGCTCGAGCAGTGGTGAGCCTATTTGTTAAGATATGTTGTCTCACTGCCGGGTGGCGTAGTGTCAAGTGGGCTGGAGCAGTGGTGAGCCTATTTGTTAAGATATGTTGTCACACTGCCAGGTGGCGGAGTCTCAAGTGGGCTCGAGCAGTGGTGAGCCTATTTGTTAAGATATGTTGTCACACTGCCAGGTGACGGAGTCTCAAGTGGGCTCGAGCAGTGGTGAGCCTATTTGTTAAGATTTGTTGTCTCACTGCCGGATGGCGTAGTCTCAAGTGGGCTGGAACAGTGGTGAGCCTGTTTGTTAAGATATGTTGTCTCACTGCCGGGTGGCGTAGTGTCAAGTGGGCTCGGGCAGTAGTGAGCCTGTTTGTTAAGATTTGTTGTCACACTGCCGGGTGGCGTAGTGTCAAGTGGGCTCGGGCAGTAGTGATCCTGTTTGTTAAGATATGTTGTCTCACTGCCAGGTGGCGTAGTCTCAAGTGGGCTCGGGCAGTGGTGAGCCTGTTTGTTAAGATTTGTTGTTGTTTCTTCTTGTGAAATTGCCTTGAAAAGTGTTTGTACTTGTGAATTGGCATAGCCAACTTGGGTCTATTGTTGCTGGATTTGGTTCAAGACCATACATAACGGCATCGAATCTGACTCTCTGTTGTGATTCTTGCCACTTCACTGCACGAAATCTGCATTCTCACCTTTTACACTGCCAATGGACTAGTTCTGTTCATGCACACAATGAATCACTGCACATGGGACAACAAAATGTTAGGATACAAGTTGCGTCGATATCATTAAAGGCCACTCGGTCGCTGACATTTAGTAAAAATATAACCACCGTCGTTTATGATGCTTCAGCGTTTATTTATATAACTGAAACTTTGGTATGACTTTGTCCTTCTGCCACCATAATTACAGCCATTTTGTTGTTCAGCTTACGTGTGCCACATTGCAATATTTGCGAATGGATTCTTGATTATATAATGTTAATGATTATACTTCTACTATTTTTTGCTGGTTCTGGCTACTATCCGTGTCGTTGAATCCTTGGCCGCTCTTTCCATTCCTCCACTGCCAACTCTTGGCTCCGTCTCTCACCTACACGCCGTAATCTTGTCTCTGCTCTGTACCTGTATTATCTCATAGCCGTCTTAAATACCCTTGAGATAGAATGTTGTTTATTTGATAGGACCCTTCGGGAAGGCTCTCGATTAGCAATGCGCTCTAGAACCTGCTATATTTCTGACAGTGTTGACAGGAGGCTGTTCTGGAATCAACTTGTGGCTACGTTTCCCAGGTACTGATATGTATTGCTACTGGCCAAATGTGACTGACAGTTTGACCTCCTGTACTCCCTTACCCAAATTTAGGTTTTGTTATTAGTGCTTCGACTTTCCCCCAGAGTAGTGGCTGACTAAGGTTCTTCAACGATCTGTGGCAGGATTCCTTTGTTACAATACTATTTTTTTTAGACTTCAATGTCACTCTGTCAACCCTTCCAGTATGTTTTTCTTTTTCTATAAACCCTGACTCGAATATATTCTCCACCTCTCGGTTGTCACAATTTTCTATAGACATTTCTATATTTGTTTGATGTAGAACAGGAAGTCAGAGAGCGATACATGTTGTTCTCAGAGTTGTCAGATGTGACTGGCACCTTGCCGTCTTGACAGTCGATTCTTTGTAAAATGAAGTTAAACATTTTCATAACATAAAGCCTGGGATCACTTTAGAGACCATGTGTTTCCCATGCAGCATGATCCCCCTCTCTGCCTGTCTACTTTACTCCAGATGAAAAGTAACAGCAATTCATCTGGAACAAGACGAGCTGCAGAAGTTACCGGATCAGCAAAGCAATGCTCTAACTGTCTTAATGTCAGAGCTTCCGTCCTAGACTAGCTGTCTCACTGTCATGAATCATGTAGAGGACCTTGCACTTTTCATGCTTCGAATCTGAAAATTAATGACGGTAAATTCCCACAACGATGGTAGGTAGACAGAACCCACATTTTGCACTCAAACTCCCGGACCCCCCCCCCTCCTCCCCCCACCTGCATGACTAGAAAGTATGTGCTGCTTGCGTATCATGGTGGAAATCGTGCCGTTGTTTTCTTCTCCTCCTCCTCCTCCTCCTCCTCCTCCTCCTCCTCCTCCTCCTCCTCCTCCTCCTCCTCCTCCTCTCCCTTCTTCTTCTTCTTTTTCTTCTTCTTCTTTTCCATCTTCTTCTTCTTCTCCTTCTTCTCCTTCTTCTTCTTCTTCTTCTTCTTCTTCTTCTTCTTCTTCTTCTTCTTCTTCTTCTTCTTCTTCTTCTTCTTCTTCTTCTTCTTCTTCTTCTTCTTCTTCTTCTTCTTCTTCTTCTTCTTCTTCTTCCTCTTCTTCTTCTTCTTCTTCTTCTTCTTCTTCTTCTTCTTCTTCTTCTTCTTCTTCTTCTTCTTCTTCTTCTTCTTCTTCTTCTTCTTCTTCTTCTTCTTCTTCTTCTTCTTCTTCTTCTTCTTCTTCTTCTTCTTCTTCTTCTTCTTCTTCTTCTTCTTCTTCTTCTTCTTCTTCTTCTTCTTCTTCTTCTTCTTCTTCTTCTTCTTCTTCTTCTTCTTCTTCTTCTTCTTCTTCTTCTTCTTCTTCTTCTTCTTCTTCTTCTTCTTCTTCTTCTTTTACTTCTGCCTTTCATCTCCCAATAAAGAATAGTCTCTCAATCGAGTGGAGCCAGCCCCTTTATAAATTTGATTTTACAGCTTAGGTTTTCTACCGGATGCGATAGCCTGTCTCCCCACAACCCTCCCTAATCGTCTCTAACGGCAAGCATCTAGGATAGTGCTATTAATCCTAGTTTGGCTTACGGACCCCGGTAACACAAGATGTGACATTTGCATGGTTAATTCCCCTCTACACATCTGTCGCACCTGACATTTAGATAGCTACAGATCCCCCAACTTGCCACAATGTCCTTGAACTACGAAATATTCTGTTTTCTGAAATAGCAATTACCTCCGCCGTATAATTTGATGATGATTCTATAATCTGAATTGCTGTAATTAAACCCAGATTTCTCTTGGTTGGGGGGTTAGGTTTTCAGTGATAATTTATTTTGTGATGAATATAGCATAAACACTTCAGACATATTATATTCTCGTCGCCTAGTCATTCCGAGTATTTAGTGACAATATGTGTATAAAAGCGCGCTTGAAAATTGCAGAACACAACGACAATATCGTTTCTTACGACTCACAAGATCACAGTAATTACCAAGTAAGGTTGTTTCGTTTCTTTTCGTTCCTGTTGTTATGTTATTTTTCAATCCTATTGTTATGTTCTTCTTCATTCCTATTGTTATGGTCTTATTCGTTCCTATTGTTATGTCCTTCTTCATTCCTATTGTTATGTTCTTCTTCATTCCTGGTTGTCATTTCTTATTATGTGTGTTTCATTTACATGATTATATTTAAAGTGTTCCTTGGTCAAAGTAGAAGTCTAGAAAGTTTACCGTCTAAAGATGAATTAACAATATCCACTGCAAGAGTCCAGATAGAGTAACTATGACGGGAAGATGAGACTTAAAGAGGAAACGACAGTTAAATAATACTTCAAATGAAAATAAACTATAGCGAGACAGAAATACTTGAAATGTTCAGAAAGCCAGTCAGGCGACTAAGCCTTTGCACCCTGTTGACAGCCGGCGTCATGCTGACGATATCACCATTGATTGCCAGTTGGTCTATTCAAGTATTGGGCTAGCACCATATACCCAGCAGGCCTCAGTGTGTGTAGCAGGGTCCTTTACTTTTACTTGTTTGCAGTAAATGAGAATTCGGTGAACGGAGAGAGTTCGTAAGTAGAGTAGTCAGTAAAGGACCGTTTTACGCACTTGAAAATATAGTTTGTTAGTTTGTTCGTTCGTTCGTTCGTTTGTTTATTCCAAGGGGTATTGGACATGCTGTGCTAGCCTTATATTTGTATTGATCACTGGCCATTGTGTGGGTGATGTGGTCAGTATGTCGCTAGCCGCATTATCTTCCATAGACATTTCCTGATAGCCACTTTAGCCTGGGTCCACTTGGGAGCTCTGGTCAATGTTTTTTTTAAACTTCGAATTCTCGTCGATCGGGATCAACCCATAACTTCCGGACAGGGTTCGTGGGCAACAGGATTCCTTGAGCAAAAAAGAAATAACAATACAATGAAACAAGAAGTTGGTACAAGCAATAAGACAAGCGAAACAGAAAATGACACCCACCTCCTCTCTGCGGTGCTTTACCATTTACAACAGAAGAAGTTTAAGAAAAGCACTTTATCTAAGGCTATGTTATGTTATGTTATGTTAGTCAACAGATCATCCTCATTGCACATCGAACCATTCAGTCCATAAGTGCTCGGATCAACTCCTCAGCAAATCCCGCAGCGTGTAGCGGCTAACGACACCAGTTCTGTGTTGGTTTATCAATCTTCTTTGGCTTTCTGCGTAGTGTTCTTGTTTGGCTACCCCTCTTTTAATTTGCTGTTATCGCAGTCTGACCATGGTTGTAGATTCACAGTCATCACTTGGTTCTCGCAAAAATCTTACTTCTCGTATAGAATTCAGAATGTCAGCTTGGTCCATGGCGCGTCCGCCCTCCACAGTAGCCTCACCTGCGAGCTTGTCAGCCCGCTCATTTCCTTGTACTCCCACATGCCCTGGCACGAAGATGAAGCTATTCTTTGCCAGCCGTGACCTCTCCAGAGACAGCAACCATTCTCTTCGGATCCACACCATATCTATCCTCTTGAGCATACTCATTTAGTCGCTAAGGAAACATGCCCTATTGAATGTCTGTGTCTCGAGCCATGTTATTGCTTTACTTACTGCCATGACTTCCATAGTCAGGCTGCTAGTGGTCTCAACAAAAGCACCAGAGTCCTCCTTCACAATTCTCCCTCCGGCCTGAGCCGTAAAGGCCCATGAGTTTCACACGCGTCGGAGGACCGACCCATCTGTGTAAATGACAGCATAACCGTCTAGCGAATTCTCGAAAATCAACGCTTGTACTTCCGCCTCCACAGCAGCCGGATTTTCTTATCTAAATTCTCTGTCTAGTTCGGTGCAAACAGAAAAGGACGTACAGAAATCTGTTGGCACTTGTACCCACTCCTCGCCAGATTCTAAGTCCTCCAGTGAACACACCTGTTGAAGAATGTCTTCGGCTGGACCCATCCACGACCTTCATCTTTTTAACCTGCTGCCCTTCACCTTCCTAATTTCACTATGCAGTGGATGTTGTGTGTTTGCGTTAACTCTAAAGTAGGCACGTGCTCTGCAAATTTGTATTCTGTCTTCAATCGTTGGAAAATCAAGAAGGTAGCGCATCGCCCTGCATGCTGTATCTCTTGTACATCCAAGAATAATGCGCATAGCTTCGTTCTGTATCATTTCCATCTTTTCTATCTGCTTAAGGCTGAGAGTCAGGATCGCCATCGCATACTCCAAAACAGACGTAACCAGCCCTTCGTATAGAAGACAAAGATGGCGCTGCTCACAGTTTGGTGCCGCCATCACCCTCATCGCAGCCAAGCCCCGCTTGGCCTTTGTTATCACCTGGTATATGTGCCCATAATAAGCCAGACATTGATCAAAACTTATCCCCAGGTAGTTCATTGCCTGCGTTCTTTCCACAGTCTCTGAGCACAGATTTACAGTTGGTGTTGGAGTGTTAACAATATGATTATTCAACGAGAACCATGTCACTGTTGTCTTTGTTGGGTTGACCATTGCGCCAGCTTCAACACACCAAGTACTTATGCGATTGAGTTCGATTTGTAGTTCCACAGCAACCTGATCTCTATCCTTACCCTGACAATACACTAAAACATCTTAGGCATATGATGATGTCCTTCCCGGTCCCGTGATCTGCTCGCTGGTGATTCTCACTGTGTAGGCGTTGAACAGCACAGGAGATAATGGTGATCACTGTGGTAGGCCAGGATGTATTTGTTGTTGGTTCCGAAGTCCAACTGCCACATCTAAAAACTACTTTCCGTTGGAAGAGGGCTGCAGCGATCCAACTAAGGAGGAAAGGACTTATCTTGAGTTCAAGAAGCTGATGCATTAGAAAATCCAATAGTGCTCTGTTGTACGCGTCCTCAAGATCAATCGCTGTAGCAAAGGTCTCAATGCCTGAGTGGAAACCTTCATAGACATCATGGGCAAAAACTGCTGCATTGATCCAGGTTTCTCTTTTTGGACAGTACCCTCCCAGGGTAGGTGGGAATACACCTTGCCTCTCTAGCTGGCTTGATATTTTTCTGGCAATTAACTTCTCCAGCAGCTTGCCCATTGTATTTTGCATGGTTATAATTCGATATCCCTGAATTTTTGTGTGGTCTTTGTCAGGCTTCGGCAAGGGAATCAGATAGCTGTGTAACCACTCCTCCTTGATGCTAGCACTCCCTATACTGTTGTGAGGTTTTCTTGTGGGGTTTATAGAGAATTACAGAAGTTCTAATGAGTGAAGTTCTATAAAGTATATCTCTCTATAAAAGATACAGGTTAGTAACAGCAAGTGTTGTCTAGAGGTATTGATATTTATTCTCGCATAACCCTTGTAGAGAAACCATTCAGAATTTTGGCTCATCGAGTACCCCCCACTGTGAGAAATTAGACCTAAGTTAAGTTCTACACAGAATTATTTATAGATGATTTCTCTTCTAGGCCATATATATATATATATATATATATATATATATATATAGAGAGATCTTGGCAGTTAGCCACAGTAACCAATGAAAGCAGTTCTCTCATCTTCCAGCTGACTGTGCTCTGGTCGCCAACCTCATTTTTGATCTCATTACTTATTTCAAGTGACACAAGACACTTGGACAAATGATCACATTGACAATTGTACCATTGTAGTGAACATAACAACAACTGTATTTTACACTGGTTGAACAAGACAACATGAGAAGATCTTGACCACAGTTGGACAAACATTCACAAAGAATGATCACACCAACAGGTTAGACAAGTCATACATCATGGAAGATACTTGACAACAACCACACAGACTTTCACAATCTCTGTAACCAACAGCAACAGTAGAGTAACAGTCACCATGAAGATGCTTGACACCAGTTGGACATTTCTTTCTCAACAATGTACAAGACATTCACAGAGACATGTATCTCAAAAACTGTTCTCTTACTACTAATACTTTTATTAATGTTTGATGAGGTCAAGTGAAGACCCAGGCTTCATATTCTGCCAACAATTTACATCTCAAATATGTTTATATGCAAATTATAGTGACATTATCTATGAAAATCCAAACACATCACTCAATATCCCCACAGAAACATCAATCTAAATAAACTCTCCTCCTTCACATCTCTACTCCATAAGTTATCCTACACCACACTTTAGACTTAAATCCTTTCTTCGACTGTTACTGAGGGAAACACCAGATAAGCCATAAATTGGGGCAAGCATAGGGACGTTCTGCTCCACTGGTCTGTTTCATCCTTTTAGCACCTATGATGGTGTTGGACAGCTCAGGTTACAGTTCTCCCCGTGATGGTTTTCCAATTCAGGCTATTCCCTGCTGTCACAATCTTGAAAGAAATTTTAAAGCTCTATCTTTTCACTGGTGAGTTCATGAAGTTGACACTTAGCACTGTTCTTTTACTTTTCCAGTAGAGGAAGATCTAAAAAGAAACAATATGTCCTAGCATTCTTCCTTCTGTCTATCTCACCTAAATTTGACTGTTCATGAAGTTGACACCCAAGACTGTTCTTTTACTTTTCCAGTGGAGGAAGATCTAAAAAGAAACAATATGTCCCAGCCGTCTTTCTTCACAGTCTATCACTCCTAAGATTTCTGATGGAACTGAATCACCACACCGACTTAACACCAATCCATTTTGTGAATTTGCTCTATTTATTAACTTCTGCTCCTTCAGCTTTCAGCCATTATTAATATTAAGCTGTGATAGGGTCAGCTCCAAGTGCACCTTTAATGTCCACTCTTAGCCAGTAGTGACATGCTGAAGACCAGGTGATCTCTCCTCTTAAGGTTTCTTCTTGAATTTATCTTGAAGATATAGCCTGGAGCTTTTACAAAATTGGAGAGTATCCCTGTCTTAGGCTTTTAAGAAAGACTTTTCTTCAGTGCCATCTGTATAGGCCAGAATTAGTGGATTCAGGCTAAATCTTTGCAACCTGTTGTTCATTTTGGTCTTTTTGGAGTCTGACTTTTCAGCTGGAGTTGAAGCTAGAGCTCAGGACTTCCCTGGAGTTGTCCTGGTAATTGAAAAGGGCCTCCTCCATCTTCCTCATCCTCTGGAGTGCAGATGACCACCTCCCAAAGAATGCTTTTGGGCAAATTTTACCACTGCATCTTGAACATGTCCTTACGGGATGGAATCAAGGCTTCGACTGGCGGGCTAATTATGTATTAAGGAGCGTTACCAGCCCAAGGGTTACCCAATCAAATTGAGACCCCACCATTCATCTACCCTCTCTCGATCTAGAATCTACGATTCTATTTTTAGTTAGGGTATCACGACGGCTTACGTAGTTAACTACTGAGTATTGAGAAATGTAAATGGACTGGGGATGCAAACGTCTGAAGACATCATGCCACATAGCCTCCCCATAAAAACTGTCATGGATACAATGACTGATAGGTCAGGCGTTCACAGTTCCCAGATCCTTTAAGTGGTGTCATCATTTACTCATCTCCCATTACTCCAACAAGAGCTGTGCATATGGAACCAATTGATTCTTTCCCTGAAAAATCTGCTCCAATATTCATCCATCAGTCATGAATTTGGTGGCATCTGCAAAGACCATGAAGTTAGTCCTGCATGAAGTTCCATTTAGTCACTGGAAGTATGAAGAGTTATGACCACACTTATCAGTGAACTGCTCTCCAACTCATTTCTGACAATGCTCCACAGTCAATCTCCATGCTATTTTTCCTGTCCATGATGAATGATCTCTCAGAGTCCCACACTTTCAAAGCATGAGTAGACCATTGAGATTCATTATGAGAAGTTAATGCTTTGCAATTAAGTCAACTTCTATATGTCTGATGAGAGTGGTATAATTCCATATGTCTCTCACTCATTTGTCTTTATCAGAACTTCATTCTTCCCTTCGCCTCTGGAGAATGATAATCCTGTGAGAGTGTATTTAACTGAACACTTTCTCCAACAGTAATCTTGGCATTTGGAACTGGGTTAAAATTTTTGATCATCACCGGAGCAAAGACAATCACTTCCGGGTGAACTGTATAGCAGCCGCTGCAGAACTTAAGACTTAAATCTACTAAGTGCAGATTTGGTTAGCGTTGGACACAGGGTCTACCTTTCCAATAAGCCTCTTGTGTTTGCAGATGGTAGCAATTTCCCATTATATTTCCTTGACTTATTTCTGTAGTCTTACCATAGATTTAGAGGTGCACTTATTGGTTGAGATTTCCTCATTCCGTTAGGCCTCTATTTTGATTTGTTGTGAGAAGTGACAGCATTTTCTCTCCTTAGTTGCTAGATAGTTACAATAGTGAACAATCTCATTTCAGACTTGTCCGTGGATTGGCCACTCAGCGTCCATCTTGTGTAAGCTGTTTCCAACGTAGCAACTGATTTGGTAGATGCAGTTATACTAACATCCACTAAGCTAGAATCCCAGGTGGAATTTCCAACTTGTTTTCTTCAGCCATGCTTTAGCTAAGTGCTTTTGAGTGACTGGGAAGTATCCGTTCTTTCTCTCCCACATGAGCAAAACGTTTACTTTGGCGAATATAAGGCGTTTCTTCTCATCCATAGAGAAGTCCGTCATTATCACAGCCACCTTTGAAGGGGTGTGATTATGTGGGTATAGCTTCATAGATCCCAATATTGACTGGAATTTTGGAAGCAATTTTTACTGACTTTGAGGATAAGACTGGCCAGGTCTTGTGAAGACATCTCGCAGATCAGTAATAATATAAGATTCCACTGCGGAATGCATGGTTCTTATTATATAAAGAGTCGACTGCTGAACTTGCAGAGATCTTTATCTTGAAAGTAGTCAGCTGTTTGAGAACAGTGATCTTTCGTTAGTCCACTTTCGCAGACATTGTGTATAGAGTGTCACTGCTGGAGTTGCAGTGAGCTCTACCATATAAGAGTTAACTGTTTAAGAACAGTAATCCTTATTAGTCCATTCCATCACAGACTTTGCTCTTGTCTAGAACTGAGCTACATTCCTACCATTCTTCCGGCAGAAAAGTCTTCCCAATTGAGAATGAAAAAGGGGAATGACATCAGTTGTACTCAACTTTGTCCGTCCTTTAATCTCCACCATTTTAAAGGCAGAAACGCTTTCTCAACTGAGGATGAATTGACGTCCGACGTCGGAGACGGATCCTGTTTTATCTCTTCATGAAATTTTTCAGGTTGTCCACGTTATGCTCCTAGTCGTATGATACGCCAATGACATCAGGTTGGTTATCCATCGTTTCCTGGACACATACTTTTGCGTACGCTCTCCACTTCCATATGAATGACTAGGGGTCCAGTTATTTTGATGGCCTTCCTGGAGATTCAATGAGTTCACTCCTAGTGACTTGGATCCTAATACACCAGAGATCACACCATCGAACAATAGACTAATGTCTTATAGACACCAGACTGTGGTCGGGTCATGAATGACTGACCATGACATCAGGTAGAATCTTCCCTTCATCTCGTCCATTACGTATCAAGTACGCTTAATAATACCACTACTTCAGGAATGGCAAGTGACTGAGTTGATAAGGATGTTTCTCCTGGAGATTCAATCGTGCTTACTTTCTCAGCAGCTTGATCAGGGCTACCGACAAGAATACACAACTGAAGAATAAACCCAACGTCGAATTGACACTGGACATTAGCCGGTACGAATACTGACTATACTGAGAGAGATGGTTAGTGAGGTGTCTTAATGGTTGCCCAATTTTTCCATCAGGGTTCACACTCTCTGCTCTCAGTGTTGCCAACATGTTATGGGGACTGAGGAATTAAGTACCCATTATATGATGTGATGCAGTGATATTAAAATGTAAATACACTAATTCTCCTTTCTCCCATGCTAGCCAATAAGTTAGAAAATGGAGTAGGCCCCCTATTAATTCCCTGGATAAAGTGTTTTAATTTATCTCAAGAAAAATCAAATTTATCCTGAAATTAGCTGTCTATGTTATTCAAAAATAATTTGTGTCTTCTGGTTCTCAGGTACCTTTGATACTCATAGTGAACACAGTATGCACAAAATTAAACAACATCATTGACAGTCCATTACATCAGCCCATCTTGAAACACAACATTATCATGGGTATAGCACACATGTTGACCCATAAGATAATTAACATTTTTGTTCAACTACATTGTACAATGTGACATTTGTGAACAGTGATACATGCAATATTACCACCATTGATGAAACAACCACCACCCGAGATTTACTTGTGGGTTTAAACATCTGGACCTTTTGTCCACATTTATGTGACGAGATCCATTAACCACATCATAAAACTCTAAGCAATAGGTTTAATTTTGCGAGAGGTTACTCCCTGATTCTAATACAAACATAGATATCCTCCACAGGAGTCCCAGACAAGGTATACCCATAGTTTACATCCCGAGTCGTCAGACCTCGTTATGTGAATCCCATAAAAGGTGTTCCGAGGGTTCAATTAGTGTATAGAGCACTCAATATGTGATTACCTTGAGGGGTGTTCCCAGAGTTCTAATTGCCTATATTAGTCCACAATATGTGATCCCCTTTAGTAGGTTATTCCCGGGGTCCAGTCGCGGATATGAGGCCCCAACATGTGAGGTTTTCTTGTGGGGTTTATAGAGAATTACAGAAGTTCTAATGAGTGAAGTTCTATAAAGTATATCTCTCTATAAAAGATACAGGTTAGTAACAGCAAGTGTTGTCTAGAGGTATTGATATTTATTCTCGCATAACCCTTGTAGAGAAACCATTCAGAATTTTGGCTCATCGAGTATCCCCCACTGTGAGAAATTAGACCTAAGTTAAGTTCTACACAGAATTATTTATAGATAATTTCTCTTCTAGGCCATATATATATATATATATATATATATATAGAGAGAGAGATCTTGGCAGTTAGCCACAGTAACCAATGAAAGCAGTTCTCTCATCTTCCAGCTGACTGTGCTCTGGTCGCCAACCTCATTTTTGATCTCATTACTTATTTCAAGTGACACAAGACACTTGGACAAATGATCACATTGACAATTGTACCATTGTAGTGAACATAACAACAACTGTATTTTACACTGGTTGAACAAGACAACATGAGAAGATCTTGACCACAGTTGGACAAACATTCACAAATAATGATCACACCAACAGGTTAGACAAGTCATACATCATGGAAGATACTTGACAACAACCACACAGACTTTCACAATCTCTGTAACCAACAGCAACAGTAGAGTAACAGTCACCATGAAGATGCTTGACACCAGTTGGACATTTCTTTCTCAACAATGTACAAGACATTCACAGAGACATGTATCTCAAAAACTGTTCTCTTACTACTAATACTTTTATTAATGTTTGATGAGGTCAAGTGAAGACTCAGGCTTCATATTCTGCCAACAATTTACATCTCAAATATGTTTATATGCAAATTATAGTGACATTATCTATGAAAATCCAAACACATCACTCAATATCCCCACAGAAACATCAATCTAAATAAACTCTCCTCCTTCACATCTCTACTCCATAAGTTATCCTACACACCACTTTAGACTTAAATCCTTTCTTCGACTGTTACTGAGGGAAACACCAGATAAGCCATAAATTGGGGCAAGCATAGGGACGTTCTGCTCCACTGGTCTGTTTCATCCTTTTAGCACCTATGATGGTGTTGGACAGCTCAGGTTACAGTTCTCCCCGTGATGGTTTTCCAATTCAGGCTATTCCCTTCTGTCACAATCTTGAAAGAAATTTTAAAGCTCTATCTTTTCACTGGTGAGTTCATGAAGTTGACACTTAGCACTGTTCTTTTACTTTTCCAGTAGAGGAAGATCTAAAAAGAAACAATATGTCCTAGCATTCTTCCTTCTGTCTATCTCACCTAAATTTGACTGTTCATGAAGTTGACACCCAAGACTGTTCTTTTACTTTTCCAGTGGAGGAAGATCTAAAAAGAAACAATATGTCCCAGCCGTCTTTCTTCACAGTCTATCACTCCTAAGATTTCTGATGGAACTGAATCACCACACCGACTTAACACCAATCCATTTTGTGAATTTGCTCTATTTATTAACTTCTGCTCCTTCAGCTTTCAGCCATTATTAATATTAAGCTGTGATAGGGTCAGCTCCAAGTGCACCTTTAATGTCCACTCTTAGCCAGTAGTGACATGCTGAAGACCAGGTGATCTCTCCTCTTAAGGTTTCTTCTTGAATTTATCTTGAAGATATAGCCTGGAGCTTTTACAAAATTGGAGAGTATCCCTGTCTTAGGCTTTTAAGAAAGACTTTTCTTCAGTGCCATCTGTATAGGCCAGAATTAGTGGATTCAGGCTAAATCTTTGCAACCTGTTGTTCATTTTGGTCTTTTTGGAGTCTGACTTTTCAGCTGGAGTTGAAGCTAGAGCTCAGGACTTCCCTGGAGTTGTCCTGGTAATTGAAAAGGGCCTCCTCCATCTTCCTCATCCTCTGGAGTGCAGATGACCACCTCCCAAAGAATGCTTTTGGGCAAATTTTACCACTGCATCTTGAACATGTCCTTACGGGATGGAATCAAGGCTTCGACTGGCGGGCTAATTATGTATTAAGGAGCGTTACCAGCCCAAGGGTTACCCAATCAAATTGAGACCCCACCATTCATCTACCCTCTCTCGATCTAGAATCTACGATTCTATTTTTAGTTAGGGTATCACGACGGCTTACGTAGTTAACTACTGAGTATTGAGAAATGTAAATGGACTGGGGATGCGAACGTCTGAAGACATCATGCCACATAGCCTCCCCATAAAAACTGTCATGGATACAATGACTGATAGGTCAGGCGTTCACAGTTCCCAGATCCTTTAAGTGGTGTCATCATTTACTCATCTCCCATTACTCCAACAAGAGCTGTGCATATGGAACCAATTGATTCTTTCCCTGAAAAATCTGCTCCAATATTCATCCATCAGTCATGAATTTGGTGGCATCTGCAAAGACCATGAAGTTAGTCCTGCATGAAGTTCCATTTAGTCACTGGAAGTATGAAGAGTTATGACCACACTTATCAGTGAACTGCTCTCCAACTCATTTCTGACAATGCTCCACAGTCAATCTCCATGCTATTTTTCCTGTCCATGATGAATGATCTCTCAGAGTCCCACACTTTCAAAGCATGAGTAGACCATTGAGATTCATTATGAGAAGTTAATGCTTTGCAATTAAGTCAACTTCTATATGTCTGATGAGAGTGGTATAATTCCATATGTCTCTCACTCATTTGTCTTTATCAGAACTTCATTCTTCCCTTCGCCTCTGGAGAATGATAATCCTGTGAGAGTGTATTTAACTGAACACTTTCTCCAACAGTAATCTTGGCATTTGGAACTGGGTTAAAATTTTTGATCATCACCGGAGCAAAGACAATCACTTCCGGGTGAACTGTATAGCAGCCGCTGCAGAACTTAAGACTTAAATCTACTAAGTGCAGATTTGGTTAGCGTTGGACACAGGGTCTACCTTTCCAATAAGCCTCTTGTGTTTGCAGATGGTAGCAATTTCCCATTATATTTCCTTGACTTATTTCTGTAGTCTTACCATAGATTTAGAGGTGCACTTATTGGTTGAGATTTCCTCATTCCGTTAGGCCTCTATTTTGATTTGTTGTGAGAAGTGACAGCATTTTCTCTCCTTAGTTGCTAGATAGTTACAATAGTGAACAATCTCATTTCAGACTTGTCCGTGGATTGGCCACTCAGCGTCCATCTTGTGTAAGCTGTTTCCAACGTAGCAACTGATTTGGTAGATGCAGTTATACTAACATCCACTAAGCTAGAATCCCAGGTGGAATTTCCAACTTGTTTTCTTCAGCCATGCTTTAGCTAAGTGCTTTTGAGTGACTGGGAAGTATCCGTTCTTTCTCTCCCACATGAGCAAAACGTTTACTTTGGCGAATATAAGGCGTTTCTTCTCATCCATAGAGAAGTCCGTCATTATCACAGCCACCTTTGAAGGGGTGTGATTATGTGGGTATAGCTTCATAGATCCCAATATTGACTGGAATTTTGGAAGCAATTTTTACTGACTTTGAGGATAAGACTGGCCAGGTCTTGTGAAGACATCTCGCAGATCAGTAATAATATAAGATTCCACTGCGGAATGCATGGTTCTTATTATATAAAGAGTCGACTGCTGAACTTGCAGAGATCTTTATCTTGAAAGTAGTCAGCTGTTTGAGAACAGTGATCTTTCGTTAGTCCACTTTCGCAGACATTGTGTATAGAGTGTCACTGCTGGAGTTGCAGTGAGCTCTACCATATAAGAGTTAACTGTTTAAGAACAGTAATCCTTATTAGTCCATTCCATCACAGACTTTGCTCTTGTCTAGAACTGAGCTACATTCCTACCATTCTTCCGGCAGAAAAGTCTTCCCAATTGAGAATGAAAAAGGGGAATGACATCAGTTGTACTCAACTTTGTCCGTCCTTTAATCTCCACCATTTTAAAGGCAGAAACGCTTTCTCAACTGAGGATGAATTGACGTCCGACGTCGGAGACGGATCCTGTTTTATCTCTTCATGAAATTTTTCAGGTTGTCCACGTTATGCTCCTAGTCGTATGATACGCCAATGACATCAGGTTGGTTATCCATCGTTTCCTGGACACATACTTTTGCGTACGCTCTCCACTTCCATATGAATGACTAGGGGTCCAGTTATTTTGATGGCCTTCCTGGAGATTCAATGAGTTCACTCCTAGTGACTTGGATCCTAATACACCAGAGATCACACCATCGAACAATAGACTAATGTCTTATAGACACCAGACTGTGGTCGGGTCATGAATGACTGACCATGACATCAGGTAGAATCTTCCCTTCATCTCGTCCATTACGTATCAAGTACGCTTAATAATACCACTACTTCAGGAATGGCAAGTGACTGAGTTGATAAGGATGTTTCTCCTGGAGATTCAATCGTGCTTACTTTCTCAGCAGCTTGATCAGGGCTACCGACAAGAATACACAACTGAAGAATAAACCCAACGTCGAATTGACACTGGACATTAGCCGGTACGAATACTGACTATACTGAGAGAGATGGTTAGTGAGGTGTCTTAATGGTTGCCCAATTTTTCCATCAGGGTTCACACTCTCTGCTCTCAGTGTTGCCAACATGTTATGGGGACTGAGGAATTAAGTACCCATTATATGATGTGATGCAGTGATATTAAAATGTAAATACACTAATTCTCCTTTCTCCCATGCTAGCCAATAAGTTAGAAAATGGAGTAGGCCCCCTATTAATTCCCTGGATAAAGTGTTTTAATTTATCTCAAGAAAAATCAAATTTATCCTGAAATTAGCTGTCTATGTTATTCAAAAATAATTTGTGTCTTCTGGTTCTCAGGTACCTTTGATACTCATAGTGAACACAGTATGCACAAAATTAAACAACATCATTGACAGTCCATTACATCAGCCCATCTTGAAACACAACATTATCATGGGTATAGCACACATGTTGACCCATAAGATAATTAACATTTTTGTTCAACTACATTGTACAATGTGACATTTGTGAACAGTGATACATGCAATATTACCACCATTGATGAAACAACCACCACCCGAGATTTACTTGTGGGTTTAAACATCTGGACCTTTTGTCCACATTTATGTGACGAGATCCATTAACCACATCATAAAACTCTAAGCAATAGGTTTAATTTTGCGAGAGGTTACTCCCTGATTCTAATACAAACATAGATATCCTCCACAGGAGTCCCAGACAAGGTATACCCATAGTTTACATCCCGAGTCGTCAGACCTCGTTATGTGAATCCCATAAAAGGTATTCCGAGGGTTCAATTAGTGTATAGAGCACTCAATATGTGATTACCTTGAGGGGTGTTCCCAGAGTTCTAATTGCCTATATTAGTCCACAATATGTGATCCCCTTTAGTAGGTTATTCCCGGGGTCCAGTCGCGGATATGAGGCCCCAACATGTGAGGTTTTCTTGTGGGGTTTATAGAGAATTACAGAAGTTCTAATGAGTGAAGTTCTATAAAGTATATCTCTCTATAAAAGATACAGGTTAGTAACAGCAAGTGTTGTCTAGAGGTATTGATATTTATTCTCGCATAACCCTTGTAGAGAAACCATTCAGAATTTTGGCTCATCGAGTATCCCCCACTGTGAGAAATTAGACCTAAGTTAAGTTCTACACAGAATTATTTATAGATAATTTCTCTTCTAGGCCATATATATATATATATATATATATATATATATATATAGAGAGAGATCTTGGCAGTTAGCCACAGTAACCAATGAAAGCAGTTCTCTCATCTTCCAGCTGACTGTGCTCTGGTCGCCAACCTCATTTTTGATCTCATTACTTATTTCAAGTGACACAAGACACTTGGACAAATGATCACATTGACAATTGTACCATTGTAGTGAACATAACAACAACTGTATTTTACACTGGTTGAACAAGACAACATGAGAAGATCTTGACCACAGTTGGACAAACATTCACAAATAATGATCACACCAACAGGTTAGACAAGTCATACATCATGGAAGATACTTGACAACAACCACACAGACTTTCACAATCTCTGTAACCAACAGCAACAGTAGAGTAACAGTCACCATGAAGATGCTTGACACCAGTTGGACATTTCTTTCTCAACAATGTACAAGACATTCACAGAGACATGTATCTCAAAAACTGTTCTCTTACTACTAATACTTTTATTAATGTTTGATGAGGTCAAGTGAAGACTCAGGCTTCATATTCTGCCAACAATTTACATCTCAAATATGTTTATATGCAAATTATAGTGACATTATCTATGAAAATCCAAACACATCACTCAATATCCCCACAGAAACATCAATCTAAATAAACTCTCCTCCTTCACATCTCTACTCCATAAGTTATCCTACACACCACTTTAGACTTAAATCCTTTCTTCGACTGTTACTGAGGGAAACACCAGATAAGCCATAAATTGGGGCAAGCATAGGGACGTTCTGCTCCACTGGTCTGTTTCATCCTTTTAGCACCTATGATGGTGTTGGACAGCTCAGGTTACAGTTCTCCCCGTGATGGTTTTCCAATTCAGGCTATTCCCTTCTGTCACAATCTTGAAAGAAATTTTAAAGCTCTATCTTTTCACTGGTGAGTTCATGAAGTTGACACTTAGCACTGTTCTTTTACTTTTCCAGTAGAGGAAGATCTAAAAAGAAACAATATGTCCTAGCATTCTTCCTTCTGTCTATCTCACCTAAATTTGACTGTTCATGAAGTTGACACCCAAGACTGTTCTTTTACTTTTCCAGTGGAGGAAGATCTAAAAAGAAACAATATGTCCCAGCCGTCTTTCTTCACAGTCTATCACTCCTAAGATTTCTGATGGAACTGAATCACCACACCGACTTAACACCAATCCATTTTGTGAATTTGCTCTATTTATTAACTTCTGCTCCTTCAGCTTTCAGCCATTATTAATATTAAGCTGTGATAGGGTCAGCTCCAAGTGCACCTTTAATGTCCACTCTTAGCCAGTAGTGACATGCTGAAGACCAGGTGATCTCTCCTCTTAAGGTTTCTTCTTGAATTTATCTTGAAGATATAGCCTGGAGCTTTTACAAAATTGGAGAGTATCCCTGTCTTAGGCTTTTAAGAAAGACTTTTCTTCAGTGCCATCTGTATAGGCCAGAATTAGTGGATTCAGGCTAAATCTTTGCAACCTGTTGTTCATTTTGGTCTTTTTGGAGTCTGACTTTTCAGCTGGAGTTGAAGCTAGAGCTCAGGACTTCCCTGGAGTTGTCCTGGTAATTGAAAAGGGCCTCCTCCATCTTCCTCATCCTCTGGAGTGCAGATGACCACCTCCCAAAGAATGCTTTTGGGCAAATTTTACCACTGCATCTTGAACATGTCCTTACGGGATGGAATCAAGGCTTCGACTGGCGGGCTAATTATGTATTAAGGAGCGTTACCAGCCCAAGGGTTACCCAATCAAATTGAGACCCCACCATTCATCTACCCTCTCTCGATCTAGAATCTACGATTCTATTTTTAGTTAGGGTATCACGACGGCTTACGTAGTTAACTACTGAGTATTGAGAAATGTAAATGGACTGGGGATGCGAACGTCTGAAGTCATCATGCCACAACTGTTGTTGTACATGTCTGCTAGTTTCTCTAGTTCGTTGTCGGCAAGATTTCGGCCTCTCATGTCTGTCTGGTTGCTCTGCTCTAGATAGCGAGCGTTCGAAGAGGGCTTTGCCCTTGTCCTCGCCAGTCCTCTGCCAGATGAGGTCAGCGCCTTGGAAGTAAGAAATTCTCTTATTCTTGATTACCCAACTCATGCTTTTAAGTAGTCGCCAGAACAATTTAAGTGACTTGTCTATGCTTACTCTTTGACATGCCGATGCCCATTTTTCACCTTTAGCCACCTTAACCAGTTGTTTTTTAAATAGCTTACTTTTGCGTGCATCTCTCTTTCTAAGTTCATGCAGGGACTAGGATGGGCAACTCTGTTCTTCTTGGCGATGTGCCATTTCCTTACAGCACTATGCTTATCCACCCAGGCCCTCTCTACCTCAAAATTCCAACACGGTGGCTGCTTTCAGCTTTATTTTCCTGCCCTGAAGCTTTCTGCGCTTGTCGCGCCTTATTTTATTCACCACATCTTACTGGAAGGTCTTGACCGCTGACTTCTGCTGCCTGGTTCTGCCTTTCTCCACCAATTTGCTGCAAGGGTGATGGTCGCTGCCGTGGTACCCTAGGACACCCCATTTGCACACTGTAATGAGTGAAGGAGAAACCAGCGCCAAATCAATAGCACTGTCCTCATCACCTGGCCGGCCTGCTGTCCTGATATCACAGCCATTGTTGATACATACCAGGTCAATGGTTTTGAGTGCAGTCTCGAGCTCCTCTCCCTGTGTGTTGGTGGAAATGTTTTCCCATGATCTGCCTTTCGCGTTGAAATCGCCACAGAAAATAGCATTTCTCTCGTGACCTAATATGTCACTTAAGCACTGCCACTTCTGGGAATCCACACTCGCGTTACGGGCATAAACATTAACCAACACATATGGTAGACCGGATTGAACTCTTACCGCCTGTATTTGTATGTCGTCATTGTCCCAGCTGGACATGTCTAGATCTGACGCCACCAAGCTGTCGTAAATGAGAATCGCCATTTCCAGGTGTCGTCTGTTGTAGAAGCATTTGAAGCCGGCAATATGGAGTAACTGATCACACAGTATCGTCTCCTGGAGTGCTACGATGTCGTTCCTGTATACCAGATTTAATAGAATAGGTCCCCGTTGTTTTAAGCTGACACAGTTCCAATAAAGAATACGGGTCTTTCTGAGGCCCAGACGGTCACACTTGAGTCTAAAACGTCTTTTGCCCCCTCGTTTTCCGTGCCGTTTGGGCCAGCCTGTCTTCCACGTCGCCTTGTTAAACGCACGAAACACAAACGTTGTTCCGCCATTTTGAAAACACAGAACACCACAGAACCACACACTTTGCAAAAATTCACTCAAGGATTGCTTCGCTCGATGCACGAACTCCACAGCATCGGCGCAGATCTTGAGAAGAAACTCCTAGTTTTACATCCTGGCACACAAATTGCACGCAAGAGATGAAAAAATCCATCTCCTACGTGAAAAAATTAATGGTCTCAAAACAACACGACCGTCCGCCGCCATCTTGACCTTATCTAAGGCTACATCACATAACACACACACACATACAAACACAAGTGAAGTTATGTTGACTTTAGTATCACCATCATGTGCCCTGACAAATGGCATAGGCCCCTATGTCTCAACACAGATCTGGATCCTTGGTATTCTGAACAGGTTCTATAGTTGGCATTCCCCCTATGTCCCCGTCTTGGACCATCAAGTAACATTTCTCTCGGTCTGCTTCTACCGCTGGTCTTTCCAGCCCTCACTATGTTTATTTGAGTTCTCTCTTTTAGGTTCCTAACTTCTGTAACAAGCCGGGGGCGCAGATTAGGCGTGAGCGCCCAATCTTGCAAAATACTCTCATGGCTTGTGCATTCATCACCTCTGGATGCAAAAGTTCACCGCTTGACCTTCACTGTTTTAACTAACAGGAGAAAGGGCGACGGCGAGATTCTGGCGCCGTAAAACTAGACGCTCTAGATATATGTTTACGTACTTACATGAACAGACACGTGTCTACGTACATACATATCTAAATTTGAGTAAAATCACAGTCTACTCTAGCAAAGGAAGGTGTTGAAGACAGAGGCAACCAGCCTGGAGGTGCACCATAGAATGTAAACAAGAATGTAAACAAGAATCTACCATAGAATGTAGGATGCCACGCAATTACGCCATGAAATATTTCGATTACTACAAGCGACAACATTGCAGTTATAGACAAATTTCAAGTGAACGAAAGAAGAAAAAGAAGATCTCTTTTAGACTGTGATTTATCACATAAGGATTGTTTCATATTCTGAAATGCAACTTTGTCTGGTCTTCCTCTGCTCTCAATATGTCCCTTCTAGCGCAAGAGTCTTTTCTTCACTTCTTGGTTCATTTGGTTGTTTCGGGATTTCAGGTTTAAAGACTGAGCACAACCCACTGCTGGCGACGCCGATCGTATTTCGATTATGTCCACGTCAGATTGGAAGCACTAGACTCGAGTTTCGCTCTCGTTTGAGATCGTCAGTAGTGCATATCCCTGACTGGACTCTAGATCGAACCCCGGATCACTTGCGTGTGAGGCGATTGAGTAGCCACTTGATCACGCGCCTCGCGCTAGATGTGACCAAATTATTACACTAGAATATCACAACGTCACCCATCGGAGGCTATAAATCAACATTTGCTCGATCGCGGCGACTGACGTCCTTCAATCTTTGTGGCCCCGAATGAACAGGTCTTCTCGATCTGGCAAGGCACACCAGGCGCCTAAAGTCCAACCAGCTATAATCAAATTGATTTGTTTGGTATTTGTTTAGAGATTAGAAGTTTCAATATTGAGCACAACCCACTACTGGCAAAGCTGATCGTATTCCGGTACGAACCTAAGGCATATCCAAGTCAGATTGGAAGCACTAGACTCGAGTTTCGCTCTCTTTTGAGCTCGTCATTAGTGCATTTCCCTGACAGGACCCGGAATCCAACCCCGGATCACTTGCGTGTGAGGTTCACATCTCGAGTCCAGTCAGGGATATGCACTACTGACGAGCTGAAACGATATCGAAACTCGAGTCTAGTACTTCCAATCTGACGTGGATAGGCCTTAGGTTCTTATCTGAATACGATCAGGGTTGCCAGTAGTGGGTTGTGCTCAATCTTTTAACTTCTGTTTTCACTGGTATAACTCTAGTTCTCTCCATGAGCTTCACGTTCGTGATGTTGTCATGCCATTGTATTTTTTCTGTGCAGACACTAATTTGTGAATGTTTGTTATTTATTTGTAATCATTTTCGTTGTTCTGTATGTTTCTGATCCACGCAGTAATATCGATTTAATGTTAGAATTTACTATTCTAAATGTATTTTCTTTTGACATCTACACATTTCCAAGTCTTATAGAAAGTACTTCTACCCTTTTGTATTATTGTACGGATATTTCGGTATGAGCGTTGATCGTCCAGAAAGCAATGGCAAACTACTGAACGTAAACTTGACTAGTATATCACAAACAGTCAAAAAATGCTGGGGTTGGCTGCGACGTTATGTAAAAGACATGCAATTAATAATTTAAAAAAAATATAGGCAACTTAGGTACTGTCGACCAGCAGTGTTACGCAAGGTAAAATATATCATAATTCGACGATGAGCAATATATAATATCTACATTTAGCAATATAAAACAACTACATTAAGCAATATATAATATATAGTTAAGCTATAAATAATATCTTTTTTTTATGTTGCATACCCCTTACAGGACGTTGCAGTCAACACCAGCATTTTTCAGCTGCTGTTGATGTATTAGGAAAGATTACCTTTAATCTTTAGGCTTTACCTTACCTTTGGTAAGGATGACTCTCATGTCCTTTTCAGGACCCACCCCCCACTGGTCCAAGCCTGACACCCAGCTCACACCTGTGGCTCCTAGTAGCTGTCAGCATACGACAGCGGCAACCCTCCGGGCAACAGCTGTGAGAGGCTGGCTAAACCAGACGCTGGTAGCCGATTTGGTGTCAAACCAAGCGGCGAACTAGGGTATGCCTACCCAGCATGTGAAGACAGGATCCGAAAGACTGCGAGGAAGAAATTATTCCTGATTCAATGGGCAAGACGGCGTTTACCTGCAAAGCCTTGTGGAACGTAATGAGCACGGCAAGGCAGTAGAGCGCCCTGGTAATCCACTGCACCTGTATTCGTCTCCAGTCGTCTTGACTTGTCCTGCCACTGGATTCAGATGGACTCAGGCGAGAGAGTGAGGTCGACGAATTGCGCAACTCTTCCTCACTTTAATCCAATTCATCGCGCAAGTCATTCTTCATCCAACGTCATATACCTTCAAGCCCTGTGGCGATGATCGAGCGGCGAAGCGGCAGGCGTGGGTACGCTGGCAGCCGTAGTCGCAGACCTGCACACAGGAGGCTCGAGCCATGTGGTCGTCTTCTACTGACAGGAGCAGCAGTGGGATTCGGCAGCCCCCTGAGCGACTGAGCAGCCCTCTATAGGAACACACTGCTCACCTCCATAGCTTGAGGAAGGAGCTAGAAAAGGTGCCCTAAACATTGTCTGCTCCATCACTACCTAACCAGCTAGCCGCGGTTGGTGGGTACCCTAAACTGCGGTCGACATACAAACAAAGAAAAAACAGGTAACGCTAAAAGAGCAAACCATATTCCCTTAACAATCGGAACTTGGAATGTACGCACCCTACTTGACAGAGATGGGGCGTCGGGTCCAGAGAGACGAACAGCACTGGTTGGGAGAGAGCTGTGCAGGTACAACATCGACATTGCAGCCTTGAGCGAGACACGACTTGCAGAAGAAGGCCAAATCTGTGAAATAGGTGCCGGCTACACATTTTTCTGGAGTGGAAGGAAAAGCGAGGAAAGACGCCAATCCGATGTAGGATTTGCCATTAAGTCGGCCCTGGTCGGCAAACTAGCTGGATTTCCAAAGGCTATAAGCGACAGACTCATGACCAATAAATTGCCCCTGCTGAATGAAAGGAAGCATGCAACCATTGTGAGTGTCTACGCACCAACTATGACCAATGAAGACGATGTCAAGAACAAGTTCTATGCGGACCTGCATAATGTATTAACATCTGTTCCCAAAGGAGACAAACTTATACTCCTTGGGGATTTCAATGCCAGAGTAGGCACGGACACCACCTCTTGGAGTGGCATTATTGGAAAGCACGGAGTCGGAAATTGTAACAGCAATTGACTCCTCCTTCTTCAGACATGTGCCGAACACGATCTCCTGATTACCAACACAATTTTCCGTCTCCCCATGAGAAACAGGACACCGTGGATGCACCCTCTCTCGAAACACTGGCACCTCATTGACTATGTCATCGTCATGAGGAGTGACAGACAAGACGTTCGGGTGACAAAATCTATGTGTGGTGCCGAATGTTGGACAGACCATCGTCTCATTATCTCGAAAATAAACATTCACATCAAACCACCACGGCGTCCTCAAGGGGTGAAAATGCAAAAAAAAAAAAAAAAAAACTAAATGTCACCCGCCTAAACAGCAAGAAAATGCAGCTGTCGTTTGAAAATATGCTGGAAGACCGCCTCAAGCCCAATGTTGCAGCTAAACAGGATACAGAAACAGAGTGGAGAGCCCTAAAGGACATAATTTACAACACTGCTATGGAAATCCTGGGGCCAGCCCCCCCCCCCCCCCCCCCCCCCCCCCGAAAGCATAAAGACTGGTTTGATGAAAATTCCGAAGACATCAACCAATTGCTGGCCGAGAAACACCTTCTCCTCAATGCACATTTGAATTACCCGAAGTCAACATAAAAAAAAGATGCCTTTAAGAACATTCAGAGAGTAGTGCAGCAGAAACTTCGGCACATGCGGGACTCCTGGCTGAGCAGCAAAGCTGATGAAATTCAGGGCTTTGCTGACAGACATGATATGAAAAACTTCTACAACTCACTGAAAGCGGTCTATGGTCCTACATCACCAGGCACAGCTCCCCTCCTCAGTGCAGATGGGGGAACATTAGTCACCGATAAGAAAGACATCCTTCAACGCTGGGCAGAACATTTCAGCAACATCTTAAATGCAACTTCCTTCATCGATGATGAAACCATCAACTGCCTTCCTCAAGTTCCCACCAATGATACACTTGATGACCTGCCAACCATAATGGAAGTAAACAAAGCCACCCAGCAACTCTCCAGCGGCAAGGCACCTGGTCCGGACTCCATCCCGGCAGAGATATACAAGGCAGGTGGGCCGGTCCTAACAGAGCAGCTTCACCAAGTCTTTACAAACATTTGGGTAACGAGACCATGCCACCAGATTTCAAGGACGCGTCAATAGTCCACCTTTACAAACGAAAAGGAAACCGCCAATCCTGTGACAACCACCGAGGCATCTCCTTGCTTTCAATTGCAGGGAAGATACTCGCCAGAATTCTTCTCAATCGCCGCACGGCCCATCTCGATTAAGGTCTTCTTCCTGAGAGTCAGTGTGGCTTCAGAAAAGAACGTGGAACAGTTGACATGATTTTCGTTGCAAGGCAGCTGCAAGAGAAATGTCAAGAACAGAACTGCGAAATGTTCTCCACTTTCATTGACCTTACCAAGGCTTTTGATACAGTCAGCAGAGAAGGACTGTGGAAGATTATGGCAAAATATGGCTGTCCACGAAAGTTTGTCCAAATAGTGCGGCTATTTCATGATGGCATGCAGGCAAGAGTACAGGAAAATGGTGAACTGTCTGAGCCATTTCCTGTCACCAATGGAGTGAAACAAGGATGTGTTCTGGCACCAACACTGTTCATCCTCATGTTTTCAGCTATGTTGATGAATGCCTTCGAGAACAAGGACATTGGAATAGACATCAACTATCGCATGGATGGAAAGTTATTCAATCTCAGAAGGCTGAAAGCTAAAACCAAAATTGACAGCGACACCGTCAGAAAGCTTCTGTTTGCTGATGATTGCGCTGTATACGCCAACTCAGAGGCGGACATGCAACATAATGTTTCAGCTTTCTCACATGCCTGTGCCAACTTTGGGCTCAATATCAATTTGGAGAAGACTGTAGTTATGTACCAGCCAGATCCAGGTAATAATCACACTGTGCCGAATATCAAAGTGAATGGTCATAGTCTAAGTGTTGAGGACAAATTCACCTGTCTTGGCAGCACTGTGTCCCAAGCTGCCACAATTGATGATGAAGTGAATGCAAGAATCTCCAAGGCCAGTGCGGTCTTTGGCAGACTGTACAAGAATGTATGGGACAGAAATGGAATAAGCCTGCAAACAAAGCTGAAAGTCTACAAAGCAGTTGTATTATCCACACTGCTATATGCTTGTGAAACCTGGACTGTTTATCAGCAGCACGCTAGGAAATTAAACCACTTCCACACAGTCTGCCTTAGGAAGTTACTGAAGATTAAATGGCAAGACAAGATCCCAGACGGTGACGTCCTAGAAAGAGCGTCCATGCCCAGTATCCACACTCTACTAATGAAGAATCAGATTCGCTGGGCTGGTCACTTGAATCACATGTCAGATCACAGGCTCCCCAAACGATTTTTTTACGGCGAGTTGCGTTGTGGTAAACGCTCCCAAGGCGGCCAGAGGGAACGCTTTAAAGACACTGAAAATCTCACTGAATGCTTGTGGAATTCATCATGACACCTGGGAGACTGCAGCCAGAGACCGAAATTCGTGGCGTGCATCATTACGCAAGGGTGCAGTCACTTGTGAGGCAACCAGGACTGCAAGTGTTGTGAGGAAAAGACAGAACAGAAAGACCACTGCAGAAAATCCCCCTCCAGAAAGGTCAAGCATTCTTTGTGCACATTGTCAAAGAACATTTCGAGCCAAAATAGGCCTTATCAGCCATCTTAGAACTCACGGCTCCATACTTTCAACCCCACTGGATGAAATGAATGGTTATCATCATTCTTGATGGACAAACAACGGGCAAGATTACGCTCAGTAATTTGTCATTGCTTTTTGAACGACTGGCTCACATACCCAGTAAGTTACCAGCGCGGCGCGAATCGCTGCCGATTATTGCGCAACTGCGTTCCATCCATCCATCATGTGCGATGCCATTAAGCGTGGGCGGTCATGTTTTGCCATCTCATTCGATCACCAGAGTCGTGGATCAGCACCGTGTTTCTGTCTCAACCATACCACGTGGCCAAGCCATCCAGATATTTACTTCTCAGTCTTCCCCTTGGTCTCCTTCCCCCGGTCTTGCCAGTTGTCACCAAGCTCTCCAGTTCATTTCTTCTCACAACATGCAGTTGCGTTACTCATGAGAATATAAGGGATTATAGAGAAAGACGTTAACTTCTAGGCCAAGGAGACCGGCTATATATAATATATACTTGAAGTAATATATAATATCTACATTACATTGGCACCTTTCCGTCTTGACAGACGATAGTTTGGTACATTGTGCTTCAAAAAGGCTTAATAACTGTCAAATGGCAATAACTACGATCCATGGCGGTGGCGAGTGTGGCTGGGAAGGCCAATTCTTGCTGCAAATGTTTGCCCACAGTAGGTGCATGTGAAAACATGGTCATTTCCACCATTTTGCACCATCTTACGTCTCTCACGCTCTGTGTGTGCTTTATCTGCAATCATTTTCTCCTTTGTCTTTATTCCATTTCTGATAGTTGCCCTCCATGCAAGACGTTCAGCGGCAACGTGCTCCCATTGTGCATTATCAATGCCTGTATCAATCATGTCCCGCTTACACACATCTTTGTATCGTAGTAGAGGCCGACCCTGAGATCTCCTACCCGTCTGTAATTCACCAAAAAAAGATGTCCTTTGGTATTCTACCATCATCCATCCTCCTAACGTGTCCTATCCATCTAAGTCTACGAAGACTGAGCATGGAATACACCGTCACACAACCTGATCTTTCCAATACTTCAGTATTTATGATTTTGTCTTGCCACTTAATACCAAGTATTCTTCGCAGACACCGCATATGAAAGCTGTTTAAACGTTTCTCTTGGCGTGAGTAAGTTGTCCAGGTTTCACTGCCATAAAGAAGAGTACTAAGGACACAGGCTTGGTAGACGAGGACTTTTGTTTTGGCATTAAGCTTCCTGTTCTCCCAGACTCTTTTTGCTAACATGTTCATTGTTGTTGCTGCCTTGCCAATCCTGATGTTGATCTCCTGATCGAGGGATAATTTGCTATTTACCTCTGATCCAAGATATGTAAAATGGTCTACTATCTCCAGTTCGGCGTCGTCAATAAAGTTTGATGGTACACCATGTGCACCATGTGACATAATATGTGTCGTCTTCTTTTTGTTAATTGTTAAACCAAATTCAGAACAAGCATTGGAGAATGCAGATAGTAGATGTTGTAATTCTTCCTCAGAGTGGGTCGTAATTGCAGCATCATCCGCAAAAAGCAACTCTCTGATTAGTACCCTGCTAATTTTGGTCTTGGCCTTCAATCTCTGAGCATTATAGAGGCCACCATCTGAGCGTGAGTGAATGTATATACCGTCATCCTGATCACGAAAGGCATATTTCAGTAGAAGTGAAAGGTATATCCCTAAGAGGGTGGGGGATAGTACACAACCTTGCTTAACTCCACTCTTGATTTCAAACTCTTCTGAAGTTGAGCCATCAAACTTGATTATACCCTTCATGCCTGTGTGGAACGATTCCACAATGGACAGAAGAGTTGGTGGACAGCCAATCTTCTTTAGTGCTTTGAACAGACCCTTACGACTGACCAAATCGAATGCCTTTGTGAGGTCGATGAAGGCAATAAACAGTGGCTGATTTTGTTCCCGCATTTTTCTTGCATGTGTCGCAATGAGAATATCATATCAATGGTAGACCGGTTCTGACGGAAGCCGCACTGTGATTCGGGGTAGACTTGATCTCCCAGGACTTGAAGTCTGCGCAGGACAACTCTGGCAAATACTTTCCCAACAATACACAGAAGTGAGATACCCCTATAGTTGTTGCAGTCACTCCGATCTCCCTTGTTCTTGTACAGCGTTATGATGTTTGAATTATCTACATTAAGCCATATATAATATCTATATTAAGCAATATATGATAACAACACTAAGTAATATACAACTTCTACATTAAGCAATATACAATATATACTTTAAACAATATATAATTTGTACAATAAACAATATATAATATCTATATTAAGCAATATATGATAACTAAACTAAGCAAAATATAACTTCTACATTAAGCAATATATATTATCTACATTAACTAATATATAATACGGTATATACATTAAACAATATATAATATCTACAGCTGAACAAAGGCAAAATGAAGGCATATATCTTCATCGTCTGCCTGCTTGGCGCGGCGTCTGCAGAATACTCAGCAAGCAGGGAAACTGAGAAGATCGCCAGGGCAAACAACAAATTCTCTCAACGCCTGTACCAGCAGATTGCTTTGGGCGCGAACAATCAGATCTACTCGGGATACAGGTAATTGTTCAGTGTGTGTTTATGTAGCAATCATTCATTCTGTTCATGTTCTCAAGATGTTGGGTTGAGGCGAGTTCAGTTGATATACTAACCACATCACTAACTCATTCCCACACGCGCTCCGGTCCCTCGTTCAACAGCCAGCGAAGAGTCCTACTGTTAATCACTCCAACTGCCACTTGACTGAAAGTTCTCCTGGTTTTCCCTCTTAGTTTTGAGATTCGCCCAGAACATCTGCCGATCCCCCGTCATATTATTATCTCCACATACGGGTTCTCATTCTGTTGCCCTGCTTTCTCCACCTGGTTCAACAGGTGCACGACCACCCCCTCTCTTGTCCACAGGTAATCTACCACCGAAAGGCGCAGTCCCTGCCAACACATCAGCCTGTTCATTCCCCCGCACTCCCGCATGACCAAAGCAGAAAATCCATACAATTCTCAGTCTGTGACCACTGAAGCGAGGCAAGAAATTATACACGAACCATTTCTTTCTCCACCGTACTAAGCATACTCCGTGATTTCGTAATGAATAAAATGTGTATTGCAGCGATCTCTTCCAATCAACGTAAGGCTGCTGTTACTGCTTTCACATTCATTCTCATGTTGGAGGTCGTAGTCGCATATGCCAGATTCATTTATCAAGCATTGTCCATTAGCCTTCACAATGAAACCCCAGCCACTACTTCTGTTTCTCACCACTGACCCATCAGTATAGATCACTATGTCAAGTTGATGTGTATTACTCTGGATCATTTGTTGCACCTCAAACTATGTGCCGCCTGCAGCCCATTCTCTTCAATCACGACCCCATTGTGCCAGTCCGAAATGTATTCTGTTACTTTTACCCATTATTTTTCAGGATTGATGTTTTCTATTTCACACACATGGCTGTTTCTGCCTGTGGCATCCAGGACCCGCCTCTTCTCGATATGTGACCCTTGGCCATATCCCCGCATCGTGCAGGGGTGGTCTCTGTCTGCAGAGACCTGGAGAACCTGGTTAGCCACTCCTTCATCCCACTAAATAAAGGAAACATGAAATCATGCGAGCGGGTGGTGCATTGAATTTGAGATCAGCTGCCAGCCATTTGTTGATTATGAGCTCAAGTTTGCGAAAATGATCATGAAACATTTTTACAGAGAATGACTACGGTCACTGACCAGCAAGGTCAGACTGCCTTCTATGCAGATGCCTTAGAAATCATGAATGTCACTACTGTGTAGGTTTATCTTCGTAAATGGATTTCCATAGGAGCAGCCTCGTCGGCTAGGAAATTACAACTACGAGAGGAAAACAGGATGTAATACCTTTTGTTTTTGAAAACTTATTATCATATCGTACTTAGTATTCATAACATTAAGCTGAATTATGTCATGGCAGCATCCACGTGGCTATGTCAATGACGTCACTTGGAGCTCGTGGAGATACCAGAACGGAAATAGAGACAAGTCTGGACCTAAACGTCTTTAGATCGCAGACAGCGCGACACCAGGCTTACAAAGGCGTCATTGATCAGGTACAAGCTGGAGGATGAGTCAGATTTCATTACATGTTACTATTATCATTATCATCATCACCAGCAGTATCACTATTATCACACACATCATTTACGCAAACACATATACACGTATGCACACACACACACACAAACATATATCTCTGTGTATGTGTGTGTATGTGTGTGTGTGTGTGTGAAAGAGAGAGAGAGAGAGAGAGAGAGAGAGAGAGAGAGAGAGAGAGAGAGAGAGAGAGAGAGAGAGAGAGAGATAATCAGGTCCCATGCTAATAAGCTTAGGCGATCATAATTTCGTAATTCACTATTATACACCATCACTATCATCATCATCATCATAATCATCATCATCATCATCATCATCATCATCATCATCATCATCATCATCATCATCATCATCATCATCATCACGAATATCATCATCATCATCATCATCATCATCATCATCATCATCATCATCATCATCATCACGATCATCAATGATATAAGTGTATCCAGATTCGCAGTCATACATTAATATGAATTCTATGTACAGAAATCATACATTAATAATGGCTGTAAGTATTACCTAAGAATTATAGTTCCAACAATTAATGACAAGGAATTATTGCATACGATGGTGGTCATTTCATTGTTCTGGTTTAAAAAAAAAAAAAAATAATTCGTTTGCGCTTCTGTGTATTTGATTTATCTGTTATAGAGTGGTTGTTATCATTGTATCTAATTATTTGAATGTCTGTACTCGCCAAACACGCATTCACACACACCGCGCACACACACAGAGAGTGTGTGTGTGTGTGTGAGAGAGAGAGAGAGAGAGAGAGAGAGAGAGAGAGAGAGAGAGAGAGAGAGAGAGAAGAGAGAGAGAATGCGGTCAGAAAAACAACAACAAAATAGGGCATTTTTTCTTAGCGACTCAATGAGCATGCTCAAGAGGATAGAGATGGGGTGGATCCGAAGAGAGTTGTTGCTGTCTCTGGAGCGGTCTCGGCTGAAAAAGAGTAGTTTCATCTTCGTGCCACAGCATGCGGAAGTACAAGGAAATGAGCGGGCTGACAAGCTCGCAGGTGAGGCTACTGTGGAGGGCGGACGCGCCATGGACCAGGCCGACATTCTGAATGCTCTACGAGAAGTGAGACTTTTGCGAGAACCAAGTGATGACTGTGAATCTACAACAATGGCCAGACTGCGAGAACAGCAAATTAAAAGAGGGGTGGCCAAACAAGAATACTACGCAGGAAGCCAAAGAAAATTGATAAACCAACACAGAACTGGTGTGGTTAGCCGATATACGCTGCGGGATTTGCTGAGGAGGGGATCCGAGCACTTATGGACTGAATGGTTCGATGTGCAATGAGGATTATCTGTCGACTAACTAACTAACCTGAATGCGGGGATGGATGGATGAACAACCCTAGAAGACGTGGCAATTAACTCCTATGAATAATCAAAAACAATATATTCCATTAGTGAATTTAAACTCAGAAGTCACAAACAATATATTGCACGATTCATTGCCTGGCATATTTCGCTTCATCGTCAGGTCCATACTGCTGAGTTATTTGTCATATGAAGTTAAAAAATGAACAATACTTTTGCTGAAACATTCTATGAACATATTTATCCGTTACCTTACTGTTATCTTAATGTCGCTTTACGTGGCATAACAATCTTCGTTTCTTGGAGACCAATTTGAACCCAACAATGTCCTCCCAACAGCTAAACTCCGCTCCGAGGGTGAAGGTTCTCACCGCCAATGGTATTTTCGTGAACCAAGAGAGGACCGTTAGAGGCGCCTTTGTCAACGATGTCAGAAACTACTACCAGGCTGACGTGTCCACCTTTGACCCCAGTGACCCAACTGGCCCGGAAACGGTTATCAACGACTATGTTGAAAACAAAACCCAAGGACTCATCAGGGACCTTATCCCACCAAGTAATGGTTACATGTACATTTTTGTCTAAACAATGGCTTACTAATGTACTTTTTTTTTGGGTCTAAACAATGGCATGCTACTCTACATTTTTGTCTAAACAATGACATACTGACAGAGTACTTTCTCTACAGGTGCCAAGAATGACATAATAATGGAGTAAAGTACTGAATTCCTTTCAATTTTTACCGGGGAAAAATTGCGGGGGGGGGGGGGGGGAATTAAAATAAACCAAAACTGAAGCAATGCAGATTATCAGATAGCATGGCCCACTAACATTGAAGTAATGCAGGTTAGCAGATCTCCTGGCCTACACTAAAACTGAAAGTAATGCAGGTTAGCAGATCTCCTGGCCTACACTAAAACTGAAAGTAATGCAGGTTAGCAGATCTCCTGGCCTACACTAAAATGGAAGTAATGCAGGTTTGCAGACTCCTTATTTGCATATCCCCTACAGAACGTTGCAGTCAACACCAGCATTTTTCAGATGTACTAGGCATGATTACGCTCAGTAGTTTGCCATTGCTATCTGAGCAACCGGCACACATACCCCTTAAGTTACCAACGCGGCGAGTACCGCTACCGATTCTCGCGTAGGTTACGTTACTCGCGAGAATATACGGGATTACGGAAAAAGACGTCAACCCCTAGGCCAGGAAGACCGGCGCAGATCTCCTGGCCTACACTAAAATTGAAATAATGCAGGTTAGCAGATCTCCTGGCCTACTAACAATTTGTTAACAATTGCCAAATACAATTAACGACATGACATTGTTAATAATTTTCAGATACCATTACTGACTTGACATTGTTAACAATTCCACATAAACTTAATTACTTGATATTATTAATATTTTTCAGGTGCCATTAATGCCTTGACAATGTCGGTTGTGGTGAACACTCTATACTTCAACGCGTCGTGGCAGGAGCCATTTTATGAAAGGCTGACGAGACAAGCGGACTTCTTCACCGCTCAGGGAACAATCCAGGTACTTCACCATTACTCGTCTGTTTAACACTAAACTACGTTGTATTCAGTTAACCCTGTTGATAAGTGAGGGAGGGCGGGAGTGAGTGAGTGAGGGGGGTGGGGGAATGGGGAGGGAGTAAGTGGGGAGAGGTAGTGACAAAGGGAGGGAAGTAGCAAGTGAGAGACGAATGGAGTTAGAGAGGGAGGGAGGGTGTGAGTGAGTGAGTGAGCGAATGAGTGAGTAAGTGAGTGCATTGTGTGATTTTTCTACTAGCACGTCAGACACTGCTTGAACACCCATGATCATTGTGACAGTATAATCCAGTGCTTGAACCCCCATGATCGCCATGTCAGTATGATATAGTACCTGAACCTCCATAATCGTCGTGACAGTATAATACAGTGCTTGAACCCATATGATCGCCATGTCAGTATAATACAGTGCTTGAACCCATATGATCGCCATGTCAGTATAATACAGTGCTTGAACCCATATGATCGCCATGTCAGTATAAAACAGTTCTTGAACCCCCATGATCGTTGTATGAGTATAAAACACTAATTGAACCCCCATGGGCGTTGTGTCAGTATAAAACAGTGCTTGAATCCCCCATAATCGTTGTGTTATTATAAAACACTAACTGAACCCCTATGATCGTTGTGTCAGTATAAATCAGTGCTTCAACCCCCATGACCGTTGTGTCAGTATAAACCAGTGCTTCAACCCCCATGATCGTTGTGTCAGTATAAAACAGTGCTTGAACCCCCATGATCGTTGTGTCAGTATAAAACAGTGCTTAAACCCCCATGGGCGTTGTGTCAGTATAAAACAGTGCTTGAACTCCCCATGATCGTTGTGTCAGTATAAAACACTAACTGAACTCCTATGATCGTTGTGTCAGTATAAAACAGTGCAAAATACTAACTGAACCCCTATGATCGTTGTGTCAGTATAAAACAGTGCTTGAAACCCCCCCCCCCCCCCATGATCGTTGTATCAGTATAAAACAGTGCTTGAACCCCCATGATCGTTGTGTCAGTATAAAACAGTACTTGAACCCCCATGATAGTTGTGTCAGTATAAAACAGTGCTTGAACCTCCATGATCGTTGTGTCAGTATAAAACAGTACTTGAACCCCCATGATAGTTGTGTCAGTATAAAACAGTGCTTGAACCTCCATGATCGTTGTGTCAGTATAAAACAAACAGAGGTCAGCATGGACGAATGGATAAGTGCTTTCGTTCTTAATCATCCGGTGTGCTGAGATGCGGGGTTCAACCCCAACACCAGACATTTGGAATAAAACTTCTCGTCCTTGACTTGGGGACGTAAATTACAAGTACCTCTGAAGTCGGAGTGGATTCGATTGATTGCGAGGGGCACTGGTAATAGGGAAAGCAAATCCACACGCAAATATCAGCCAAATACTACTGAAATAATGCATGAGTTAAAAGCGATCGTGCGCAAAACCAAAAAAAAAAAAAATAAATAAATAAATAAAAACGATATCACGGCCTTAAAGCCACAGTCACATGGAAAACAACAATAACCACGGAAAAAAATAACAAGATTATTATCATTAACAATAACAATACAAAGAAGTTTGGCAATAATAACCACACAAATAACGACGACAAAATTACATAAACAACGACAGCAACAACAATGAGGACAACACAGGCCATAATATCAAAAGAACCTCTAGGATAACGAAAACATTAACTATATCGACAACCACAACAATAACACCGACATTTTTAACAAAACACCACAGCAGAAACAACAGCAACAATTATAAATAGCAATAATAACAAAAGCATTAATAACTGTCACAATAACAACCACCACAATAACATATAACAATAGCCACCACAACATCAGCAGCAACATCCACAACACGAATAACAACTACAGCAACAATATAGAAAAATCACAACAACTACGAGAACGATAACAGTAACTAGGACAATAGTAGCATCTACAACAACAACTACAACAGCAACGAAAACTATAACATCAACAACCACAACAAATTCAAAGTGAGCGATAATGACAACAACAATAGCAACAATTACAATATTGGCAACAGCAATAACCACAAGAACAACAGCAATCAACACCACAACAACAATATATACTACAATTACTATAAAACACAACAAAAACAACACCACCAAAAAAACAATAATAAAAACTACTGCACAACACCACCACCACTTCCACAACAACAATAGTAAAACTGCCACTACAACAACAATACCACCTCTACAACAACAACACCACGAATACATCAACAACATCACCACCACCACAACAACACCACCACCACATCAACAAACCACCACTGCAACAATACCATCACGATTACAACAATAACATCACCACCACCACAACAACACCACCACTACTACAACAACAACATCAATCAAAACTACTGCCACATCAACAACACAGCCACCACAACATCAACAACAAGAAAAGCTACTGCCACAACAACAACACCACTACAACAACAACAATTAAAACTACTGCCACAACAACACCGCCACAACAACAACAACAACAATAAACATTACGGCTACTACATCACCACCACCACAACAACAACAACAACAACAAACACTATTGCCACAATAACATCAAAACCACAACAACAAAAGCAAAAGATAATGCCACAACAACAAAACCACTACAACAACATAACCGCCATTACAACAACACCATCACCAACACTACAACAACAAAATTACCACAACTACAATAACACCACCACCACGACCACCACAACAACAACACCACTACAACCGCAACACCACTATAACAACACAACCACTACAACAACAACACCACCACTACAACACAAGCACCAACACAAATATAACAACACTTCAACAAAAACAACACCACCATTACAACAACACCACCACCGCGACGACAACACCACCACCACTACAACAACACCACCACCACCACTACAAAAGCAAAAGATAATGCCACAACAACAAAACCACTACAACAACATAACCGCCATTACAACAACACCATCACCAACACTACAACAACAAAATTACCACAACTACAATAACACCACCACCACGACCACCACAACAACAACACCACTACAACAGCAACACCACTATAACAACACAACCACTACAACAACAACACCACCACTACAACACAAGCACCAACACCAATATAACAACACTTCAACAAAAACAACACCATTACAACAACACCACCACCGCGACGACAACACCACCACCACTACAACAACACCGCCACCACCACTACAACACCACCACCACCACCACTACAACAAAAACACCACCACCACTACAACAAAAACACCACCATTACAACAACAAAACTTCAACAACAACACCACCACGACGACAACAACAACAATACCACCATTACAACAACAAAAACAACAATCAAAACTACTGCCACAACAACAACACCACTGCAACAACAGCAACAATCATAACTACTACCACAACACCACCACAACAAGAACAATAAAAACTACTGCGACAACAACTCCACCGGAACAACATCAATAAAAACTATTGCCACAGTAATACCACCACTACAACAACAGTAACATTATTGCTACAACACAATAACAACAACAACAACAACATTCAAAACTACTGCCACAACAACACTACCAAAACATTAACAACAATAAAACTACTGAACCAACACCACAACAACAACAAAAGCAACAATAAAACCTACTGCTACAAAAACAGCACAACACCATCACCACTACAACAACAACAATAAAAACTACTGCCACAACACCATCACTACTGCAACTACTACAACAACAGTAAAAAATTATTTACACTACAAAACCACCAAAAAACAAAACAAAAATAAAAACTAATGCCACGACAACAACATCACTACAACAACATTAAAATATACCTTCACAACAATACCACATCAACCACAATATAAACTACTGCCATAACAACAACATCACTTCAACAACAATAAAAACTACTGCCACAACAACAACAACGCCACAACAACAACAACACCACTACAACAACAATTAAAACTACTGCCACAACAACAGCACCACCACACCAACAATAAAAACTATTGCCATAACAACAACACCACTACAAAATCAATAAAATCTACTGCCAGAAGAACAACACTACCACACCAACAATAAAAACTAATGCCACAACAAAACCACCACTAAAACAATAATAACAACTACTGCCACAAAACCACCACCACCACACCAACAACAATATAAACTACTTCCATAACAACAACACCACTACATCAACAATAAAATCTACTGCCACAACAACACCAAACCAACAATAAAAACTACTGCCACAACAACACCACCACTGCAACAACAATAAAATCTAGTGCCACAATAACAACACCACCACCACACCAACAACAATAAAATCTACTGCCATAACAACAACACCACTACAACTAAAATAAAAGCGACTGCCCAAACAACAACACCACTACAACAACAAAACAATCAACTGCCACAACAACAATACCAGTACAACAACAATAAAATCTACTGCACCAACAACAACACCACCACAAAAACAATGAAATCTACTGCCACAATAACAACATCTCTACAACAAAAATAAAAATTACAGCCACACCACCAACACCACCACCACAACAATAAAATCTACTGCCAAAACAACAACATCACCACAACAACAATACAATCTTCTGCCACAACAACAACAATAAAACCACAACAACAATAAAATCGACTGCCACAACAACAACACCACTACAATAACAAAAAAAATCTACTGCCACAACAACAATACCACAACAACAATAATAAGAAGTAATGCCAGAAAAGCAACACCAATACAACAACAACAAAAACTACTGCCACAACAACAACACCACAACAATAACCCCACAACAACAGCAATAAAAACTAATGCCACAACAACAATACCAATACAACAACAATGAAAACTACTGCGGCAACAATAACATCTGTACAACAACAATAAAAACTACTGTCAAAACGACAACAACACAACAACAACAATAAAAATTACTGCCAGAACAATTCCTCTACAACAACAATATAATCTACTGCCACAACAACAACATCACCACCACAACCACACCAACAACAATAATGTATACCGCCATAACAACAACAACAATAAAATCTACTGCCAGAACAACAAAACCACCACAACAACAATAAAATCTACTGCCACAATAACAACACCACAACAACAATAATAAGAAGTAATGCCACAACAGCAACACCAATACATCAACAACAAAACCTACTGCCACAACAACAACACCACAACAATAACCCCACAACAACAGCAATAAAAAATAATGCCACAACAACAATACCACGACAACAACAATAAAAACTACTGCCACATCAAAAACACCACCACAACAACAGTAAAATCTACTGCCACAACAAGAACACCACCACAACAATAATAAAAACCACTGCCACAACAACAACACCACCACAACAACAATAAAATCTACTGACACATTAACAACACCACTACAACAACAATAAAATATACTGCCACAACAACAACACCACCAAAACAACAATAAAATCTTCTGCCACAACAACAACACCACCACAACAACAATAAAATCTACTGCCACAACAACACCAAACAAACAATAAAAACTACTGCCACAATAACACCACCACTGCAACAACAATAAAATCTACTGCCACAACAACAACACCACCACAACAACAATAAAATCTACTGCCATAACAACAACACCACTACAACAATAATAAAAGCGACTGCCCAAACAACAACACCACCACAACAACAAAACAATCAACTAATACAACAACAACACCAGGACAACAACAATAAAATCTACTGCACCAACAACAACACCACCACAAAAACAATAAAATCTACTGCCACAAAAACAACACCTCTACAACAAAAATAAAAACTACTGCCACAACACCAACACCACCACAACAACAATAAAATCTACTGCCACAACAACACCACCACTACAACAACAATAAAATGTACTGCCAAAACAACAACACCACCACAACAACAATACAATCGTCTGCCACAACAACAACAACCACAAATCCAAAACAACAATAAAATCTACTGCCACAACAACAACACCACTACAATAAAAAAAAATCTACTGCCACAACAACAACAGCACAACAACAATAATAAGAAGTAATGCCAAAACAGCAACACCAATACAACAACAACAAAAACTACTGCCACAACAACAAACCACAACAATAACCCCACAACAAAAGTAATAAAAACTAATGCCACAACAACAATACCACTACAACAACAATAAAAACTACTGCGGCAACAACAACATCTGTACAACAACAATAAAAACTACTGTCAAAACTACAACAACACAACAACAACAATAAAAATTACTGCCAGAACAATACCGCTACAACAACAATATCATCTACTGCCACAACAACAACAACAACAACACCACCACCACACCATCAACAATAATATATACCGCCATAACAACAACAACAATAAATTCTACTGCCAGAACAACAACACCACCACAACAGCAATAAAATCTTATGCCACAATAAAAACACCACAACAACAATAATAAGAAGTAATGCCAGAACAGCAACAAAAATACATCAACAACAAAAACTACTGCCACAACAACAACACCACAACAATAACCCCACAAGAACAGCAACAAAAACTAATGCCACATCAACAACACCACCACAACAACAGTAAAATCTACTGCCACAACAAGAACATCACCACAACAATAATAAAAACCCCTGCCACAACAACAACACCACCACAACAACAATAAAATCTACTGACACATTAAAAACACCACTACAACAACAATAAAATCTACTGCCACAACAACAACACCTCTACAACAACAATAAAATTTACTGCCACAACACCAACACCACCACAACAACAATAAAAACTAACGCGACAACAACAACACCAATACAACAACAATAAAAACGACTGCCACAACAACAACAACACCACAACAACAACACCACCACAACAACAATGAAAATTAATGCCTCAACAACATAACCACCAAAACAACCATAAAAACTACTGCCACAACGAAAACACCACTACAACAACAATAAAAACTACTGCGGCAACAACACCACCACCACTACAACAATAAAATCTACTGCCACAACAACAAAACGACCACCACACCAACAACAATTAAATCTACTGCTATAACAACAACACCACAACAACAACAATAAAAGCTACTGCCCAAACAACAACACACCCACAACAACAATAAAAACTACTGCCACAACAACAACAACAACACAACGACAATAAAATCTACTGCCACAACCAGAACACCAACACAACAACAATAAAAACCACTGCCACAACAACAACACCACAACAACAACAACAAAATCTACTGCCACAACAACAACACCACAACAACAACAATAAAACCTATTGCCACAGTAACACCACCACTACAAAAACATTAACATCTATTGCTACAACACAACCACAAACACAACAACAAGAACAATACTACTGCCACAACAGCACTACCACAAAAACAACAACAACAATACAAGATATTGCCACAACAACAACAATTAAATCTACAGCCACAACAACACCACAACAACAACAATAAAAACTAATGCCACAACAACAACACCAATACAACAACAATAAAATCTACTGCTATAACAATAACACCACAACAACAACAATAAAAGCTGCTGCCCAAACAACATCACAACCACAACAACAATAAAATCTACTGCCAAAAAAAACAAAACACACCCACAAAAACAATAAAAACCAGTGCCACAACAACAACACCACCACAACAACAATAAAAACTACTGCCAGAACAACATCATTACAACAACAACATTAAAATCTACTGCCACAACAACAACACCACAACAACAACGATAAAATATACTGCCACAACAACAACACCACTACAGCATAAATAAAATCTACTGCTACAACAACATAACCACTACAACAACAGTAAAATCTGCTGCCACAACAACAACACCACAACAACAACAATAAAAACTCTTGCCACAGTAACACCACCACTACAACATCAGTAAAATCTAATGCTACATCATAACCACAACCACAACAACAACAACAACAACAATAAAACTACTGCCACAACAACACTACCAAAACCACCACCACCACCACCACCACCACAACAACAACAACAACAACAACAACAACAACAATAACATCTACTGCCACAACAATAACAGTAAAATCTACTGCCACAACAACAACATCACAACAACAACTATAAAAATTATTGCCACAGCAATACAACCACAACAAAAACAGTGAAAATTATCGCTACAACACAACAACAACAACAACAACAACAACAACAACAACAATAAAACTACTGCTACTACAACATCACAACACCATCACCATTACAACAAAAACAATATAAACTACTGCCACAACAACATCACCACTGCAACAACTACAACAACAACAAAAATTACTGCCACAACAACATCACCACTGCAACAACTACAACAACAACAAAAATTACTGCCACAACAAAACCACCAAAACAACAAAAATAAAAACTAATGCCACAACAACATCACCACTGCAACAACTACAACAACAAAAATTACTGCCACAACAACATCACCACTGCAACAACTACAACAACAAAAATTACTGCCACAACAACATCACCACTGCAACAACTACAACAACAACAAAAATTACTGCCACAACAAAACCACAAAAACAACAAAAATAAAAACTAATGCCACAACAACAACACCACTGCAACACCTACAACAACAACAAAAATTACTGCCACAACAAAACCACCAAAACAACAAAAATAAAAACTAATGCCACAACAACATCACCACTGCAACAACTACAACAACAAAAATTACTGCCACAACAACATCACCACTGCAACAACTACAACAACAAAAATTACTGCCACAACAACATCACCACTGCAACAACTACAACAACAACAAAAATTACTGCCACAACAAAACCACCAAAACAACAAAAATAAAAACTAATGCCACAACAACAACACCACTGCAACACCTACAACAACAACAAAAATTACTGCCACAAAAAAAACACCAAGACAACAAAAATAAAAACTAATGCCACAACAACAACATCACTACAACAACAATAATATATACTGCAACAACAACACCACCTCAACCACAATATAAACTATTGCTACAACAACAACACCACTACAACAACAATAAATATCTACTGCAACAACAGCACCACTACCACACTAATTAAAAAAAAACGACTGCCGTAATAACAACACTACTACAACAACAATAGAAACTACTGCCACAACAACACCACCACCACACCAACAATAAAAACTACTGCCACAACAACACCACTTAAACCACAATAACGACTACTGCCACAATAACACCACCACCACCACCACACCAACAACAATGTAAACTACTTCTATAACAACATCACCACTACAACAAAAATTAAATCTACTGCCACAACAACAACACCACTACAACAACAATAAAATCTACTGCCACAAGAACACCACATCAATAACAATAAAACTACTGCCACAATAGCACCACAACAAGAATAAAGCTACAGTCACAACGACACAGCCACACAACAACATTAATTACAGTCGTAAAGACAACTCAAGAATAACAACACCGCTGCAACAACAAAAAATCTACTGTCACAACAGCATCACCAAATCAACACCAACAGTAATAACTACAGCTACAACAACAATAACAATAACTACTGCCAATACAACAAACAATATCACCACAATAATAATAATAATAATAACTACAGCCACAACAACAACACAACAAAAACGATACTACCACAACGACAACAATAATAACTACATTCACAACGATAACACAACAATCACATCACAACAGCAACAACGATAATAACTACAGTCACAACGACAACACAACAAACACAACACCACATCAGCAATAACAACAACAATTATTATTACAGTAACAACGACAAGACAACAAAAACGACACCACAACATTACAATTACAGTAACGGCAGCAACAACCACTCCCCAGGTCACCACCATGTTCAGTGCAAGGGCCATGCAAATCAAGAGAAACTTCTACGGCGCAGACGTTGGGGAACTGACTCTCGGCCATGGAAGGTTCTCGTTCTTCATTCTCCTACCTCACGACGTGAATGGACTGGCGGAGCAAGGTAAGTTTCAATCATTGAGGTGTCGCCTTAACAATGAAGGTTGGCTATAATGGATTACCAACACAATCTGTCTTGATTGTACATTCTGTCAGAGTGATGTTCCTGCATCTCTTGATGTTTTCCCCCACTTGTATCGTTGCCTACCTCTTGCTTTTCACTGTACCCTCCAGTATCCTCATCTCCATTATGGTAGGCCATAATAAATAATTATTCTGCGCCTCAGAGCGGGACACAATAAATTACACAATCCATGTTTGAATTTGTGGAAGGAAAAGGTACAAACAATGCAATATATATATATATATATATATATATATATATATATATATATATATATATATATATATATATATATATATATATATATATATTACGGACACTGATAGAAAGATAAATAGAGACACAGAAAGGCATATGTGGGCTTCATAGATTATACTAAATCATTTGATAACGTAAAATATGATGAAATGATTGCTTGCTTGCTTGTGTTCGTTGGCTTGAGCTCCAACGCGAAGTCCTGTATGTCGGATGAAGGCATCCTGTTGTCCAACATCAGTGTGATGTCATACAGGACCTGAGTTTTGCGTGAGTATCCGTTGTTCCATGTCTGGCTTATTGGTGTGCAGACTGGTGGTTCCTCGCCGTACAGGCAGACACTCTCCGACTTCGGAGGAATCGGCGATCCTACTGACTTTAGCCCGGACCCCGAAGGGACCTGTTGCCCAGGACGCTCGACGAGGACGCGTCAATAGGTCTTGGCCAGTATATAACCCGGCCCTGGTGCCTTGGAAACACCTCTGCGTCCCATGAAATGATTAAAATGTTGGAAGATATTAACATTGATGAGAAGGATCTCAGAATAATACAAAATATTTATGGAACAAAGTAGCAGCAATTAAAATGGGAAATAAAGAAGGAAATTATAAACAAGTAAGGCTGAGAGTACGACAGGGATGTGCTTTGTCACCGGATCTTTTCTCCCTCTATAGCGAAGTAATAATGAGAGATACCAAAGAGAAGCCAGGAATAATATTCGGAGGTTATAATATTCTTATATAAAAAATATACGCTATGCTAAACTCACAGTCCCTACTGACTAAAGAACACCAACTCGCATTCAATTCAGAGGTACGAAGCAGCTATGCTAACAAAGAAAGTTTATCGAGCAATGCAAATATTAAAAACAACATTGAAGAAAATTGGAATTTCCTAAAAAATACCTTGCTACGTACAAAGACAGAAGAAGAAGTGGCTAAGCGATAACACCTGGACGAAGATACAAGAAAGAAAACAAGCAAAACTAACACTTCTTTCTGCAAAAGACACATCTACATATGATACCCATAAGCAAAAATACTCTATGTTGGATAAAGAGGTGAAATCAAACGCACGAAAAGACAAACAGAACTTTATTCACAGCCTGACCTCCGACGCCGAAGCAGCTGCCAGAACTGGAAACAACAGAGCCGTATTCCATATCATGAAGCAACTATGCAATCACTCACCTACACCAAATATACCCATCAAAGACAAACAAGGCAAGCAATTGTTATCCGATGACCTTCAAAAGCAACGATGGGCAGAACATTTCAAAGAAATATTAAATAGACCGCAGCCTGACACTGTTCCGAACCTGGATGGAGAAACTGCTATGCCCCCACTAGATGCCTCCTGCGAGTCATTCACCATGGAAGAGATTAAAGCAGCCATCAAAAAATTGAAGAACAACAAAGCTGTTGGTGAAGATGAAATCTCAGGAGAAATGCTCAAAGCAGCAGATGAGAACACCTTACAACGTTTGTTACAGCTGATCAATGAAATCTGGCAAAGCGAATCCCCACCACAACAGTGGAAAGATGGTGTAATTTTCAAACTGCCTAAAAAGGGCGATATGTCTGATTGCAATAATTGGCGTGGTATCACTCTATTGTCAGTACCAGGAAAACTTTTTTGTAGCATGTTACTTGAGAGATTGAAAAAGGCGATAGATGAAAGGCTCAGAGAAGAACAAGCAGGCTTCAGACCAAAACGGTCATGCATAGACCACATTTTCACCCTCAGAATAATCATTGAAGACTCCGTAGAATTCCAGTCAAAATTAATCACCAACTTTGTCGACTTTCAAAAAGCCTTCGACAGTATCCACCGTCCTTCACTTTGGAATCTACTTAACATCTATGGTTTTCCTACCAAATATACCAACGTCATAAAATCTTTCTACAAAGAAACACGTTGCTGCGTAAGAACAGAAACAGGCAACTCTGACTGGTTCTCAGTCGAAACAGGAGTGAAACAGGGTTGTGTCTTATCACCGATGCTTTTTGGAATAGCTATCGACTGGGTCATGCGCAAATGCACAAACAACACAAATATGGGTATCCATTGGGTTGACAAAATTCTAGAAGACCTGGACTTTGCCGACGACATAGTGCTTTTGAGTTCAACACACCCGGATGCCCAAGAGAAAATAAACCACCTCCAAAATGTTTCAGGGCAAATTGGTCTCCAAATTAACACCACAAAAACAAAGACTATTGATCTTACCAACAGTTCAGATGACACCAAATTGAACAGCTACGTTCTTGAAAAAGTCAACAGCTTTACATACCTAGGAAGCAAAATGACATCTACAGGGGACTCAACACCAGAAATATCATCTAGAATCGCACTGGCATCTAGTGCCTTCAATAAACTGTCAAACATCTGGAAGTCAAAGACACTCAGCAAACACACAAAACTTAAAATCTTCAACTCTTGTGTGATTCCAGTGTTAACGTATGGATGTGAAAGTTGGAAATCAACGGTAGCTTTAGATAAAAAATTAGACAATTTTGAGAACAAATGTCTTAGAAGACTTCTAAACATCCACAGGACAGACTTCAGAACCAATTCGCAAATAAGACAAGAGACTAGGCAAGATACAGTATCCAATTTCATAAGAATACGCCGTTGGAACTACATCGGCCATGCACTCAGAATGGACAAGTCAAGACTCCCCTACCAAGCCCTCATATGGTCACCAGTAGGGAAAAGAAAACGGGGAAGACCAAGAGAGACCCTGCGTAGAACCATCATTAGAGAAGGCTCATTCAATGGCCAAGTAAATATCCAAGATCTACAACAGGTAGCAGCGAACCACCAAGCATGGAGAGACAGGACTTCTGCCCTATGTGCCGCCTTAGGCTCAAGAGGAAAGACTAATGCAGATGACAGAATATTGTTGGCGGATAATGCAAAAGTTCTACAACAATTTTTGAACATTGTAGTAATAGAGAGCACAAAGAAAGGACTCTCCTTGAATATCAAGAAAACAATAACAATGGTGGTATCAAAGAAAAAGATGACACCCAAATGTGAAATAGAGATAGAGGGAAAATTCTTCACCAAGTAGATAGTTTTACATATCTAGGGGCATTTATAATATCAGATGGAAGATGCACAACAGAGATTAAGAGCAGAATAGAGCAAGCAAAGGCTGTATTTCAGAGAATGAAAACAGGCAACTCTGACTGGTTCTCAGTCGAAACAGGAGTGAAACAGGGTTGTGTCTTATCACCGATGCTTTTTGGAATAGCTATCGACTGGGTCATGCGCAAATGCACAAACAACACAAATATGGGTATCCATTGGGTTGACAAAATTCTAGAAGACCTGGACTTTGCCGACGACATAGTGCTTTTGAGTTCAACACACCCGGATGCCCAAGAGAAAATAAACCACCTCCAAAATGTTTCAGGGCAAATTGGTCTCCAAATTAACACCACAAAAACAAAGACTATTGATCTTACCAACAGTTCAGATGACACCAAATTGAACAGCTACGTTCTTGAAAAAGTCAACAGCTTTACATACCTAGGAAGCAAAATGACATCTACAGGGGACTCAACACCAGAAATATCATCTAGAATCGCACTGGCATCTAGTGCCTTCAATAAACTGTCAAACATCTGGAAGTCAAAGACACTCAGCAAACACACAAAACTTAAAATCTTCAACTCTTGTGTGATTCCAGTGTTAACGTATGGATGTGAAAGTTGGAAATCAACGGTAGCTTTAGATAAAAAATTAGACAATTTTGAGAACAAATGTCTTAGAAGACTTCTAAACATCCACTGGACAGACTTCAGAACCAATTCGCAAATAAGACAAGAGACTAAGCAAGATACAGTATCCAATTTCATAAGAATACGCCGTTGGAACTACATCGGCCATGCACTCAGAATGGACAAGTCAAGACTCCCCTACCAAGCCCTCATATGGTCACCAGTAGGGAAAAGAAAACGGGGAAGACCAAGAGAGACCCTGCGTAGAACCATCATTAGAGAAGGCTCATTCAATGGCCAAGTAAATATCCAAGATCTACAACAGGTAGCAGCGAACCACCAAGCATGGAGAGACAGGACTTCTGCCCTATGTGCCGCCTTAGGCTCAAGAGGAAAGACTAATGCAGATGACAGAATATTGTTGGCGGATAATGCAAAAGTTCTACAACAATTTTTGAACATTGTAGTAATAGAGAGCACAAAGAAAGGACTCTCCTTGAATATCAAGAAAACAATAACAATGGTGGTATCAAAGAAAAAGATGACACCCAAATGTGAAATAGAGATAGAGGGAAAATTCTTCACCAAGTAGATAGTTTTACATATCTAGGGGCATTTATAATATCAGATGGAAGATGCACAACAGAGATTAAGAGCAGAATAGAGCAAGCAAAGGCTGTATTTCAGAGAATGATGAATATTGTATGCAATAAGTCACTATCATTGAATGTAAGAAAGAGATTGCTGAAGTGCTATATAGAACCCGTTTTTCTGTATGGGTGTGAATCTTGGAATGTAAATGAACAAATTAGGAAGAGCTAGGAAGCAACAGAGATGTGGTTTCTGAGACGAATGTTGCGAATACCTTGGACTGCTAAAATAACTAACAACTGTTATTTACTGCTAATATAGTACCTTGAAGTGTATGGCAGAGGTGTCTTGGGCTGAGGAAATAAGGCCGTCTGGCTAGTGCAGTCGCCGCGAACTGTGCAGGTTTGAGTTTTCTTTTTGTCCCGGACAGAAAAATTCTCCACATCTTACCGATGATTCTAACCCGGGTCTCCCGAAGGAGAATCCGGTTTTCTAGCCACTCGGCCAGCCGCTCCTCCCTTTTCCCCTGTACACTGGACATATTTTCAGAAATTCAGGAGATATGAATGGAATCATCATTACTTTCTTCCTTTACTCTTTGCATGATAATTCTTAGCCAAATCTTCGTGATTTGGCTCATTAAACTAATTGTTCGATGTTGATCACATTGCAATGCTCTTATTTCTTCGGGATTGCATAAATATAGAATTACATAACTCAGGATGTCTGTTGGTTTGTAAATTAATTTGGTATTCCGGATGTTGTGTTGGTTTTCATGGTTATTTTTGTTATTTCTTCTTATTACCATGCGTTTTAAGATGTCTTCCGTCGTCCATTTCTGACGTCCCATGTCACCGCCTCACGTATATATATCTAGTAAAGGGCTGCAATTCCAGCCCAAGGGAAACCATTGAGTCGAGCAGGACCCAAGTAAGCTAGAACCTGCTAGATAGAAGGTGGTCACCAAGTCCATGATTCCGTGGACACTGATGTGGCCCGCCTAATGCGGGGTCCACGAGGAACTCGGACAGAGTTACCGCCCGTGTCGGGTTAGGACACGCGGAGACCGGCAGAGGACGAATGGACTTGAGAGAGGCAACAGGGCCTGCCTTTGAGGGACTCTATAGATATCAATAGATATATAGACATAGGCTAGATAGTTTGCTAGACTGTTAAATGATACTTATGTGTGTGATGTTTCCTATTTGACAGATGTAATATAGCGCGGGTCTGTTTACCCACTGCGCCAACGCATACTGTATATGAGAATACAATAAATCTTCGATCTCATAACAACCAGATTTATTGTTGCCTGTATGAACCCAAGTTTAGTTATCTAGATACGAGCAAGACTATGACAGGCTTTTTGGGGGCTAGTTTTCCGGTTTTGGCATAGAATGTTTCTTAAAAACCTGTTAAATGCCATGTAAAAGTAATTATTTAATCATATTACATTGATTGTTGATAAAAATTGATTTTTGATAACACATTGATTTGTTAAATCAAAGAAATTGTTAACGTTGTAAATTTACATAGAACTAGTAGCTATCTAGCGATAAAATAGAATTAATCTGAGTCCCTCGGCAATGTCTCACCATTGCCTCCACAGCGCCTCTTTATTTTGATTCTGTAAAGATTTTTTTTTTTTTTTACATGTTACTATTTTGACATTTGTTTTTTGTGACAGTCACTAATGTTTTCTCGCTCCACGAGCAGATTGTTCCGCAACAAGTGCCGCGCCCAACCGATGAAACCTTTCCAACAATAACGAGAGTGCAAGATAACAGCGAGGAGCTTCAAAATTCAGAGCTAAGTTTCACCTCATACTCATTGTACTTCTAAGCTGTACTTCTCATGTTTCATCAATGTATTATGTTGTTTCATATTGATTTGGTTGCATATTCATGAACTTTTCACCAACATAACCTTGCATTTTGATTTACACATTAATAAGTAAGGGAGTTAACCAAATTTTCGACTACACTACATTTTTTCTAAGGGATTTAATTTTAGGAATATTACAAACAAGTGAAACACAAAATGTCTACCTTAGATAAATGCATTGAGCAAGGAATAAAGTTAGGTTATAAAGAAGAGAAATTGTCAGAATGGGCACAGAAAACACACGCAGAAAACATTGCCCGTGAAGAAAGAGCGATAGAACGAGAGGAAAGGAAACTACAAATCGAAGCCGATGAAAAGAAACTGCAGATGCAGATGCAAGCAGAGGAAAAGAAATTGCAAATCGAAGCCGATGAAAAGAAACTGCAGATGCAGATGCAAGCAGAGGAAAAGAAAATGCAGATGCAGGCTCAGGAAAAACAGCTGGAGCTCGAGGCGGCGGCCAAACAGGCCCAATTGAATGCCGAAACACAAATAAAATTAAAACAGATGGAAATGGAGTCCAACGCCGAAATATCAATAAATAAGTTAAAGAGCAAAGAAGAGGAACAAAAATATAATAAATATAAAGGTCTCGTTAAGGCTTTCTGTTCTGGAGATTCCATCTCCGCTTATTTAGAAAATTTTGAGTGTCTCATGTCTCATCATAAAATCAGTAAATCAGATTGGGCATTTATTCTAATGAGGAATTTGGCTCTTGAACCACTGAAAGTAATAGAAACAATACCACAGGAAATGCGAAAAGACTATGAGTACCTAAAACAACGCATTCTCCAACATTTTTCTTTAGACACTGCAGGTTACCAACAACAATTTGCCAAATTATCTCCACAACCAAACCAAACCTTCATAGATTATGTCAGTACAGTCCAAGACATATGCACAAAATGGATTAACTCGGCTAAAACCAACAATAGCCATGATAAACTTAAGGAACTAATTATAATAGATAAAATAGTTAGCACCATTCCTACACCTTTTGCCAAGTTCTTAAAACAAATGGATTGTAAGAGCATTCAGGAAATCGAGGCGAAAGGAAATGCATTTTTTACAGCAAACAGGGATATTTTTCAACATAATATAAGTCACAATGATACAGCAGCTGCAGTAGTGAACACCAAATACTCCAAACAATCACAGAGCAGATTTAAACCGCGATCCAATGTCGGTAAAGTAGTAAGGTGCCAATATTGCAATGCTCATCACGACATTTACGGTATGTGTGACAAATCACCCGCCTACCCGGAACACCTCAAAAAGATGGTAGAGAAGCAAACAGCTAAACGCATGGCTTACCACAAAGTAGTTAAATGTTATTTCTGCAATAGCTGGGGTCACTATAATAAAGATTGTCAAGGCCGAAAGTTATTGAAACAGGCCAATGCGGCATTAGTAGAAACGTCGACTGACGAAGAGCTTGAGTCACTAAATGAATGTGAAAATCAACACAACAATGAGAGCGAGCTTGGGAATGCTGTACACGTCATAAACACCATAACAGACAGTACATGCAACACCTGTACAAAGTTCCAACTGGACACAACACTACATTGTGGTCACATTATCCCAATTGCAAACGAAATAGCTAACGCTGCCTTATCATCTACAGGCAAGCTAGTTTTTTATACAGGGTTTGTTAACAATAAGAAAGGAACGTTAATTCGTGATTCCGGCGCAACTCTCTGTGGTGTGAGGAGAACATTAATAGACGCTAAAGACTACACAGACAAACATGTGACGTGTCGCACATTTTCAGGTACAATAGAAAAATACCCCCTTGCTTTGGTCGAAATTCAAACACCATTCATATCGGGGCAAGTATTGTGTGCTATCCTTGAAAATCCCGTCGCGGATATTATTCTTGGTAATTTACCCAACATACATCCATGCTCTGAAACAGAGATCAAAAGATGGGAGCAAAAACACGGCATCCACCACAGAAATAGCGACACAAAAGAGAAACACCATTCTTGCTTGTCTCAAACTGCCAAAATACCAAGGGAGACAACCACTGAGGTATTTCAGGAAGAATTTACCGAGGTGTACAATGCAGGGGCGGTCGAATCAAGAAACGATACGACCGAATTAAAACCTCGAATTGAGGATGCGACCAAACTACCAAATACCGAACCTGTAAATGTGCAACTAGACACACAACACACAAACGCAATAACACGACAGACAACCCACAAAACCAACACCGACCAACTACAGGAATCATTAGAAATAGTAGCGCCAAGCTCAACTAACATCAATTTTGGAAATGAACAGAAAAACGACCCTACACTAGCACCATACTTTAAGTTAGTAGGCCTTAAGCCAAAATTAACAAAGAACGCATCGTGGACATTTAGGCTACAGAACAACATCTTAACTAGATTTTACATAACAAACCAGGCCACGACACAGCAAATAGTACTACCACAAGCACACCGAGACAAAGTGCTAAAATTAGCCCATGACTCCCCTTTTGGAGGTCACATGGGATATGAAAAGACCAGGGCGAGAGTCCTCACCCAATTTTATTGGCCAAAGTTCTGCCAACATATAAAAACTTTCTGTAGAGCTTGTGATGTATGTCAAAGACTGGGGAAAAAGGGAAAAAACCCTACAGCAGAAGTCCAATCAACGACAACTGCCTCGAGGCCTTTCCAAATCGTGGCAGTTGACCTAGTAGGTCCGTTGAATCACATATCGAATAAGGGGAATAGGTACATTTTTACTCTCGTAGATTTATGTACAAGGTGGCCCGAAATGTTGCCATTAAGATCTATCTCCTCTAAGGATGTGATGGACATATTACTAAATATTTTCTCCCGTTTTGGCTTCCCGGAGAAAATCATTTCTGATAGAGGTACCCAGTTCATATCTAATGCCACCCAATCAGTAACTAAGTTACTAGGCATCAAGCAGTGTTTCACCAGTCCCTATCGACCAGCCGCAAACGGTATCTGCGAAAAACTTAATGGGGACCTGAAACATATGCTATCTAAAGTGACAGCTGAAAATCCAGCCGATTGGGACATACTTCTCCCGACGGTGCTGTTCGCATACAGAGAAGTCCCTCAATCAAGTACAGGGTTCTCTCCCTTCGAATTGATGTATGGAGCGAACCCAAGAGGACCTCTCACCATTTATAAAGAGATCATCTCACAACCTGTAGATAGCCAACTTCCCATTTCCACCTATGATTTGGTCACTGATACCAGAGACAAAATCATACGTGCTTGTATATTGGCCAGAACATCACTACAGGAGAAAGGTTTTAAATACAGGCAGTACGCCAATAGAAGTGCAAAAACCATTGTCCTACATCCAGGTCAGGATATCTTACTCTTACTACCTGACAAAAGAGATTTACTGTCAACCTCCTGGCAGGGACCTTTTAAGATCATTAGAAGAATTTCAGAAGTAGATTACGAAATCTCTTTAAATGGAAAACTGAAAATATTCCATATAAATATGTTGAAACCATATTATGTTAGACAGGACAATGAGACAAATGAACTGACTCAACGAACTGGGGACGGACACGAAACGACAATTTCTCAACGTAATGACACCTCGACAAACGAAGCATCGTTAACGACACACTCTTACGACAACGAAAACGACGAAGACATATGGACATTACCGACAATCTGTGATATCGACATCGACGACAAATTTGACGACATATTGACAACGATTGATCTCGACGACGACGACAATGACATTGAAGACAATTTACAAACAGTGGCATCTGTGGTAAATCAGACCACAGATCTTAAATATGGCTCAATCATCCTTATTTTCTAAGACCGATTTAGCTAAAGGATATTGGCAAGTTCCATTACACCCTTCTTGTAGACATATAACAGCATTCGCAACACCTCTTGGCTTGTACGAATGGCTTTATCTTCCGTTTGGGCTCAAGAACGCACCGGCCACATTTGTAAGACTAACAAGATTGTTATTACACGGAATTAATGACGTAGTTGCTTATATTGATGATATATGCATCCATTCTTCTGATATGACTTCTCACTTACTCACCCTTAAACAAGTCTTCCACCAAATCTCTCTTTTTGGACTTACTATCAAACCTTCCAAGGTTGAAATAGGTTATACACAAATAGACTTCCTTGGACATAGAATTTCTGAAGGAAAATTGTTGACTGATGATAAAATTGTTTCCAAGATCCTTAAGCTAGAAGTACCTACCACAAAGAAGCAAGTTAGAAGTTTACTAGGGCTGATTAACTATTATTCAAAATTTATTCCACATTGGGCAGAATTAACCTCAGTCTTTTCTGATATGTTAACTAAAAATCATCCATCAAAAATTTGTAAAAGTACCAGCTTAGATGATGCAATGTGTAAATTGAAACATATTTTTTCTAATCCACCAGTCTTACGATTACCCAACATTAATTTACCCTTTATTTTGACCACAGATGCGAGCGCTATCGCAATAAGAGGATGCTTGATGCAGGAAATGGATGGCATAAAACACCCAATTCTCTATGTAAGCCGCAAATTAAAGAAGGCTGAGACTCAGTATGCCACAGTTGAATTGGAGTGTCTGAGCCTAGTGTTTTGTATATTGAGATTATCAAAGTTCCTCTTAGGGAGTCACTTTGTGGTCCTCACTGACAGTTCGCCATTATTAGTCCTTAACCAGGGGTCGCCGAAAAACCATCGGCTACAAAGATGGTGTCTTCTACTTCAAGATTTCGACTTCGAAATCCGCCACATCAGAGGCACCGACAACATTGTGGCTGACCTTTTGTCACGACAAGTGAATGCGCCAGTAGAATGACTCTGATCACATCGACCATTAGCCATACTATAAACTGTGATACTTTTAGTCGGTTGCATATTACAGTGGAACTCTACACCTGCTAGAGTACTCTCAGTGATTAGTTGAATTACGACACCCAAAAACATGATACGTTACTTTAAGAACTATACCATCAAGTGCCTAAGCGCTAGAACGATTCCAGCAAGAAACAGTAACTGTGTTTGTCTCAACCAATAAGATCAACCAACGAACTAACTCCGAATTCTGTACGAACTCGTTATATAGGACATTAAGAACATGCCATACTTGCTGTTACTACGTAACTTTACTAAGAGCCGAAACAGAATGACATCGACGACAACACTCAATAGAGATCCATACTAGCTTGACCATTCATGGCATACCACGCTAGCGACAGGAGTACTACGCGCACATCATCGTTGGATTTAAGTAATTAATTAGTTTAGGATTAAATATGTATTTCCATTATTGTTGTATATAAATTGTATTCACCTGTAATTTGTACATATTCGACATTAATATTACAGGCGGTACCATTCCTAAGCTAGAGAACCGTCCTATACAATTGTCTCTATTTAAATTGTAACCCATTTGTCATTCATCGTACAAGAAGTACGTATTTACTTAAAGGGCAAATATCGCCTAGCCCATTTTTTCTAAGGGCAATAACACTTACCTCAACTTTAATTATATATTTTAACCAAATACTATTTTTAATCAAAAGTGAGTGAATGACTGTGTGAATGGATTAAATGAGAGAACGATACACTTGGCGGACAAATTGTACGCAAACCGTATTTATTTTAATTTGTCTGCGTCTTTCATGTAAATTGTATGACTTGTCTAATGTGTGAATACATGTGTAGTACTTAGTTTAATAGTGAGTTAATATACTTAGTTTAGCAGTTAGGATACATCTAAGCACCACTACTTGGAATGCCTTTTCATGTATTGCACACAGTGCAGTAGTTCATGATTGAGGTTATCCCAACTCGTGACGCTTGGAAATACGCCACACGTTCAGCATACACAGTACACAAACCTTAAAACTCAACACTATCAAGTTAAAATACAGTCACTTTATTAGAAACATCATCTTATTAGTTGAACACACTAACAAGCCAACAGGGACACTTGTAGTATGAGGGGGATAAAAACAACAAGGTAACTACATATTTAGCATTATATAACATACGGGAGTAAAAGTGTATAGAAATACACACTTAGATCAAGATTTGAAGGTGTACTTATTTAGCCAAGACTTCGGTCTTGTTAACCCTCTATTATATAGGGGTTATTTGTCTGGGTACCATTTTGGGTACTATGAGAAGGGCAAGTTGTAAATACAACTACTAAAATGCCATGGAACTTCGGTCTGATAAGCATAATTAAGCACACGAGAGACAGGGATCTCTGCACCAAATCAGACAAGTGTTGTATGGTAGAATACATGAGTTTTTAGTGCTAATAGGTAGGTTGCCAGGTTACTATCCACCAAACTACAACACCAACTGTAGGTGAGTCGGTGACAGAATTAGAACGGATCTAATTCCCAACAACAAATCAGGTCACGGGGGAGGGGGGATCCTGTCACGGCCTCACGTATATATATCTAGTAAAGGGCTGCAATTCCAGCCCAAGGGAAACCATTGAGTCGAGCAGGACCCAAGTAAGCTAGAACCTGCTAGATAGAAGGTGGTCACCAAGTCCATGATTCCGTGGACACTGATGTGGCCCGCCTAATGCGGGGTCCACGAGGAACTCGGACAGAGTTACCGCCCGTGTCGGGTTAGGACACGCGGAGACCGGCAGAGGACGAATGGACTTGAGAGAGGCAACAGGGCCTGCCTTTGAGGGACTCTATAGATATCAATAGATATATAGACATAGGCTAGATAGTTTGCTAGACTGTTAAATGATACTTATGTGTGTGATGTTTCCTATTTGACAGATGTAATATAGCGCGGGTCTGTTTACCCACTGCGCCAACGCATACTGTATATGAGAATACAATAAATCTTCGATCTCATAACAACCAGATTTATTGTTGCCTGTATGAACCCAAGTTTAGTTATCTAGATACGAGCAAGACTATGACACCCATCATCTTTATTTTTGGGATGGTTGTTTCTGCAGCTTGGTTGACTCATGTTTTAAATATTTCCCATTGGTCGTTGATATCTTGAAATACTATTTCCATATCTGACAATGCATCACATCTATTCTTTACCTCTACGTTGAATTTATTTTGTATCTCCCCATTCTTCAGTGCCCGTAGATCAAATGTTGTGGTTCTTGGTGTATATTTGACTTTCTTTAATTTCATATGTATGTTGCTTATGATGAATCTATGGTCGCTATAGCAGTCTTCGCTTGGTATAGTTTTTTTGCAATTTTTAAAGCTGCAAAACATGATATTTTTGGCATCTGTAAAGAAGGTAGTTTGCCATTGCTTTCCTTCTTAACAGCTACCATACTGGTCTATGAACGTAGCCATTGTCACTCCCCCGCCACCTGCCAAAAAAAAGAGATCCTCTGCCTACCATCGTGAAGCTGGAGACCATAACCCACAACTATCTGTTGGCTGGTTTTCAACTTAATCCACCACCTGCACCCATGGCTTCACATAACCCTGATCTGGGGGCTAAACGGGTACTCCACCTTGCCCAAAGGTGCTCGTATGCTAGTGGAGGGAAGGGGGAGCCTTACCCCGCCACCCAACAATATTGACTACATTCTAGTGTATTTTTTTTTTGTTTAGAGATATCTTTAACAAACCCTGGAAGGATCAATGCGCTGTTTGAAGGACTACAATACGTCCAGGTCAACATGAGCCTTCCTAAATTTAACATCGAGTCGAGGTACGAGCTGAAGGAGTCCCTTCAAGCTCTCGGCATCGTTAAAGCTTTTGATCAAGAACAGGCAAACTTCACGGGAATCAGCAGCCGAGGTAAGGGTGTGTTTGTATATGCATGTGTATGTATGGGTATATGTGTTTAAATCCAACAGTCAGGTCTTGGTCTTCTTCTTCTTCTTCGTTCATCCGGAGTTTTTTTTTCGGATGTGATTGCGTTGTGCCTGTTTACAGCAGAGCTGCGTTCTTGCGCCGTTAGGCCGACACATCCGACTTCTGCGGGCATTTGTTGACCGGGTTAACCTTCCCGGGGAGGTCTTGGTCTGATATGACTGGGCTACCATATGACAGTATGTATAACAGTAAGGGAGTTAGCTTAGTAGTTAGAGAGTTAATGAATGCTGCGCATTCATTAACTAATGGGGAAATCATAGTTAGTGAACGTGTGAGCACAAATAGGTTTAGGTATCCAGGGGTGGCACACACGTCACTGGGGATTCAGCCATGAGAAGATCAACAAATATGTCTGCAGGTACATCGACAGCATGAAAATGTAATGGATTGAATCAATAAACCTTTTATACAATACAACGCGGAGTTTGTCATCTGTAGTGATGTCAACCACTAACGATCCACGGCTAGGCCATGTTCACACTGTGATATGACCTGATTTGGTGCCGTGACCAGGATTTCGGAATCGTGATGTCGCGGCCACCACTGATCACAGAGGTCCTCAAATAAATCAAATTGGAATATAAAAGTCAACAGAAGTCATGGAAGGTTGTGCACTCTGGAGGAACAACTTATGTCGGATATTCAAGTTTTTGTGATGGGGTTGATTGTTGTTAAAACCGCCACACAACACATAATGTTCCGAGTGGTGAAACAGAGCAGCCATCGTCAAGCTTGAATCCATTGTTGACCTGCTCGTTTTTTCGAAACGTATGGATGTTCCAGATATGCTGCCGTGAAATCTGGTTTTGCTGGAACTGTCGAGTTAACCGTTATCGTCTGAACTACAGTGAAGGTGACCTTGGTAGTCTGAAGATAAAGTCCGGAGTTCTTGGCCAACGCTTAAAGTGACCCGAATCAATCAATCAATCAGTATTGTCTCGATCGTTGTAATTTCAAATCCAGACGAGCACAATCAGCGGCATGAAAACGACTAGAAGGCACCGACTTCGATTGAAGTGAGGAATCCAGAGGCTCTTCTTTTTCTGTTCCTGCGAGAGAAGAGGACAACTTTCAAGTTTGTCGATTGGGCGTCATACTCTTTCAAGTTTGTCGATTGGGCGTCATACTCTTTCAAGTTTATCGATTGGAACATCTTCCGTCACTTTATCGATTGGAACATCTTCCGTCATTTTGTCGATTGGAACATCTTCCGTCATTTTGTCGATTGGAACATCTTACGTCACTTTATCGATTGGAACATCTTCCGTCATTTTGTCGATTGGAACATCTTCCGTCATTTTGTCGATTGGAACATCTTCCGTCACTTTATCGATTGGAACATCTTCCGTCATTTTGTCGATTGGAACATCTTCCTTCATTTTGTCGATTGGAACATCTTCCGTCATTTTGTCGATTGGAACATCTTCCGTCATTTTGTCGATTGGAACATACTTCATTTCTACCCATAGACGTAGGACAGGTAGCGTCAGTTGGTAAACCCAGAACAAACGACAGAGCAGTATAGGTAATGAATAATTTCAGATTAAAAAACAACATACTCAATTGAACAGAATATTTCTTGCTGCTTACTTTAAGATAATATTGTCTTAAATTATTAGTATATTATATTGGTTGGTACTTTCCATTACAGATTTTTTTTAGAATGGAAGGCCAAGATTTTTCTCAAGTACTTAGTGGAGTTGGTGGGGCAATATCAAAGTTGGACGCGGTGTTAAGACAGCAAAGTGTAATCAGTGATGTCGAGAGATTTAATGGACAGGCGAATCAATTTAAGAAATGGATTATTTCTATTGAGAAACATGCTTATCTAGTGAACGCTACAGATGAGGATAAAAAGAATTTAGCTTATAGAACTAGTACAAGTCCTGTTTCTGATCATATAAGAAGAAAGCTAGAAGCTGGAGGAGGTGAAACCTGGGAACAATTCAAAGACGACCTAGCTCATAAATATGCAGAGATTACTGACCCTCAACACGCATTCTCAGTGTTGCGACACACGAGACAAAATACTACAGAAAGTGTACAGCTATACAGTGATAGGTTGATCAATTTAGCCGAAGAGTCATTTTTGGGTCAGAATGTACGAGCTGAAGAAGTGGAACGGATGTTGGTGGGGATTTTTGTTGATGGGATTAGGTCAGATGGATTGAAATTTAAATTAATGAGAGAGAATCCTGCAAGGTTGTCACAAGCGGTAGATATCGCTATACAAGAGGAAAGCTTGAGGAGAAGGTTTAGATTGAGGGAAGGACGAGAGTTAGGTAGTAGTTCAGAGGATAGAATTGAAGAACCTATGGAAATAGGACAGTATAGATATGGATGGAGAGGAAGAAGGGGAGAAATACATATGTTACAAAGAAACAGTAACGTATATAATCAAGGTAGAGAAGGACAAGTGAGAAATACTGTAAGAAACATGGTAGGTAACACAAATAACACAAATGTGGTTTGTTGGGGGTGCCACCAAAGTGGACACATTTTTCGCTTCTGTGATAACAGACGTGTCCAATCGAATACACAAAATAATAGAGGTGCTCAGACTAGTACACAGAATAGAACTGTAAATAGTAGATCATCAAATGGGAATTATGGAGAGCTGCAGAGACATTTTATAAGGTCAAGAGATCAGGGAAATTGGCATCCCGCTTACTGAACAGGATCGGCAGTAGGGGGGAAGATAGTAAGGTCCAAAAGATGAATAAATATATTAAAAACCCAAATGATGAGTATAATAGTACATTTAGAAATAAAAAACATAAGAAGTGGCCTCAACTTGGGGAGATAAAACAGTTGTCACTAAATATGATTGATCCTAGTTCATGTATAATAGAAATAGGGAAATATAAAATTAGAACATTAGTTGACTCGGGAGCGCAAGTTAGTGTGATTAAAGAAACATTTTTATATCGAATATTAAAAAATTTTAAAATATTTAGAATTCAGGAGAATCTTCATTCGGTAACTGGACAAAATTTAGAAGTGCTTGGTCAAACGATGATAAATTTTAAATTAGGAGGGATAAATGTTAGGCATATGTTCCATGTGGTCAAGGATTTAAATAGAAATATGATATTGGGTAGAGATTTTTTATTGAAAAATGGGGTGAGACTTTTTTTTGATTTACATAAATTAAAATTCCAAGAAGTTTACGTAGATTTAGAAGAGGATATGCATGTGTCGACACTAGTTAGAGTCAAAACGACCATGAATTTGAAACCACAAAGGGTTAATTTAATACAGGCAAAAATGAAAAAAAAATCCGTACTTTTCGGTTGGACAAACAGTTAAAATAACGGAATTAGAGACAGAAATAATAGATGAACCTGGCTTGGAAGTCACCGATGGGTTAATAACATTAGATAAACACCTCAGCTTTCCAGTGATGCTCCTAAACAATACATGAAAAAATATTAAATTATATAGAGGCTATCTCGTAACACCAAAATCACAATATACAAAACACTGATCAGACCAGTTGTGCTGTATGGCTCTGAAACCTGGAGTACAACGAAAGGAGACGAAGCCTTGTTACAAACCTTTGAGAACAAAATTTTAAGACGCATCTTTGGACCCATTAGGGATACACAAAGTGGAGAGTGGAAAAGAAGAAATAACAAAGACATTTATGATCTGTTTAAGTCCCCGCTAATCACTGGTATCATGAAGGCTAATAGACTACAATGGCTGGGGCATATAGAAAGAATGGAAGATAATAGGGAAACAAAACTCGCTTACACTCAGGAAATAAATGACCGTAGACCCCGAGGTAGACCAAGAAGGCGGTGGAGAGATAATACATGTACAGACCTGCAAGCACTTGGAATCAACGACTGGCAAGAGAAGGTCCACCAGAGAGACGAATGGAGACGGATTGTATTTGCAGCAAAGAACCTCAATGGCTCGGAACGCTGAAGAAGAAGAAGATAGAGGCTGTGTAATCGCTAAAGTAGCGTATAATAATGATAACATGTTAACTATAGAAAAAGAAAACATGTTGGGAAATGATTATTCAGAAACTCCCAGGGTCAGAAATAATGTCAGAAATAAGTATAAAAGAAGCTGGAAAAGACGGAATGATGAATTGATCCATACATTCAAAAAATATCCATCTCAAATAGATACAGTTGACAAAAGGACAAGAGAACAAGAATTGTTATCACAGTTATAAGCCCCACCGGAGAATAAAGAAATATTAGAACAATTGGTGAAAGAAAATCAAGACGTTTTTGCAATTAATGATTTAGAATTGGGAAAAACTAGTACAGTTACAATGGAAATAGACACTGGAAATCATCCACCAATTAGTTTAAAACTATATAGAACTCCTTTAAGAAACAGAGAGATTGTAGAGAAGGCAATTGAAGATATGTTAAAAGCGGGAATAATAACAAGATCGAAGTCTGAGTGGTAATCTCCGATTGTAATTGTGACCAAGGTCGATGGTACACATCGGTTCTGCTGTGACTATCGGGTGTTAAACAAAATCACTAAGAATGTAGCGTACCCATTGCCAGTAATTGATGATATTTTGGGTTTACTTAATGGCTCTATATTCTTCACTACACTAGACGCAAGATCAGGATTCTGGTGTATCCCGATGTCGGAGGATGCTCAAAAGAAAAGTGCTTTCTGTACTCATATGGGTTCTTACGAATTTGTACGAATGCCATTCGGAGTTCGTACAGCTCCATCTCACTATATGTTATGAATGAAGTATTACGTGGGTTTCAAAAGTTTGCGTTGGCATATATAGATGATATTTTAATATATACATCAGGAGACGTACAAGATCATCTAAAACAGGTAAAATTGGTATTTGACAGGCTAAGAAAACACGATGTTAAGTTGAAATTGAGTAAGTGTGAATTCTTAAAAACAGAAATCAAATATTTAGGGTACATTATTAATAGAGAGGAATTAAGCCTGATCAAAATAAAATTAAAGTGATTAGAGATTTATCTTCTCCGACCAACGTGAGAGAAGTTCGAGATTTTATAGGCATGACCGGATATTATAGGCGTTTCGTTCCAAATTTTGCACAGATAGCAGAACCTATTATAAAATTGACCTGTAAATATGCAAGGTTTAAGTGGACTGAAGATTGTCAGAAGGCGTTCAATTTTTTAAAAAATAGCTTAACAACAGTTCCACTATTGGCACATCCAGATTTAAATAAACAATTAGTTTTGTATACAGATGCTTCAGATAATGCCATAGGAGCATGTTTAACACAACCGTATGAAGGAGAAGACTCAGGAATACCAGGAGTTAAAAATGAAAGACTAATCTATTTCCTGTCACATAGACTTAGCAAATCTCAGAGAAAATGGGCGACTATTGAGAAGGAGGCCTATGCTATACACTATGCTCTCCAAAAACTAAATTACTACTTACATAACGCCAATTTCATTATTAAAACTGATCACATGCCATTAAAGTCTATATTAGAAGCACCAATACAAAATAGGAAAATACAAACATGGGCATTAAATTTACAGGGATACAATGCTAAAGTAGAGTATATTTCAGGAAAACATAATACATGCGCTGATTTATTGTCTAGAATTCCACATACAACAATATCTGAAACCACTTCTCAAGATGAGGGAGAACCAGAAATTGACGACAGGAATTGGCAAGTAAATATATTAGATTCTGCTAAAATAAATTATAAAAGCTCACAGACAGAACAAGATTCTGAATCGATAGAGGAAGATACACAGTTGATGCATTTTGATATGAAAAATGAACAGGAATTAGATCCAAAAATAATACAGATAAAAAGAAAACTGAAAGAAACAGGGGAAACAGTTTTAAACGAAAATTCTTAGAGCTGCAAGAAGACAATCAATTATATTATGTCGGTGAAAAAGGTGAGGGATTAAGAAAATATATTCCGAAACATTTAGAACGGGAAGTTTTAAAGGCATATCATGATAATAATGGTCATTTTGGACGAGATAAGTTAATTAAGTCTATTAGCAGTAAATATTACTGGCCGAATTTATTTAAAAGCGTATATGAATATGTTGATGCATGAGAAAAGTGTAGGTTAAGAAACATGAAGATAATTAAATGTCCCTTACAAGATACAGATATTCCTCAATTTCCAATGCAGAAAATAAGTTTGGATATTTCAGGTCCTCATCCAAAAATATTATCGGGAAATGTATATTTACTACATATCGTAGATTCATATAGTCTCTGGCCAGAAGTTTATCCAATTCCAGACAAGAGTTCTGATTCTGTTATAAATATGCTTTTACAAGAATTTATACCAAGGTTTGGGTGTCCACAGACAATACTTACAGACAATGGGAAAGAATTTGTAAATAGAAAGTTTGAAAAATTGTTAAAAGATTTGAATATAAAGCACATTAAAACTTCATACTACAGACCATCTTCGAATGCCAAAAATGAGAGACAACATAGAACATTGTACAATATACTGGCGAAAAATGTAGAAGAACACGATATGGATTGGGATCTTTATTTGGGAATAGCATTGGGGGCGATCCGTACACACCAAAATGAAGGAACAGGTTTCTCACCATTTTACCTAGTACATGGAAGAGAACCAATATTACCAATTGACAATTTATTAAAGCCTAGGAGAAAATATATGGGGGAGGATTTTCAGGAAATAAGGTTGCAAGAAATGCACAAAGCACATATACGTTAAATAAATTATATAATTAAGGCTCGAGAAAGACAGAAGAAATACACAAATAAAAATGCACACTTACAAGAGTTTAACATTGGTGATAGAGTTTATTACAAAAAACATAGGAAAAACTCTAAGTTTGATGCTCATTGGGTCCCGGCATATTATATTTTAGAAAAAAAGGGTCCAGTATCATATACTATTAAAAATCAAATTACAGGGCATGTTGCACGTTCACATGTAGAGCACTTAAGACGGGATAATGAGGAAAAAGATGCAGAGGATAATAATAATAATTATTATTCAGAAGAAATATTTTCAGATGGACAGATTATCAGACAAACGGAATATCCAATACCTATAGAAAATGGGAGAGAATTGGTACAAAAACAAATAATAACAGCATCTACTACTGGTGAACAAGAAGAAACAATACCAAAAACAATCGTGACAGAGGAAAACAACACCTATGACGGTTATAATCGTGAAGAATCGATCAAAGAAAAAATAGACGCTCCATTTATGAATACTAGACAGGCAGTAAAAAGAAAGTTAGATAGACAGAAAAAAAGAGAAATTAAGAGGCAAAGGAAATTTAGAGTAAATTCCTCAAGTGATGAAGATATGCCACTATTTGAAAAGTCAGTAAGACATCAAGATAGAAAGATTAGATTGGATTTAGAAAGGAAGAGATTAGCGGTTGCTAGTAATGGGTATACAGATGCGGAACAAGAGATGGATGAAGAGTCAGAAACTGATGAGGATGCTGATATGAAAGAAGATAATTCTCCTCGGGAAGATGACGATATTGATGTAGATATTGCACTTATAGAAAAAAATTTGGAGTTATTAAGAAAATGGAGAAGTGATAAATAGCGTGGTAGAATATTCTGCAGATTGCAGATAGAAGAAGAAGTTAGACACGGTAATTGTGAATTTCAAAGAAAGAAAGTTAGCAAATAACTTAATCAAGAATTGTTGAGAGTTGTCGGGATGAGTAGACATAATATTGTAGTAAGTTAGGACTGATTGATATATGCTTTATTATCATTTTGATTTTTAAGTTTGCAGTGTTGAGTTTTTCTTAGACGGAAAATGATTGATTAGTAGTTATAATATATTATGGTGTATGTATATATATGAGTTTTCATTTCATCACATATGTTTATTTTGATTAACGTGTGGGGATAAAAATGATGTCAAAGAATGAGGGGGTTGATATTGTTTGCTCTATTGTTTTGACTTCAGTGGTTCTTTATAAACTGTGAGGATATGTTAACTTAGCTGTTTATTTTTACAAAACTTTGGTTTTATTTTTTTTGAGTTACCCTGAGGGTGTTTAAAATAATTTTTAGGATGACGTTCAGTTATGGGGAAAAATGAAGAGTTGTTTTTGGGAGCTTGCAGAAAATATGAAACATGGAGTAAGGGCCATGCTTCGTTGTACGAATTTTGTGACTTGAAGTTGAGTTGCTTAACGTGTATAACGGTTATAAATTGAGGGTGAAACATGATTGAGTTAAGGGGGAAGTTTTGGTGATTAGTGAAGTAACTCAGTATATAGTAGAGGAAGTAACGGAAGAGTATATTTAAAAGTGGCTGGGGTTGTCAGCAACAATTGATAATTACATGGGGGTTGGAAAGAGTTAAACCGTTAAAAATGGTTTGGGGGATTGAATTAGGGACTGCATTAGACGGTTCGTAGTGTAAATACATGGATTGAAAGCCATGGATGAGGGGAATGACGGGCGATACTGGATAAATGGGAGTTGAAATAGGAGGTGGGTTGAACAGCGATTAATGGGAGAATATGGGGGGGAATGCCAGGTTGAATTTTGGCATTTAAATAAGTGTACTCTGGAGGTTTTGAAGGAATGATTGAACTTGACGAAGTTGTAGTTTTGGATTAATATAACTTTTTGAAAATTATTATTGACGGCAATGAAGATAAATTTTGAGAACTTTATTTTATAAAGTTTTGAGAATGCATGGGAAGAGAAATGTGATTACTTCTTACTATTTTCTTACTTTCTAACTTTCTTAGGTGCGCACCAAACCAATCTAAACTAAACTTTTTTCTGTCTATCCTGGAATAGTGAGAATGTGAGTAAGTGAGAAAAAGATAAGGAAAATATCTTCAATTTTTGTCAATCATAATTTAGATGGACACTTTAAAAGCGGTTCGCTTATAGAGAGTTTTGTAGAAAGTTTTTGTGGAGAATTTTATAGGAAGTTTTGTAGAGAGTTTTGTATTATTGACATTGTATAAAGCATGTCTCTGGTTAGCGTTTGGCTATGATGAGATAGGAGGGTGAGATTTGAATTAGGAAATATATGTGGAGGGATTGTTGAGCAGATGTGGTATAGAACAAGAAATATTTCAGTAGAGTTAAGTGTTTAAGGGTTGGGGTTGAGACTTTTCCAGAGAAAAAGTCTTCTTGAAGAAGGGGAGGTATATAACAGTAAGGGAGTTAGCTTAGTAGTTAGAGAGTTAATGAATGCTGCGCATTCATTAACTAATGGGGAAATCATAGTTAGTGAACGTGTGAGCACAAATGGGTTTAGGTATCCAGGCGTGGCACACACGTCACTGGGGATTCAGCCATGAGAAGATCAACAAATATGTCTGCAGGTACATCGACAGCATGAAAATGTAATGGATTGAATCAATAAACCTTTTATACGCGGAGTTTGTCATCTGTAGTGATGTCAACCACTAACGATCCACGGCTAGGCCATGTTCACACTGTGATATATGTTAGCGCCGAATGTTGAGCGGCGCTCACCAGTCCCAACACCCCACATTATGCCACCGGCTTCGGATGGAGGAGCACAAATGGGAGGCCACAAGTCTTATCCTGGCGTGAGGAAATGCAACCTAAAGACTAAATGTATTGGCAAGACAGTCCAGACCCTAAGCCTTGATCGGTAACTGGTCTAGAATGGAAGCGCAAGGCGGTCAGTTTCGAACATTGCTTTGCTGAGTTGAGTTGAGTTGAGTTAAGAAGCGTCATCACTGCACTCAGGACATTCTCATACCTGCTCCGTCCTCTCGTTCAACAGCCAGCGAAGAGTCACACAACTAATCGTTCCCACCGCTATCTGATTAAAAGTTCTCCTGGTCTTCCCTCACAGTTTTGAGATTATTCCGGAACCACTGCCGATCCCCCGCAATCTCATTCTTTCCACATATGGGTTCTCCACCTGGTCCCACAAGCGCACGACCACCTCCCCCTTGTCCATAAGCAAAATTCCACCAAGAGGTGCATTCCATGCTAGCCTATCAGCCTGTTCATTCCCCCGTACACCCACATGGCCAGGGCAATATATCCAAACAATTCTCACAATCTGTGACCTCTGAAGCGACGAGAGCCATTCCACACGAAACATTCCTTTCTCCACCTTGCTAAGCATACTCTTTGAATCCGTAATGAATACAACGTGTGTTGCAGAAGTCTCCTCTAGCCACCGGAATGCCGCTGTTACTGCCTCCGCCTCCATTCTCATGCTGGAGGTCGTAGTCACTTATGCCAGATTCTCCTTTTTCAAGATTCGCCCATTAGCCTTTGCAATAAAGCCCCAGCTACTACGTCTGTTTCTCACCACTGGCCCATCGGTGTAGATGTCTATGTCACCTTGGTATGTGTTGCTCTGGATCAGCTGTTGTACTTCAAACTCAGTGCGGCCCGCTGGCCATTCTCTGCACTCACGACCCAGTGTTATTATTACATTGTGCCAGTCCGTCATGTCTTCCGGAACTTCAACCCACTCTCTTTCACGATTGATGGTCTCTAGATCACACACCTGACTTATAGAAAATTCTGCCTGTGCCATCCAGGACCTGCCTCGTCGTAGTCTATGACCCTTAACCATATCCATTGCTGCATGCAGCGGGTGATCCCTGTCTGCGGCAACTCTCAGGTACCATTTGGTCTGAAGGACCCTATGTCTATCCGTCATTGTTGGTAGCGCCAGGATATGCCTCATGCATATAATTAGTGTGTCCTTTGTTCGCCCCAGGATTAACTACATGGCAGCATTCTGTATGCGCTCCAACCTTTCAAGCTGGCTCTTTGATACTGTCAGCATCCCCATACCATACTCAATGACAGAAATTATGAACTGCTGAAAGAGCCTGTTCAGCATCCTCTGATCTACCACGGTTGCTGCCATAACCCTCAATGCATTAAGTCCCCTACCAGCCTTCACCACCAAATCCTCCACATGATCTTTAAAAGACAAACAACTGTCAAAGGTAATACCCAAGTACTTCAATTTACTCTCTCGACTAAGAGGGCATCCATTCAACATATTACCTGGGACGTCTGCCTTGACGATCCGGTTATCCAAGGAGTATCACACAACCGATGCCTTGTCTGTGTTTATAATGGACCCTGCGTCCCTGCACCACTCCGCCATCCTGTTTATCGCCACCTGTAAGTCTTTCGCCAAACTGGCCCTGTCTCTGCCCTGTCTGTACACCAGCACATCATCTGCAAATGTCAAGATTCTACACACACCTGGTGTCTCAATAGCAGCGATTTTGCTGGTGTAGACATTAAAGAGCACTGGGGACAAGGCAGATCCCTGCGGCAAACCATATGTAATAGTACATGAGTCAGAAGTCCAGGTACCCATGCGCAGTGCAACCTTACTCTCATAAAGGACCGCCGCAACCCATCTAACAAGACTAGGGCAGACTTCCATGTCCAACAGTGTGTGTATTAACCGACCATACCTGACCCTGTTATACTCATCCTCCAGGTCAAGAGCTACAGCCAATGTCTCCTGTTTGTCCTGGAAGCCCTCGTAGACATCAAATGCAAAAGTTGCAGCATTGACCCAGGTGTCCTTTCCGGCCGGTAGCTCCCGAGTCCTTGGTGAAGCAGATTCCGACTTTCCAAATGTTGCTGGAGCCTGCGTACTACTATTTTGCCATACGTGGTTTGCAGGGTTATGATTCGGTATCCATTTAGGCTGGAGTGATCCTTACCTGGCTTTGGGAGGGGGACCAGGTAGCTATGCAGCCAATCGTGGGGTATTTCCGCCGTATTGATGCCTAGGTTGAAACAAAGAGCTATCTCCTCCAAGTCCCCATCATTTATGTTCCTCTTATGGGAGTACCTCACCCCATCCGGACCTGGCGCTGTGTCTTTAGCCCGCTTCAGTATGCGTCTAATGTCCTCCCCTTTAATTTCACAGTCCTCCTTCCCAGTGACCCGTGACAAGGCTTCTCTGGCGTTATCTCTATTAGCCCTATCTTGCTGATCCGTCTGTTTTAAAAATCGCGCAATAAAAGCCTCCCCTTTCTCCTTGTCAGTTGTCATAGTTGTCGGTTGTTATCATCATAAACGGTGTCATGTGTACCAGGCATCACCTGTCTCTTCATCTGCCAGTGCAGCCTGCCATGAGATGGATAAGAAAAACAGAGCAAGGGTAAACTTATGTCACTAAGACACGAGTTGACAAACCAACCCAACACCGGGACACGAAGGGGAGGAGTAATGTGGTCACATGTCGCGCCAGGTCAGAAGCTAGAAAAGGGCGCGCTCAGGCAGAGCGAGCTGAGACGTGAGAGAAGACGGTTTTTTTTTCGGAGATATTCTTGAAGTTTGAAAGCGGTTTTAAAATTGTTGCAGTTATTCAAGATGCAGTCAACAGCAACGAGTGTTCTTGTTTAAGAAAGCTGTGAGTGAAGAAGCAGTACACAGAAGTTGACGACTGACGATGAGCCAGTAAATATCGACCAGCTGTGGTGAGAGAGCTGACCCCGTTGTGTGAACACGTTGACAAGAATGGCGGTGTGAGATACACGCCGTGACACGTTGGCCACCAGTGCAATGTGTATAGTAACTAGAAGTGTTATTATCGTTTAGCAGTGAACTGTAGAGTCTATAGTGTGCAGCAACAGTAAGGAGCAAATGACGATTAGTTGTATCATGTATTCTTTATGGATAGACAGTAGGTGTGTTGGTCATGCACAGAACGCTGAAATGCAATAAGCTGGCGGTGCATGATGGCAACCACTGTGATAACTGTGCTATAATAAAGTGATCTTGTGCTCTAAGGACGAGTTGAACTTTTGTTGTGTGCACCAAAGATTCGTACAGTATTTATACGATCCTGCAGATATATTTCTAATAGATCTCCTAACCCCTAGACCAAAACCAGATGTCGGACATTGAGTGAGTGAAACCGGATCTTAGCACAGCCTCCAGATTTTTCACAATGTCACATCCCCACCAATTCATTGATAAACTGTTCCCACTTAATCCTCTTTGCCTCAGCTGCCTGGAGTTTAAAATCCTGCACCTTTAATTTTTTTTTAAATACCTTTCAGCCTCTTCCAATTCTGTGTCAACTGAATTGGTTGCTCTCCGCACCCTCTGCCAATTCCTTATGGCCGTCGCCTTTTCCCTTATCTTATTCCAGATGTATTGGTATTAACTTTCCTACGAAGTAAACTAGGCAGGCCGACAGACAGACAGACAGACAGACAGACAGACAGACAGACAGACAGACAGACAGACAGACAGACAGACAGACAGACAGACAGACAGACACATATAATAGATAGATAACCATCTCACACCACCAGCAAACAAACACTAGTGACCATCTCAAGAACATACATTGTTTCCGTAACAATATGTGGTTATAAATCATGGACACAAGAAAATGTGGATTTTTAAAAAGTTAAATAGTACATAAATATTCCTAGGCCGCCATGTATCAAGAAGAATAAAACATACAGGCATGCTACAAGGTGACAACATCAAAGGAAACTGATTCATAAACAATACCATATATGGGGAGTGAAGTACTTTGGCCATATTACACATTACAATGGCTTTGACAGAACAGTAATGGGAGACATGGTTGCTGATAGGCGAGGCTCCACAAATACGGACACAAGACATTAATCAAACATTGGGTGCGAAAACCCAACCAGTAAGTGAATAAAACGGCGTTCTGTAGAGATACCGGCACATGATAGTGATGGCATTGTCATATTTGTATGTGCGTGTATATACAACCTGCCTGTGTAGCGACGAACGGGGTGTATTTTTAATGATTGTGCAGTGTTTGAAAATATTGCTGGTCCAAGGTTTGTGTTTACCTATTATGTTGCATTAACTTTACAGAGGGTAAATACAAAACTTGGACCGGCAATATTTTCAAACACTGCACTGTCATTAAATATACACACCTATAGTAGCGAATGCGATTCGCAATCCCGCATACCGTGTTCAAGATCAGCTACTGACGATTTGAAAGCACACCGCCTTGTGTTGATTATTAACAATTATATGAGCGTCGGTCGCTCAGAAAGCCATGGCAAACTACTGAAAACAAAATCTCGAACACCCAACAAATGCTGGAGTTAACTGCGACAAACTCTAAATAACATGCAATTAACTAACTATATAGGGACGCAGAGGTGTTTCTAAGGGCCAGGTTCTATACTGGCCAAGACCTTCTAGCACGTCCTATTATGTTTTAAATGTGTTTTATTGGTGTTAGAGAGCACATCATGTGATATTCTTGAACAAAAGTGCTGTGTGTAACATTATTCCGTAAATTTAACTGGGTTAGCTGCAGCGGATAGAAAATAACTACTTGGAAAGTGAATTGTTTAAATAATTTTTACCTCTTTAATTTCACTTGTTGTTAATAAACCTCCCATTATTGTCATACTATGTGTAATCTATAAATTAATTATCAACACTTTCGTGTTCCTTGTGCAAATCTCTTTAATCTTATATATAAAAAAGACTTGTGCGTATGTATCTCTGTATGTATTTATGTATCTCTGTCCGTATGGCCTTTATTTGTTCGCGAACGGCCCATCCGATTGAGATGAAATTTTCTACACGCCTTCCTTTCATTCCAGAGCTGACAACTGTGATATTTTGTTAGTGTGAAATCGCCTGCTTACTCAGTATTATTTCATTTTTCATTTTTCATCATAATTTCATATATTTCAGGGGACCTAACTCTGTAAAAGTTATTTCAAGGGGCATAACTTTTCTGTATAACTTATAGTCATATTGTGGCATCGTTTTCAAAGATTTATAAACTCTTTGTCCATAGTTATGTACCGGCATATGAGTTATAATAAATAATGATACAATCTGTAAGGCATTTTCAAAGTTTTCATAAAAATGATGCACAATGCATAACATTGTAACTCATCTTTTTTTGCTTAAGAAGTTACTGTAGTCATGCAGGTGATTAGAAAGAGTTTTCATTAAAAATAATGGATGGTGTGTAGAAGAACGTTCTTTTAAGTTACTTTTTTTGTTGTATGAATTTAATGAAGCCGGACAGGGTCAGGCAGACAGATAGACAGACAGATAGACAGTCGGGAACGGGAACTTATATGACTACTTATATGAATTAAATGAGATGCTCCACATCAGGAGCTGGGAAATGCCGGGCCGGGTCAGACAGACAGACAGACAGACAGACAGACAGACAGACAGACAGACAGACAGACAGACAGTCGGTAACGGGAACGAGAACTTATATGACTACTTATATGAATTAAATGAGATGCTCCCCACCAGGGTCTGGGCGAAGCCGGGCAGGGTCAGCTTGTTTGATATATAATACAATATATCTGCTACCATTCCTCCGAAGTCGGAGAGTATCTGCTTGTACGGCGAGGAACTACCAGTCTGCACACCAATAAGCCAGACATGGGACAACGGATACTCACGCAAACCTCAGGTCCTGTATGACATTACACTGATGTTGGACAACAGGATGCCTTCATCCGACATACAGGACTTCGCGTTGGAGCTCAAGCCAACGAACACAAGCAAGCAAGCAAGCATCTGCTACCATTTTAACCATTTTAAAAGCATTATTGTGACACACCCCTACTTCCAATTTTCTGCCATGAATTTCTGTTTGGTCAGGACCAATTTTTGTTTGGCAGGCAATCAGCTAAAACGGTCTAAGTAAGGACCGTAAATGTGAATGTAATTCTGCAAGTGTATGATATCGCCTTCTCTGCCTGCAGCCTCTATGGTTCAGGGTTTTGTTGCGTCTGCCACGCACTCAGAAGGTATGTGGCTTCTGCCCCGCGCCCAGAAGTTTTCTGGCGTCTGCCTCGCGCCCAGAAAGTTTGTGGCGTCTGCCTCGCGCCCAGAAGGTTTTTGGCGTCTGCCTCGCGATCAGAAGGTTTGTGGCGCCTGCCTTGCGCACAGAAAGTTTGTGGCGTCTGCCCCTCGCCCAGAAGGTGACGTGTTTGTTGTCCAACACCTTCATTCGGCTCTCGATTGCACTTGTTATGGGGACTTATTGAGTTCTTTGGCTACAGGGTGCGGGCTCTGTGCGTTCTTTCTGCAGGCGGTTTGTAGAGAGAGAGACCAAGTTTAATGGAGGAACACCTGGTGTAATTAACAACAACAACAACAACAAAACTTTATTTTGAAAGGGTTAAGAATTGGGCACGAAGGCCCGTCTAACATTCTGCCCTTTTATCACTCTCTTTCATACATTATACCATTCACACATCATTCAAGGTTAATTGAAAACTGCAACAATATAAAAGATATGCATTATAAAGGCATGTGGAAAATTTAAAAATCAATACTACACGACTCAGTAATAGTAATAACTGGTGTGTCACTTGTTATTAGCTATGTGGAATATACTGGCCTACCAAAAGAGGACTGGCTGTCATACTAGGGTTTTATTATTATTACTTCTATTATTAAGGGGGAAGGTAATCCGTACTGAGATAGTGTTCAAATAATTTGCGATTATATGTATAGGGATTGGTGATGTCTTTTATTTCGTATGGAAGATTGTTCCACAGCTGAGCTGCAGAGTACGTTAAGCTTGTTTTGTTTAAGTCTATCCTAGGCTTCGGAATTTGTAATATATTTAATCGTTTACTGTGTCTAGCATTATATTCAAACAATGGCCAAAGGTAATTTGGGGCATTCCGATGTAGGATTTAGTGAATTAGTTTGGCCTTATTGAAAAGCAGACGTTTGCGGAGTGGTAGTAACTGAAGTCGTTTATGCAGGCTAGGATTGTCAGTTAAATGTTTGCTATAAATTAATCCCATGGCCCGTTTCTGGAGTGAGTAAAGTCGCTTGGTGCTTGAATTGGAACAACCGTCCCAGATTGTAGAGTAGTAGGCAAAATGTGTCTGTATGTGAGACGTATCGAATATTTTCCTTGTGTCCTCATCAAGGAAATTTTTAATTTTGGCGAGTTGGTAGACTTTTTTCGCTGTTTGTTTAGTGAGCGATGAGGATTAAAGGTTAGGTTTCTATCAATGATGAGGCCTAATGTTTTGTGCTCAATTACACTTTCTACTGGCATGTTATCGATGTGAAGTTGAAGTGATCTGTGTGAATTTAGAGTCTGAAGTCTTTGTCTGGTTGTTAATAACATATATTTTGTTTTAGTGATGTTAATTTGCATACGGTTCGCATAGCTCCACCTAACTACATTATTTAATTCTTGTTGCAAAGACGACTCCAGCAAATTACTGCTTTCAGCGTTTGTATACACTGTACAGTCGTCTGCAAATACATCGCAGGACGACGAAAGATGCAAAGGTAGATCATTAATATATATGGCAAATAATAGAGGGCCAAGAATAGAGTCTTGCTGTACTCCAGTAATGAAGGTTGTGGTTTGGGACAGATATTTTTGTATGATACTACTTGATTTCTGTTTGACAGAAAAGATGTTATTAGCGTCACAACATTAGGGCCAATTTTATTTGTCTTTAGTTTTTTAATTAAAATGGCATGGTCTATCATATCAAATGCTTTTCTGAAATCGATAAACACAGCTCCACATAGATTGTTGTTATTTATATTCTGGTGCCAAATTTCTATCATGTTTGTTAGGGCCGTATGGCAAGAATATTTTGGTCGAAATCCTGATTGACTGTTAACTATAAGCTTGTTGCGATCTAAATACTGTAATGTTACCTTATGGATGTCTTCTTCTTCTTCTTCTTCAGCGTTCCGAGCCATTGAGGTTCTTTGCTGCAAATACAATCCGTCTCCATTCGTCTCTCTGGTGGACCTTCTCTTGCCAGTCGTTGATTCCAAGTGCTTGTAGGTCTGTACATGTATTATCTCTCCACCGCCTTCTTGGTCTACCTCGGGGTCTACGGTCATTTATTTCATGAGTGTAAGCGAGTTTTGTTTCCCTATTATCTTCCATTCTTTCTATATGCCCCAGCCATTGTAGTCTATTAGCCTTCATGATACCAGTGATTAGCGGGGACTTAAACAGATCATAAATGTCTATGTTACTTCTTCTTTTCCACTCTCCACTTTGTGTATCCCTAATGGGTCCAAAGATGCGTCTTAAAATGTTGTTCTCAAAGGTTTGTAACAAGGCTTCGTCTCCTTTCGTTGTACTCCAGGTTTCAGAGCCATACAGCACAACTGGTCTGATCAGTGTTTTGTATATTGTGATTTTGGTGTTACGAGATAGCGCCTTTGATTTTAGTAGATGTTGTAGTGCATAGTATATCTTATTTCCAGAGTTGATTCTAGTTTGTATTTCTTCCCTTATGATGTTGGAGCACCTTATGAATGTGCTTTTCTAATTTTCTTAGATAGTGATGATAGTAAAAAAAAATGGGTCTATAATTGTTCGGGAGACCATTGTCCAATGAACCAGAGTTAAGGAGAGGATACACTTTAGCGATTTTGAGAGCTGATGGAAAGTGACTTTTGGTGAGACACTGATTATATACATAGGTTAGTGATACACAGATCACTGGTGCAGCACAGTGGAGAATCCGACTGCTGATTCCATCTAACCCAGATGATTTTGTATTTTTTAGTTTACTGAGGTAAGTGAATACTTCAGTGACTGTCATTAGCGGTATGTCAGAAAGGATATCTCGGCGGCATCTTCTCTGGCAAAACGATGACATTAAAGATAAGTTGCAAGGAGAATTTGGTATTGTAGCCTTCAACTGATCTATGTCATTCTGAAAAAAAGTTACTGAATTGGACGCATCAGATAGGATTTGATGGTTATGAATTTGAGTAGTTATGCTTGTTTGTCAAGGTGTTAATTGCCTTCCATATATCCTTACTATTTGTTTTATCCATTACTAAATTGTTAAAGTAATTTTTCTTTTAATTTTGTATGGTATTTTGAACTTTGTTTCTAAGAGTACGGTATGTGCTGAGATCCAGCTTTTTATGTGACTTATCTCTGTCTCTCATAATTTCAAGAATTTCCTGGGTAATCCAAGGTGGTTTGACGTGATGTTTTACTCGAACTTCCTTGATTGGCATATGTCTATCAGACACATCAATAAAGATCTTCATCCAGGATTCCAGAGCATCATCCGGGTCTGGAAGTTGATAAACATTGTTTAGAGGTGAACTGAGCAAGTCCTGTAAAAATGCATTTTGGTTGAGATTTTTGTAGCTTCTATATTTTACAGTTATGTGTTTATGTTTTGGAGTTTTAATTCCTTTTTTTAGACCATGTGCAGCATAGTGGGTAGTGATCGCTCACTGCACAATTGGGAACGGTGCTTTCTATGATGTTGTCCGAGCATATTACATAAATGTGACTATAAGTGTTGAAGATGAGTTTGTTACTCTAGTATCTTGTTTTACTATTTGTTGGAAGTTGTATGATGCAATTATATTTTCCCAAATTATATGGGATTTGTTGGTGTCAATGTTAAAGTCTCCGAGTAGTATAATTTCCTTCCCGGAAGCGAAAACCACATCCATCATGGTAGTGAAGTTTTCGTACCAAACGTGTCCAACCCTGGGATTTCGATAGAGGTAGCCAATTATCAGGGGTGTGCGGTTTCGAAGTTTTAACTCCAACCAAATACATTTTATTTCGCAAGTTTCAAAGTCTAGTCTACGATGAACATTTAGTAGATTAGAAACATAGACTACTATGCCTGTCTCTTGTTTCCTACAGGGATCTCTTCTAAAAACTTTGTACCCTTTAATAGAGATGTCCTCAACTGAAATGTTCTCATTTAGTCTACTTTCACTAAGGCCGAATACATGAAAATTTTGATTAAGAATAGAAGATAACTCTGGCAGCTTGTTGAATAAGTTGCATATGTTTAAGTGTCCAAAACGTATTCCTGATTTATTGAATCAATGTTGCCACTTCTCAGACATTTCACCCAAGAAGTAAGTGTAAATTAGTCAAAATTAGGTAAAAATACAAGATCATAAAAATACACAATTACATTAACTTACAAAATACCAGTAATAGAAATCGAAATGTAAATGACAATATTATAACGATATAACTAATGAGACCAACAAGTATAGTGCAAATACAGAACAAAAAGAATTAAAGCGTATGAACATACAACAATTAATTAACTCGAACTACTTCGCAAGCTATGACTATGTAACCAGCTGCTATCCGAAAGAATGAATAAATGACTATACAAGTCAATGTTCCTGTTTAAAAGTTGGGTATCTCACACGGGAGATAAAACGCTAAACAGTAAGCAATTAAAGTTCAAGGAGGAAGCTCTTTTCCTGGTATATTGCGTATAGGGCTCAGTGTTTAATACATATCCTATCTTACAGGTCTGTATTGTAGAGACATCATAAAAGCTTGATTCTGTGCAGCCGGACTAAATTGCATCAAGTGTAGCAGTTATGGATTCCAATGATGCGGAACCTGTTGTTGTATGACAGGTGGCCCATTTTTGGCGTAAAGTTCTGGACCCCAATGATGCGGAACTTCCTGCTGTCTGCTAGTTGGCCCATTTGTATCGTGAGGGGGCTGTGTCAAAGTGGTATTACTGCCGTGTGTGTGTGCCGATGTTTGCAACGCAGGTTCCTTGCAGGGGAGGGCAGGAAAACTATTGTGGTAGTTATCTCCTTCCCGTGCTAAGATGGGGGTAGGAAGGATGGGTTGGTTTATTCTTGGTAGCATGTGTGATTCTTGAGTGGCCGGAGGTCGGGGGTCAGATATCAGCAAACGTTTACCTGGTGAAATGGGGGAGCTTCGGTTGGCTGGGTTGGCCTTGGTTCTTCAGTAATCAATGTTTTTCGCATTTGTGTGTTGGTCAGGTTTTGTGCCCTTTCAGGATATTTAATGTTCTTTGCAAGCAGACTAGTTCCTAATGTGGATATGTGTATTTGGTCTCTGTGCAATCGTTTCTTTGGTGCTCCTGCCTGTGATGTGAAGTAGGGTGTGTTGTTGATTAAGTGTACATGATACCGATTGCAAAATGTCCCTAGGGTGTTATTGTTTATGTCGGCCAATCTACGTTGAGAGCCATAACTTGGTGGTATGATGGAGGAGAACAAAACTGTAGAATTTAGGAAAGTGTAACGTAGTAAGTCAAGTAGTGTTCTTAACTGAGAAATTGTTATTCTTTGGTTTTTCATAGTGTCGTGTATTCCTATATGAATCGTTGTCTTTTTAATGGCTGTATTAACCTCCAGATTACGTATACTGTTTGTCAGTCTTTCTACTCCTGCCCCTGGAAGCTGAAATGTTGCGGCTTTGTCGGTGTCTGATAAGGACATGCGGTCGCTATAATATCCTCCAATCAAAGAGTCGCCAATTATCACGTGGGTGCAGTCAGCCGGTGCTGTCTGTGTATGTTTGGTTCTGACACGTCTTGCACGCTGTTTCTACCATTGATGACAATCCAGCTGTAGTCTGTCTTCTTGCAGATTATCAGCTGTTTCTTGAATGTGGGCGTATTCTCTCGGCAATGTTCTGTCGTCCAGGCTGTTGTTTGATGCTTCAAATCTATTACTGACCTTTACTTCGACAGGATATGTTGTGTGCTGTTGAGCAACATTTTCTGTTTGCTGATGTGTTTTGGTTGGCTGAGTACTTGACGCGCCTATGACTGGTTCTGTTACTTCTAGACTATCTGCGTGTGCTGCCAGGTCAGTAGTGGGCGAGCGTTGTAACGTCTCAATGGTGTGTTTTAGTTTAACATTTTCTTCTCTCAGGAGAGTCACCTCTGACTTGAGGTTGTTATAGTCACTAATGATCGTGGCGATCTTGTTTGTGTTATCAGAGGCGGCATATAAAAGTACTTTCAGGTCTGACTCTAAATGTTTAATATGCTGCTGACAGACGCACCAGTGTTGGTTAGTAGCTGGGCTATCATCTAGTACCGATGGTCCAACCTCTATTTGATTCGAATTTATTTCATTCAGTTTTATACTGTCTTCTACACACATACTCATCGGGTACTCAATGGCTAGCAACACTGGTCGGTTAGAAGTTTCATTCGTGTTGTTGCTATGCTGAGTCATGGTTTGTTGTAATATGGTGTCTTTATGGCCTGATGCGGTGATGGCTACAGCTTCAGATTGTGTAAGTTCGCCAGCCACCAGCATGCTGAGATCGGCAGGTGTGTTTAGTGAGTCACCTATACGTTTTTGTGCTGTCTGTTGAGTTTCGACGAAATGAGTCGAGAGCCACTCAGACATTACGTCAACTGCCCCCTGGGCAAGTAAACTGTTTTTCGAGTTGTAGCGGTGCAATGTGTGTAACGAAGCTGATACTTTGATTTCGATTTGAGCGCCGTGTCGGTCCACCCTGTATTCAACTTGGTCGCCCTGATAATGTTTGATCAGGCATGTTCGAAATGCCTCATAATGCAGAGTATTATTGAAAGTAATGGAAATGCATTTCCCGTCGTTCATACGCTTGACAGACAGTGATGGAGAGCCAAAGCAATTCTTTAACTTGCTTTTCACTGCTTTCTCTTTGTTTAGTGTGTAGTTCTTAGTTCTCGTAGATCTTAATCTTAACCCACATCGCCCACGTTCTGCCGCTACCTCCAGCACAGAAGCTTCCCCCTCATCAAGCATGGCTACATAGTGTATTTTCGCCCGCAGGTACACATTTTAGCAGCGCTCGCACTCGGTTTAAATTCCAGTGTTGTGATTGGCTAGTTCAAGCTATCACTGACGCTTCTCCGTTTCGTGAATAGTTCATCCATAGTATTGAATGCAACATTATTAACATTCATATCCATCACTGCACATTTAGCAACCTTAACACAATTTCACAAGTTGAACGGCATTGTTGTGATCACAATCATATAAAATCCATTGCGCTCTAATGAAGATAGACAGAAAAAAAATAATCCAAAAAGGAGGAGAGCACACAAACAAGTCTGCTGTGTAAGAAGTCTTCCTGTGGCCTTTTTAACCGCCTTTTAACTTTCTCTTCACTAGGTGGCATTTACATCAGCAACGTTTTCCACGAAGCTGTGATTGAAGTCAACGAAGCTGGCATAGTGGCTGCAGCTGCTACTGCCGTGGTCTTCACTTTGAGGTCTGGGCCGCCACCACCAAGGGAAACATTTTACGTCGATCACCCATTCATATTCTTCATCAGAGATAATGCGCAGAAGATGATTCTGTTCCAGGGAAAGTACATAGAATAGAGAGAGAATAAATATGGTTTTACGTTAACATCAAGAACGTCTTGGATTTATTTATTTACGTCTGTTCAATCAGAAATGCATGTGCTGACAAAGGCTTTGGCCGCAACGTCCATTTTGTCACTTGTCATTTTGATTAATGATCTTTTAACAGCTGCTGATCTCAGTACATTTGAAATGTGTTATGTGCTTTCTCCAAGATATTCTCAACACATTCAAATTGTCTATATCTGCAATTGTCACAGGACTACTGGAGTTAACGATCAGATGATAGATTTACAGAGACCGCTGCAACTTTTCGTTGATTAAGGGACGGGAGGGGAACATTTCCATCGGATCAAACGAAACCAACAGTCCTTGACATTTCCCCAGGACACAGGAAAATTGTCGGCATGTTATTTTGCCCGAATCGCAAGAAAAAAGGAATGGCGCCGTCTTGATTTGGTTGCCGCCGAGACCACCTGTTGTTGACAGCGAATGACGTCACTCGGATAATCCCCGACTGTAGGAAACATAACTTATTTTCCGCCAGTGTGAAAAATGGAATCAAACTAGACTGAAGTGTTTGGCTAGCTCTGTTATAGTTTAGAAAAGAATCTATTATGTTCTGTGTCAATTAAAGTTGATGAACATGTGTCTTTCATGGCAATGTGTAGATTCAATTCAGGATAGAGCTAGTGTACATTAGGTATTCACTAGATAGCGTTTAGGTATATGTAATGTAGGATAGTCTAGTGATAGATAGAGTGAAGGACTTGAGCATAGTGTCGTTGCTTTGTGGTTAGGTATTCTATGAGTGTCTACAACAGTAGGCAATCGAGTTGTTAAACTAACTAGTGTGAGATGTCAATTAGCTCAGCTGGTTGAGAATAGTGTAGTGGGATGATATTTAGAGAGATTGAGGATGGTTGGGGGGTGGGGGAAATGTCCAATGGTGGGATCTTCTAGTGGGGTGTCTACTGGGGGTCTGCACGTTGCCTTTGGTCTTTCCTTGTCTTACCCTAACTCAGACCGAGGTGATGAGCTCCTCTGCCCCATGACAGAGTATAGTTCACTGTTATATATGAGTGCGGCCGTCGGCCTGCACTCATATAATAGGGGTCAGTGTCGGGTTGCTCTCACCAGGTGTGTTCTCTCTTTCACAGGTTCCACTCCGGTTATGAAGAAAACAAGCTGAACATTCACTGTTTAAGATTATGGATGATTCAGTAAAGGAAGTTTTATTCAGCGGCTTTTGCTCTGGGCCCATATTCAAGAGGGTCTGAAGGAACATGGCTCTGTTGAGAAGAAACAGATAACTATCTGGAAATGACTCCTTAGTGATAGGGTTCACGGAAGTTGAGTGAAATTATTTTCCATACCACATGTAAAAAGAAAAATATGGGTTATAAGGGGAACAGGAACAACGAACATAGCGTTCTTCTCAGTTATTGGATTCCTGTGGAACTGTAATCATTAACTGCGTAATCGTGAAACTCTAGAAGATTTAGGAATGAATCATTTTGTTTCAAGTGACAGTGATCCGTGTTTTCTGGATACAGGGATTGTTAAATCTTAGAACGGTAGGGGCATTTAGTAACATTGCGTGTGATCGATTCAGGATCAGTATTGGACCATATCCGTGATTGGTGACCAGGTATTTGGGTTATCAAAGAGCTACTGGAGGAAGTCAACATCTGGCACATTATATTTTACCCCTTTTTAATATTCTGGAGAATCCACTAGATTCCGTCCACAACACCCCGTAAATCTGTGGATACCTCTTCCTCTCTCACCACTCACCACTGGATCATGCCCCCTCTAATTCTTCCCCAACGCCACATACTCAACAACTCTTGCTTCCAAAAAATTAATGATGATTAATTTATTAAAAGAAAAATGTAATGTACGTGAGACGTGTATGCGAAGAAAATGTGTGATGTGTTCTATGATGTGTGTAGGATCGGACCCTCAGATAATAGCACAGTCAGTTCATCCTTGCAAGGACACACCACAGCACGTTAAGTCAGAACAAGTCCACCTCACCCAGTGCTGTATCTCTCCTGCCGGACACTGACTTTCATCTGTAGCTACCTGGTAATCCATGTTCCTGATCATCCGAAATAGATACCGTTTGTAATTTACAGCTGATCATGGACCGGTTGCACACTACACATTATAAGTTCATATCGTTCCTAAAAAATGTACAAATCCTTTGTAGTGTGTAATTAGGTATCACTGTTATTGTTAATATACTTGATCCTAACTAGTGTCTATATAGTCTCAAGTGTGACAAAACGGCAATTCATTTGTGCCTCGTCGGGCGAGATTCCACTTTATTCGGCGTCATCAGGGACTTTCCCGGCTATAATTAGATCGGGGATAGCCCAGCAGGAATTTTCCATCTGGAAGGTTCGAGAAACATCTGGATTTGGATGTCCAGGGTGGCTCAGTACAGCACTAACTTCACGTGCTGCTAGAACCTAGAATTCCCCTGTGGAAAATAGAGTTTCTCGTGGAGTTGACACACTTCGTGAAGCACTTATTTCTCGGGCGCATTCGTACGCACGAAGGAGAAATGCGGCTGGCACAGCTGATTCACTTTCTATTTCTCGTGTGAGAAGGTACTGCTTTTGGGTAGCAGTGAACCCAGTTTTTCACACTCAACCAAGTTGCAGCGGACTGTCAATATTTCACGGCCTGCTGGCGTAGATAGTCATTGAAGCTGACTGGAGACAATCCACCGATTCAGGTGTTGCCTGTTAGAACCAGCCTATTACAAAGTTGTTTGCCGGAAACCACTGCGTGACCCAAGGCAAATGGTCACTATACCTACTTTACCACGCCTGACTGTGCTACACTATGCAAGAGGGAGAATCACCATGCATGACTCATACTCACCAAGTGGTTCTAGAGCCCTACAGCAGCACTAGTGGAAATAGATGGTTTGTTTTTCCATATTAGAACTGTGATTAAGACTATTTCAGAATAGAGTTCATCTACCTGAGCAATCTTGCCGGGATATACTGAAGAGTGATGTACTAAGGAAGTTTGCTGGCAGGCTCACTCCAGAGAGACTTACCAAGGTGGGGTAGGCAGAGCTCTGGGAGCTCATCAATTCCACGTCAATGTGTTTCCGCCTAAATGTCAGAGAATCCAAGCAAAGATTGGCCCAAACCAAGGGGCTGTAACTACGCCGGCACTAGTGTTCGGTCATGACTAGACCCACACCCGCTTGCGTATTTTCTTAATAGAACTCGTGATGGTAGATAGGTCAACTCATCCTTGGCCATATGAACCTTGTGTACTGAATATGAAATAGTTCTTACCAAATCATTCGAACAACCGAGTCCTATAGAAATAGAGACACTATGTTATGATGCCAAGCTCAACCATGTTTCAATATATGTGCTGGACTCCGAGGGAGTCTGAACATGAGTGACTTTATAGGGTAATGTACTCATCTAGGAACATTGGTGTTTTTCTAGTGACTGTGGTTTATTTCAGTACTGATTCATTGCCCAATCAGGGGTAAACGATTCTACTACGGGACCATTAGATTGGTCATTTGTTACTTCTAGGAACATCTAGAGATCAACTGGGGTCGCCTCAAGGAGGAGGGTCCTCATACCAGGTTGTACGTTGATAACTGTGAAAGTTGGTCACAGTGACTCATTGGGGCAGAGCAGACGAGAAGTTCATCCAGCATTCTGAGTTGCGAAGAGGTATTTCCTCTGACATCTGATCTTAGCTCTGGGGACGGAGTGGTCTCCAAAGGTTCCAGTCATTCTTCTGGAAGAGAGCCGGGTGAGTGTCGGACCGACTGGACGGAACATCTGTCTCAAACCTCCACGTCAGCCTCATGATGATACAACTAGCATCTCTGTCTCTGATTCTGTCTCGACTCTATCATCTGCTATTGTAAATAGTTTATACTATCAGGGTGTTCATTTCCTACCTATTGTCTTTAGGGTAGAATAAACTTTGTTGATGTTGACTTATTCGTTGTACCGTTATTGAGTGTGGTCTCGGACGATGCCTCAGAGTTCATTGTCCCAATTGAGAAGGTAGAGAGTGGATGTCTAGAATCTGGAGGGGTTTGTAGACATATTTAAACCATTTGAGGTCAACCACAGAGAAAACAGTGTATCTACCTGTCCAACCCCTGGGGTTAGAATACACGTTAGTGCTAAGGACCCCTTGGGCTTGGTTAACTCTCAATACCCAAGGCAAACATGTCACATGAGAATAGAGTTTTAATATCCTGGATAATCTACTCTAGCTAGTTTTCAACTAACAGTGCTAACCATCACACTCTAGTTTTAACAAGGCTACTGCCTATATAATGTCTTTTGTAATATTTCACTGGAATCTATCACACAATGTAAAGGTTACATTTTAATATTCTCGTTTAGCTAACAATGTTTGTATGATGTGTGATGTATCAACAATCATCACACATCCTAGGTGAACCATAACACACAGGAATCGTTATATTGGTTTGCTCTTCTGAGCCATGTTATGGTGGACCCTCCTGATAATTGAGTACAGCGTAAACATAATACCACCTTTCCTCTCGGACGTTATTCATTTTCCGTAAGAAAACATTTGACTATTCAACTGGTATCCTTTCAAATTGGAGTTAAACTTCTTCAAAACCAGTGTTCAACTTCCTCGTAACTGGCAGGGAACCTGTTAGAGAAACAACACATCTGGTGATAGCACTAGTCACTGATCCTACCGGCTGAGTGTAAGCCTATTGCCTTGCTCTGTTATTTTTCCGCTAACTAAACTCTGTCATAGAGCAGATTAGCTCCTCACCTACGTCGGAATCAGGATATGACAAGGAAAGACCAATAAACAGAGTGCAAAACCCCAGTGGGCAAACCACTGAAAGATCCCCCCCCCCCCCATTGGACACTTTCCCCATCTCCCAACCCACCTTAAATCTCTCCAAATATCACCCCGCTATCCTTTTCACCCTAGCAGAGCCAATCATCACTTCACTACTCTAGCTAGTTTTCAACTAACAGTGCTATTCATCACACTCTAGTTTTAACAAGGCTACTGCCTATATTAATAAGGCCTAAATAGACTATATTTGGTACCTTATGCAACCCCGCCTCATTCCTGGATGGCCGCTACACTTTGCCATAACGACACATGTTATTTAATTTTTAATTAATCTAACACTGTAGAGCTCTCCGAACTTCCTAACTGCGGTAACAAAACGCGTCAATCCTAGTCCATATTTTGGTCTACACTAATGTACACAAGTCTTGTTTTTGTCAAGAGCTGGGAGTGTTCCAGTGGAGTATTTGATGTCATGCAGGTGTCCCTCAAGGGCACTAACTAATTCCAGAATCTCATCTCCCTTGTGTTTAATCAATGTCACCAGTGATCTCCCTCTGTCTTGACAACCCAAAACAAGGTAGCAAGTTCCTACATTGTCCCAATGTTCACAATAACAAGCCTACAACTTTCTGTCGTATGGTGACAATCAAAGCCGTCATTTCGTTTGATGTCGGGAAATTCTCAATGTCCCCCGGGTGTCCTGATCTCACCGACCAGAAGTAACAGCCGTGAACACAGACTGTTTTCTGTAATTTTTATCATCTGATGTTAACGACAGTGGATGTCATCACAGTGAGGGTGGTAGTTTTGAGGACCTAGTAACGATTCGACTGCGGGATGTACTACAACAGAACTTCACCAAACAACTAATAATGACATTAAGAATGAATATAATCAAGGAGTGCATCCTCGATTATAATCTACAACAGGATACTCCAGAACCAGCCTCACCAAATGTCGAGCGAACATCGTCACCGGCATCCTTAACCTTTACTCAATCCACACTAGCGGATGAGTATTAAAACATCTACATAAAAAAACAAAATTGTTGTAATATACTTACAGTCCTGTCTTTAATAGCAGACCAGGCCTCAATACGAAGGAAACTACAAGGGGTGTAAGGAGACTGTATATGCATATCACTGGTATTCTGACTTCACAGACTATAGCTCACAGTGACTACAGTGCAAGTAACACGACACCCTCTACGCTATCTATTTCATCATGGCTAGAAATCATGTGGCGAGCATGACCCGCATTCTCAAACATACAACAGGTCAAGGAGCGGGTAGTAGAACGCTTAGTCGCGCCATACGAACAGCCACGTCAGCATAATCTGAACCGCTTGACCTAAGAAACTGGTTGAAACCCGTTTTACTCGTAGCTCAAAAACTAGTACATAAACCCGAGGCTGGTAACACTCAAGCATTGTGATCAAAAGATGACTACAGACCTACATAAAACATTCAATTTGGAAACCTAAAGAAAAATTTAATTGTTAATTTTTTGTACAATTTTATTGTTGAAATTTTTATATTTTCATTCAACCATAGTGACTTATTACATAAGATACATTTAATTTTCTGAAATACAGCTGTTGTTTGCATAGGGGACAGGCGAATATCTCTAGTAGGTTGGGATGTAAAATGACAACGTGAGATATTTTTCCCATTTGGTTAAGGAATTTTCCTACTTTTAAAAGTTTGGCTGACATTTGGCTAAAATTTGGTTTGAAATTTGGCTAATCTATTCACCTTTGGTTAACACATTTTCTTACTTGGCCAAGATTTTTTTTTTTTTTTGCCATTTTGGTTAATAAAGTTTCCTCCTTTTCATAAGTTTGGGTGACATTTGATCAAACTTTTCACATCTGGACAACAAAATTTCCCACTTTTCATAAGTTTGGGTGAAATTTGGCCAAACTTTTCACGTTTGGTTAACAAATTTTCCTACTTTTCATATGTTTGACTGAGCTATTTATAAGTTTGGTTTGAAATTTGGCTAACCTTTTCACATTTGGTTAGCACATTTTTTTTTACTTAACCCTTTTAATGCTACGTAATTCTGAGTAGCGTCCCGCCCGGTGCTAAATACTTTCTCCGCCGACTGCCCCGCCTGTGCTAAATACTTTCTTGACCTCTAAGAAACTGGAAATGTCACGGCGGTGTTGACCATTTTTGTAACACCGGAAAATTTAAGCACTCCTAAACTGGGTAGGTTGGCACCATTGTTTGAACAAACACTTTTACAAAGAGATACAACAACAAAATAGCTTATTCATGTTTTAAAAATGTTTAGTTTAAAGTTATTTTAATTATATATAAATAATAATGTATTAATATTAATATGATGTCTATTCTTTCTGACCGTGCCACATGCATTAGTTGCATGATCGTGAAGCCACATAAACAAATTAGGACTGGTGTACCAATTATCTACAAAAAGGGTATGCCCGTTTTGGAGATATGGTGCCAGTAAAGTAGTAACAATATCAGCCCCCTTCCCAAGACCTGATACAGTAATGTCACTGTTGACACCAGTGTAGACAATAAAATCTAAAATATAACCCGTTCTGCAGTCACACATAACAAATGTTTTCACACCAAATCTGCTTCTCTTTGATGGAATGTATTGCTTGAATGATAATCGTCCTTTGAACAAAAGGAGCGATTCATCAATAACAACATTCTGATACGGCGAAAATGCACTCTTGAACGACGTACGCAAACTGTCAATCACACCTCTAATCTTGTAAAGTCTGTCTCCGCCGGCGTCAACGTTGTTGTCTGCGAAAGTGCAGCATTCGCAAAAGTAGTAAAAATCGATCCCGAGGCATTACCTCGCTGAACACAGGAGTACGGAGCAAAAAGTCCTTTGACCAGTACTCAACAATTTTAAGTTTCTTTACCCTTGGCATTAGCATGCACAAAGCAAAAAAGCAAAAAAGTTCGTCATAATTAGTATCTGTCCAGCGGGAAAGACGAGCGCTAACAGTGTCAGGAGCATTCTCTAAAATGTTCTTGTAAAACCTGTTGCATTCATCAGCGATGCCTATAACAAGTGTTTCAGTGAAAAATAGTAAAAAGAACTCAAGCACTGAACTGTCCTTATTGACAGCCGCTTTACAGCCAGAGCTGGAATCATCAAAACCGTGTATAACCGGTCTCAAATCATTGGAAGTCCATGCCATTGAGTCGGTTTTCTGCCGTTTTGAGGGCATCTCCTCATTCTCACTGGACTCTGCTTCCGATGATGATGAGGACGCAGGACTGGCGAATAACCTCTTTTCAGTTACGCCGGTTTTTTCTTTCGATGTAGATGGTTGCATGATCTCGTCATCTTCGTCGCTCATTTGGAATTCATCTTCACTGTCACTTCGTGAAAGAAACTCCATTAATTCTTCATCTATACGAACTGGTTTCTTCGCCATTTTATAAAACCATTATGTGAAAAGCACAAATACTCTGTCACAAATGCGCACAAATACTCTGCTCACAAACGCGGGGGTATTATAAAACCAGTACACCGTACAGATTAACAACGAACAAAACAGGCTTGTTGCTGGTGAAGCTGCCTCAACAACACATTATCAGCACACTAACGCCTGTTGAGCCTGTGAAATAGGTCATTTGGATCTAAAAATAGGTAACCTTTGTGCCCCATTCATAAACGCTTGAAAACGGCTATAGCTTCTTCTATAGATGTTATAAACGGGTTAGCTCGTCCATAGCACCGGGGGGACAGATTACGGGAGGTGAGTCAACTCGTCAACAACATCGTACCGCAATACTACTTAACTCGTCTATAGCCGTGAAAGGGTTAACCAAGATTGTTGCAGTTTGGTTAACAAATTGTCCTACTTTTCATATGTTTGATTGAGTTTTTTATAAGCGTGGTTTGAAATTTGGCTAACCTTATCACATTTGGATAACACATTTTCTTACTTGACCAAGATTTTTGCCGTTTATTTAACAAAGTTTCCTACTTTTCATAAGTTTGGGTGAAATTTGGTCAAACTTTTCCCATATGGACAACAAAATTTCCCACTTTTCATAAGTTTGGGTGAAAGTTGGCCAAACTTTTCACGTTTGGTTAAAAAAATTTCCTATTTTTCATATGTTTGACTGAGATTTTTATAAGTTTGGTTTGAAATTTGGCTAAACTTTTCATATTTGGATAACAAATCTTCCTACTTTTCATAAGTTTCACTGAGATTTTTGTTTCATAAGTTTGGTTAAAATTTGGCCAAAATTTTTCACTTTGGTTAACAAATTTTCCTGTTTTTTATAAGTTTGTTTGAAATGTAGCCACAATTTGTGTTTCTTCTTTGGATAACAAATTCTATTACTTGACCAAGATTTTTGTCCTTCATTCTCTCACCACATGACAAATATACACATCTTAAACAATATATATTCAACAGCCAAGAAGTAATTATAATCTATATACCTGTTTATTTACAGTTTACTGCTTAATTGCAGTACATTTTACAAGAATAATAATTAAAAACATGCATAATGTCATTATACGAAATGGATGATGTGATATGAGACGGTATACATAGTATCGTCAAAACATTTTATTTTCACATATGGAGCTATAAAAATTATATGTTGTTTCTGGGTTTCTTCACACCACTGTCTGAATAGGTTGGTTTTTCCGGCTTTTAGCCTGGTATGTATATGTCACTTGGTATGTAGTCATAAGACTGGTCTCCTGATTTGTGGGCTGACATCTGAGTATTGTAGACAACCGGGCCATCAAACATCTAAGTGTCGGGCACATCAAACATCTGGCTATTGGGCTCTTCACATATCTCGTTGCTGGCGTCATCACACATCTGACTGTAGCTGGGTTGATAAGTGGTGGTATAGTATGCGTCTACTTGGTGGCTTCGTTTAGTACCCTGTTTGACTTGAGTACTGTCTTGAGTGTGTTGGACTTGATTGCTTCGGTTGGTGTCTTGTTTCACATCAAACAGTTGGCTATTGGGCTCATCACGTATCTGGTTGCTGGGTTCGTGGCACATCTGACTGTAGCTGGGTTGAAACCTGGCGGTATAGTAAGCGTCTACTTGGTGGTTTCGGTTAGTTCCTTGTTTAACTTGAGCACTGCCTTGATTGTTTTGGATTTGATTACATCTGGTAGTGCCTTGTTTGACTTCGTTACTGACTTGATTAACTTGGTTGAGTGTGTCAAAGTCAGCTAGGATCTCGCGATGCATAGCGATCATATGTTCATATTATTGCCGAGTAAGTGTCATTCCAATCTTAGTCGGGAACTTCTTGTCGGATTCACCGAAAAATCTACGGATGTGTAACGTGCTCGTTCCTCTGTAGGATGAGACAAACACAGCCTTATTACCACCGCCCACTGGTCTAATAGTCTCACCACTACGAGTCATGTAGACCCAGTTAGCAGGCACAGTTTTGAGGTCTGTAGTCATCTTCTGATCACAATGCTTGAGTGTTACCAGCCTCCGGTTTATATACTATTTTTTGAGCCATGCGTAAAACCGGTTTCAGCCAGTTTCTTAGTTCAAGCGGTTCAGATTACGCTGACGAGGCTGTTCGTATAGCGCGACTAAGCGTTCTACTACCCGCTCCTTGACCTGTTGTGTGTTTGAGAATGCGGGTCATGCTCGCCACATTATTTCTAGCAATGATGAAACAGATAGCGTAGAGGGTGTCGTGTTACTTGCACTGTAGTCACTGTGAGCTATAGTCTGTGAAGTCAGAATACCAGTGATATGCATATACAGTCTCCTTACACCCCTTGTAGTTTTCTTCGTATTGAGGCCTGGTCAGCTACTAAAGACAGGACTGTAAGTATATTACAACCATTTTGTTTTTTATGTAGGTGTTTTAATACTCGTCCGCTAGTGTGGATTGACTAAAGGTTAAGGATGCCGGTGACGATGTTCGCTCGACATTTGGTGAGGCTGGTTCTGAGTATCCTGTTGTCGATTATAATCGAGGATGCACTCCTCGATTATATTTATTCTTAATGTCATTATTTCTTGTTTGAAGTTCTGTTGTAGTACATCCCGCAGTCGAATCGTTACTAGGTCCGCAAAACTACTACCCTCACCATAATCACAAGAATGACTGAATGGATTCTCAGCTTGCTTCTTGATTTTGTGGGACATTTAGACACGCCATGCAATAGCTGTATGGTTCAGCTATTAGTATGATCCACAGTTTGCTAATTATGTATTCGTGGGCCTCGGAATCTGTAAAACAGATAAGTATAATGTACTTTATCAGCATTATAGGCATGGATGTTACAGATAATAGCTATGGATCTGACATGCACTTTCTGTTACACAGTTCATATATTTCTATCGATAATGGGTATGTGGACCCATTCATTCTTAATGTCATTATTTCTTGTTTGAAGTTCTGTTGTAGTACATCCCGCAGTCGAATCGTTACTAGGTCCGCAAAACTACTACCCTCACCATAATCGCAAGAATGACTGAATGGATTCTCAGCTTCTTGATTTTATGGCACATTATGACACGCCATGCAATAGCTGTATGGTTCAGCTATTAGTATGATCCACAGTTTGCTAATTATGTATTCGTGGGCCTCGGAATCTGTAAAACAGATAAGTATAATGTACTTTATCAGCGTTATAGGCATGGATATTACAGATAATAGCTAAGGATCTGACATGCACTTTCTGTTACACAGTTCATATATTTCTATCGATAATGGGTATGTGGACCCCGCAGTACACTTTCACCTTCCGCTACGACTACACATTACTACCTATATTATTACAGTACCACCATAGTGGTGTGTTCAAAAGTTCGAGTGCCAGCGCTATTCGATGTCGACCCAGCCTACAATACTATAGGAAGAAATGGCTTGTCTCTTCAAATATATGCGTCTAGCACCATATATCCCCTGTATTATACTAGTATTGTTAGGTTACCCGTATGCCTACTTGGAGAAACACAACGAAAATGTGAAAGCTTTAGCAAAAAGCCAACTTACCGTTAGAGACTTGTAACATTGTGAGATGGTTGCTGTTCACTGAGACCGGTACTTCTACACGGTGAATTATGGTCATCTTATACACGCTATTTGCTGACGCAGAATGACTCAACAGAATATTGTCTGGACATGACTGGTCATGTGACCGGATGCGATTCCATCTTTGACCGGTAAGTCATTAGTCACATGTTTTCGGATGTATCCCATAAGACACGTGACCAGCTACAGGGCAATCTTTCATCGGTTTTAGCCACGTGGTTGTACCCTTACACAGGTGATCGAGTTCGACGCCATCTTTAACCGGTTTTAGTCACGTGTTTCGATTGTATACCTGAGGCATATGACCGGAAGCATCGCCATGTTTGATCGGCTGTGATCATTACCCAAGTGTCTCGGTTGTATCGTTATGCTTTCAGTACGCGCTCTGAATGATCCTCTAGTTTTCCCCAAAGACATGACTGAACACGTTCACGTACGTTCACTCCGCCGAAATAGCCCCGTGATGAGTCACCCAGTCGGTCATCCTCAGATGATGATGATGATGATGATGATGATGATGATGATGATGATGATGATGATGATGATGATGATGATGATGATGATGATGATGATGATGATGATGATGATGATGATGATGATGATGATGATGATGATGATGATGATGATGATGATGATGATGATTGCCACATAGCGGTCACGCACACCACCAAATGTAAGTTGGGATATTCCCAGACTAAGAATAGAACGAGTTGACCATTGGAAACTAAGGCCGACGTGGACATCGTCAGAGAACGGCAACGGGAGACGCTTCAGGAGAGGACATGAGGTCAGCGGTGTTTTCTTGGCGCTTGTGTTAGATGGACATGATCTGGCCGGCGCAGTCTTGTTAGTGATGCGAGGAGTTCATTTGTTGTCTCGCATTCATACCATGATCGGACCGGGACATAAAGAAACTCTAGACAACAATTTACACTAGCTTGCGAAAGTCCTTGGAAGATCGAGCAATCGGAGAAGATAGGAACTGGGTCTGTATTGGCATGTAACTTCCCGTCCCCGTCTCAGGGGCTGGTTACGTTTTACTACCATGTTCTGTGTATTCTGAAGGCGATACATCTGAATAAAGGATCATCTCTGAATTGCACCCGTTTTTCTCAAGGTAAGCTTGGTTTGTTCATTTTACTCGAGTACGAGCTGTTTTAAGTTTTGACACTCGCATGTGGTCGAATGTGTTGAGACAATGTGGGGTCTTCGATCCTAAAAGCATCGGTTGAATGTAAACAACAACGATTGATTCCCGCCATATCACTAGGAAACAAACAGAGAAGAATGCACGCCATGATATATTCCTAAGCACGATGCAGCACCAAGATTACTTATTGGGTACCAACATGGCGTCGTTTGACGTGAATTGAGTTGCGTCGCCAAGAAGAATTGTGATCTTTGCGTACGTTAATATGTCAGTTGAAGCAGAGAAGTCGCATGAAAAAGGTAGAGTTTAATTGTACGATGATGTTAATTTGAGAATGAGGATGTATCAACAGCCTGAGTAAAAAAGAAAGAGGATAAATACAATAATGGTGCATGCACTATCATAAACAGTTATTGAACTTAATGTTGCATGATGTGTTAAACTAGAAATAAGAGATTTTGAGACACTATTTAAAAAGGAAATGAAAAGCAAGAATGTTGGCCGATTATAAGAATACTAGGCACAACAAGCTACCATAGTATTGTGGAGGAGTGATACACATTATAGACCGAACAGTGGAGTATATTGAAGACGTATATTATATTGATATTATAGAACGAATAGTCCTTTACGTCCAACACGACTTTTCCACTCCAACAGTTATTTACTCCAGCAGTTATTTACTCCAGCAGTTAGTTACTCCAGCAGTTATTCACTCCAGCAGTTATTTACCTTAGCAGTTATTCACTCCAGCATTTACGTTACTTACTCAAAGAACACGTTGTTAGAATTTGAACTTGTCTGCATTATTCACGATAGCAGAATATGAATAACTGAATATATATATATATATATATATATATATATATATATATATATATATATATATATATATATATATATATATATATATATATATATATATATATAAACGTTTGAAGGTGGAATACACTGATCACCTACGAGCATTACTAAGACACATATCATATTAAGTGGTTCTGTTCAACAACGCTATAAGGTTAACCATAAGACACCATGGCTCTTGAATGCGAGCATTGAAAGAACACGTTACACGTTACACGTCGTCATAACAGTCAACGTTACAAACTTATCTCGACAATATCTGCCACACAACGTGCACATCTCCATTACTCCATTACACCTCAGCATACAGACATTGAAGGGACTTTTTCCACGGCACCATGACAGGATACGGCACATTCACTTCTACATACTACGAGGCACTACACGTCATCTGAAACGCATCAAGACCATACACGGATTGATTGACACTTAGTATTTTTGCGTGATACCAAACTTGTTCACGCAGAACTATACACGTGACTCATTTAACGATTCCTTTCTGGGCACCAGTCACTCCAATACCCACTCCAGACATTCGTCATTCAGCCTTAAAGTCAGAAGAGCCTACAATAAATCAAGGTTCGACGTTTATACCCAAAACAAAAACGATTCACATGGGTTAGTCACGGACGGCATGGTCCTGGGTTTGAGTACAAGTTTATTGTACTTTCGTGAAAGTCAGGAGCAACAAGTAATTTATCTGTGACATACAGTTCGCTCCTCTTATATATCTTGACCAACATACCAGTTTTGATACACTGTTCAACATATTCACTGTTAATTGTCGAGCAACTGAGAATGTATCTACGTACAGGAGAGCCGGAAAAAGGCCAGTAATTTTTGTTTATTATTGATTGGTATGACGTTGATTTCTAATAAGGCTATTTATTTTATTCTGTGGGAGGTTGGAAAGGGCCTTAATGTGCTAATCAAGGTTATTACTTGATTGGTTCATAAAGTGATTTGTGTATTGAAAGTCGCCAGGTCATTACGAATTAATTTTTTGTTTTGATCTTGCGGATGTCAACACAATACCGTTGTCTTGTTATAACTGTAGTAGTATAGTATGTGCGTTATCCGTTAAAAATTTGTGGATAAATTTGTTATCGTTTGTAAACAATAATATGTATTTGCGTCACAAGTCAATCGTCTTTTATAATTGTTAGTTGTCTTGCGTTACATATATTTTATATTGAATATATTTCTTCATATTTATTTCTCTAGTTAATATCTGTTTAGTTCATTATAGAGATATTTACTGAATTCTTTTGTAGTATTCGAATTTACACTACAGGTTTAATTGAGTTCATATTTGCTCAACTGTGATACGACACTTACCTTACTATCTGGTTGATAGTGATTAGAAACATTATCACAATTTTGTCGATTCTTTTCTTCTCTTGCCTACTTCCATATTTATTTCAGCCAGATAGCTCATTTTACAGGTAGGACAATAGGACAAGATGTCAACACTACAATATTTCATCGAAATGGGTGAGAAGACTGGGTTAACTGATACTGAATGAGAAATTGGGCAAAGGAGTTCAGTGAACAACAGAAACGTGACAAAGAAGATCGACAACTTCAACTTGCACGTGAGAAGGAGAACGGCAGGAAAGACTGGCAGCAGAAAAGGAAGCTAAACAACTTCAGATGGCTCTTGAGAGAGAACTGGAGGATAAAGAGCTGGCTATCAGACAAAATGAGATAGCTGTGGAACGAGAACGAATGGAAACTAGAGAAAAAGAATTAACTTTGGAACGCGAAAAGATTGCAGCGGAAAAAGAGAAGTTAATTATGGAAATGCAAATAAAAGAAAAACAAATGGCTGCAGAATCGGAACTTAAGGAAAAACAAATGGCTACAGAAGCAGAAATGAAGATAAAACAAATAGCTGCAGAAGTGGAACTTAAGGAGAAACAATTTGCTTTTGATAAGGAAAGACTTGCTACAGAGACACTCTGGAAGGACAAAGAGGTTGAACGTAACCTAAGAGAAGTTAATTATGGAAATGCAAATAAAAGAAAAACAAATGGCGGCAGAATCGGAACTTAAGGAAAAACAAATGGCTACAGAAGCAGAATTGAAGATAAAACAAATAGCTGCAGAAGTGGAACTTAAGGAGAAACAATTTGCTTTTGATAAGGAAAGACTTGCTACAGAGACACCCTGGAAGGACAAAGAGGTTGAACGTAACCTAAAGGTCAAGACTCTTGAGATGGAACGTGAAGCTGAAATCGAGCGAGAGAAAATGCTTGCTAAACAGAACGATCCTGTGAAAAAGTACCAAGGTTTATTCCGGAATTTTCAACAAGGGGATCCGGTTAGTTCATGGATAACTAATTTTGAAGTACTCGTAAAGTACTACAAGGTATCGGGAAAAGACGTACCTATTCTATTTCACCGTCACCTCGCGTTAGAACCGTTAAAAGTGATTGAGTTAATTCCTGAGGATTTGCGTACAAACTACAAATATATGCGCGATCATGTGCTATCACATTTTTCATTGGACGAATCTGGTTTATGTACGAAGTTTAAAACACTTACACCGAAGTCGAATCAAACGTTCCTTGATTTTGCTTCTGAAATGTCATCTAGCTTTGACAAGTGGTGTAAGGCTGCGGATATTGGGTCTAATTATGAGAAAGTTAGAGATTTAATTGTCAGAGATAGACTTTTATCTGCGATACCAGAACCTATGTCAGTATTTCTAATGGAAAATAAATGTAAGAATTCGAATGAGATGGAAACTAAAGGTGAGTCTTATTTCAATGCACATAGGGATATTTTTGCTAACTGTGCACATCCTGAATTAGTGATAGGAGCAAGTGCAAAATTTCAAAGAGGAAACGGTAAGTTTAGAAAGTTTAGTAGTGGTAGCAATAGAAATAGTCCTTACAATAAGGTGATAAACCAAGGAAAGGCCAATTCACCAGATGCCAATATTGCAAATTATCTCACGGAAACTTAGAGATGTGTGATAGACATCCAGGTTATACAGCGTATTTAAAAGACATTACAGCAAAGAAGAGAAGTAAGTATGATTCCTTTAAGAGAAGCATAAAATGTTTCTCGTGTCGGGCGTACGGACATACTAGCAGGTCTTGTCCAATGAGAAATTCCTGGAAAGAAGCGAGTATCGCTCTTATGTGTTGTCTAGTTGTAGTAGCGAATCAGATGATCTAGAGAACACACACGCAGCCATTATAGAGTCATACAATAACAAAATAGGTAAAGAAGGTCATAATAGTGATGATGATCTTACATTAGAAAACAAGAGACATATTCACGAAGCGAATGCAGCATACACCCGTCAAGGTACTCTGACGATACACCAAGCGTTGATTTATGGTTTACCAACAACCTGTGTTAGAGACACAGGGTCTGATATTATGTGTGTTAATCACATATTCATAAAAGAAAGTGATTATACAGGTAAAAGTATTGAGTGCAGAACATTTGGAGGTACAATAGAAATGTACAAAACCGCATGAGTCAGCATAAAATGCCCATATTATGAAGGTAAAGTGTGCGCAGCAGTACTACCAAACCCATATGCTGGGTTAAAACTGGGGTTCAACTGACTGGTAATAACAACAGTGCGACACACAAAAATAGAACACAAGTTAAACACAATAGTTACAAACAACAGATGAAATGGGATATTGTAACCATATTTATTACAAACATGTTGAGTTGGCTTAAATTGACCTTAACTCAGGTTGCATCCATAGTCACAAACACAGTCTCACAAACAAAGGCATATATTGATGATATTGCGAATAAAAATACAGTCATTCAATCACTCGAGAAAATCTACACACAAGTCAATAATAACAAACAAAATTACAATGCATTGATTATTGCGTACTTATTTGCTTGGCTTGTTTCTGCTACAAATTAATCAAATATACTTTATTGTCATTATATATATGAGTAAAAATTATGACATTGTTCAATTCAACAAATGTGAAAAGTACAAATATTAGCAGGCATAGAATACAGAAACACCATAAGTATAGAAGAAAGAAGGCGAGAAAGAAAGTGAATAAAACGAAGACTGAAAGAAAGAAATAAAGAAAAAACAAAATGGGATGAATGTGAAAGTGTTAGGTTCATATCAACACATAATACACTACAGACACATTAGGTCTTAGGTCTTATTACTTAGTTGCTAGGTGTCACTGATATAAATATATACTTTTCAGAGGTGTTCACTAATATCTCTATACTCAGTTGTGTCAAAATATTTTAGTTCTCTATTCTTCAGATAATTGTTAGTAACTATATTGTTATTGGAGGAACTTAATAGTTTATGATGATGAATTGGTTTAAGGATTTATTCATGTTGAGTCAGAATATTAGAGGATAATTCTGAGTTATTTTCTTAAAAAGTCTGGAATCTTTGAAATATATGATTCTTCACATGTCTATATCTATATTGCAGACCTATAAAAATAGTTGGACAGAGGATCACGAGAAATTATTACAACAGATAAAAACTCTAGTTAGGACATATCCTATTTTGAAATTGCCTGATGGTTCAAAAGAGTTTGTCTTACCAACGGATGCTAGTTTACATGCTATTTCAGCTGTATTACTTCAATTACATGAAGGAAAACTACATCCTATTCTTTACTTCGGTAAGTAGCTATCTGAAACTCAGAGAAACTATGCTGTTACTGAACTTGGGGCTCTAGCTTTAATTGAGAGTATTGAGAAATTCTCTAGATACTTACTGGGTAGAAAATTTCTGGTTCTTTCGATAACAAACCTTTGCAAATATTTAAATCGGGTCATCTTAAGAATTCCAGAATACATAGATGGTCTTTGTTACTACAGGATTTTGAATTCGACATCTGTCACATTCCTGGAAAGGATAATAATCTTGCCGACATTCTGAGTCGATTATAGAAAGACAGATCTTTTGTTATCAGTTAATTTAAATGTTCTTATTTCGTATTCACTATATTAAGTTCATAGTTCATAATTATATAGTAAATATTTTAATACAGAGCCTTGTTAGAAAGTCAAGGCCATAATAATCGGTAAGATAAAACAGAAATAGATTAGTAGATTAAGTATTATAAATAGAATTAAGGTACATTATGAGCAATGTATGTTCACAGCAGAGCCAGAGCAAGGATGGAATTAACAGACACAAGTGCTTGCTTTGGGAAAGGATACAGTCAGCGAGAAATGATTAAGTATTCTGTGATTGAACTCTGTAGTTGTGAAATAACTAATTGTATGTTACGTTATAATGGTGATAGAGTTAAGATTATTCATTAATTAAGAGTAATTAACATTGATATTGGTTAATAATTAATTGATAATTATAGTTCAGATTAATAAGATTGTATGTTTTATATTATGTTATATGCATCATTATGGCATGTGCCAGATCAGAATATACGACCAAGCGATAGTCTCAAAGTCCACAGGAAAAAATCGGGAAAAATCCAAGGTGATGCGCATATAAGTACCCTACCCATTAAAATGTGCTGTTGTAAAATAAGTAGATGATACGAGAACAACAACAAGGATCAACTACAACTAAAATGGTTACTGGGAAAAACTTCATTATTACACTAGTCCGATACTCATGGTAATACCTAGAGCTAGGATACACTTGTCATTAGGACAAGGTAGGGACTAATATATTATTAGTTGATATTATTGCCAATGATCAGTCACACGACGTCCGACGTAGGGAATGGACAGGTGAGCGTGTCCGTTATGTAGCTTTTAAGTTTGTTTTTTTTGTGTTTTTTTTTTAAGGGTTGATAACGTGGTAAATCCTAGAACTATGTAGTTGTGGGTAAAAGAAAAGTATGGTTATAGTTGTACGTATTATATATTATGTATCATAATTAGAGAAAAAAATGACGTAGCATTTTCTTTTCTGGGAGGGGGCATTATGCCACATAGCGGTTACGCACACCACCAAATATAAGGTGGGATATTCCCAGACTAGGAATAGAACGAGTTGACCATTGGAAACTAAGGCCGACGTGGACATCGTCAGAGAACGACAACGGGAGACGCTTCAGGAGAGGACATGATGTCAGCGGTGTTTTCTTGGCGCTCGTGTTAGATGGACATGATCTGGCCGGCGCAGTCTTGTTAGTGATGCGAGGAGTTCATTTGTTGTCTCGCATTCATACCATGATCGGACCGGGACATAAAGAAACTCTAGACAACAATTTACACTAGCTTGCAAAAGTCCTTGGAAGATCGAGCAATCGCAGAAGATAGGAGCTGGGTCTGTATTGGCATGTAACTTCCCGTCCCCGTCTCAGGGGCTGGTTACGTTTTACTACCATGTTCTGTGTATTCTGAAGGAGATACATCTGAATAAAGGATCATCTCTGAATTGCACCCGTTTTTCTCAAGGTGAGCTTGGTTTGTTCATTTTACTCGAGTACGAGCTGTTTTAAGTTTTGACACTCGCATGTGGTCGAATGTGTTGAGACAATGATGATGATGATGATGATGATGATGATGATGATGATGATGATGATGATGATGATGATGATGATGATGATGATGATGATGATGATGATGATGATGATGATGATGATGATGACGATGACGAAGACGACGACGACGACAACGACGACGACGACGATGATGATGATGATGATGATGATGATGATGATGATGATGATGATGATGATGATGATGATGACCCACTGCAAGAGAGGATAACGCTTATTTTCATATCTCCACTTGACAACGACGGCGGAAGGCTTGATGATGGTAAAGATGCTGGTAATCCTGATGACAGACACTATAGAAGATCATATGTGCCGGTCGTTCAGAAAGACAACGGTAATCTTGTCCAGGAAGCACAAATCCTGGGAATGAATGCGATGTCGTGTAAATGCAATGCATTAGAGAGAGAGAGAGAGAGAGAGAGAGAGAGAGAGAGAGAGAGAGAGAGAGAGAGAGAGAGAGAGATCTGCCCGGCGCTTGATTCGCATGTCATGCACGGGGCTTGCCTCGCCTGATTTCGATTTATCGTCACAGGTGTGTATTGCGTCTGATATTGACCTAGAGAGCCTTATTAATGTTTGAGTGGTATTCTGCGCTGGTACACTAATTACATGCACTGGGCTTGCCTCGCATGATTTAAATTTATCGTCACATGTGTGTATTGCGTCTAGGATTGAACTAAAGTACTTTGTTAATGTTTGAGCGAAAGTTTACGATGTGGCTTGCCTCGCATGATTTCGATTTATCGTCACAGGTGTGTATTGCGTATGGCAATGACGTACGATAGCTTGTTAATGTTTGCGCGGTATTCTGCGATAGTACACTAATTTTAGAGCTAATTTAAACATTGTAAAACAAAGACTATTGATCTTACCAACAGTTCAGATGACACCAAATTGAACGGCTACGTTCTTGAAAAAGTCAACAGCTTTACATACCTAGGAAGCAAAATGACATCTACAGGGGACTCAACACCAGAAATATCATCTAGAATCGCACTGGCATCTAGTGCCTTCAATAAACTGTCGAACATCTGGAAGTCAAAGACACTCAGCAAACACACAAAACTTAAAATCTTCAACTCTTGTGTGATTCCAGTGTTAACGTATGGATGTGAAAGTTGGAAATCAACGGTAGCTTTAGATAGAAAATTTGACAATTTTGAGAACAAATGTCTTAGAAGACTTCTAAACATCCACTGGACAGACTTCAGAACCAATTCGCAAATAAGACAAGAGACTAAGCAAGATACAGTATCCAATTTCATAAGAAGACGCCGTTGGAACTACATCGGCCATGTACTCAGAATGGACAAGTCAAGACTCCCCTACCAAGCCCTCATATGGTCACCAGTAGGGAAAAGAAAACGGGGAAGACCAAGAGAGACCCTGCGTAGAACCATCATTAGAGAAGGCTCATTCAATGGCCAAGTAAATATCCAAGATCTACAACAAGTAGCAGCGAACCGCCAAGCATGGAGAGACAGGACTTCTGCCCTATGCGCCGCCTTAGACTCAAGAGGAAAGACTAACTAACTAACTAATGTTTGAGTGGTATTCTGTGATAGTATGTTAATATATTTTTAGAGCTACAGACATGTCTGGAGCTTGATTCGCATGACATTCACGGGGCTTGCCTCGCATGATTTCGATTTATCGTCACATGTTTGTATTGCGTCTGGAATTGACCTAAAGTACCTTGTTAATATTTGAGTGGTATTCTGTGAAAGTAAGCTAATTTTTAGAGCTAGAGACATGCCCGGAGCTTGATTCGCATGACATGCACGTGGCTTGCCTCGCATGATTTCGATTTATCGTCACAGGTGTGTATTGCGTATGGCAATGACGTAAGATATCTTGTTAATGTTTGCGCGGTATTCTGCGATAGTACACTAATTTTTAGAGCTAAACACATGCCCCGAGCTTGATTCACATGACATGCACATCGCTTGCCTCGCTGATGCAGTTTTTTTTACCTCTTTTGTGAGATTACTGAAAACTAAAGCATATTTGTCACCATCCATGTATACCGACACGTTTTGCCTTTCGAGATGTACAGTTTCTGACATAAATTGTAGTTTTCTGTTACCATTTACGCAGATTTTTCATGAGATTACTTCATTGGCACCAAAGCAAAGTGCCTCAGATTATTTGTTTATACATTTTGTTATTTGCTCACGCTATTCAGCGCCATTTAAAATCACTATATTCAAAAGTTCACTATCGTGCGTTAATCGGTTACTGCGATATTACAATAAGCGCAGATGACACGCCACATGTTTTGTCAGTATCAAGGGGACATAAATATTTCCAGAATTTGCAAGGGAAATAACTGGAGGTCTTTCTAAAATATTATTTGAATGATTAATTTGGAGATTTCACTGATTATGTTAAGTTATTGGAATGTGTACTATTGAGACTAGCTTCTAGTGGTATGGTCTCTAGAATTAAACACTGTCTATATGTTATTACGTGTTTATTAATTGTGGAAATGTACCCATATATAGATTTATTTGCCGTAATCTGGCTTCAGACTTTTATCTTAAGGCTGACTATGACCAAGCTATCTTTTGGGCCAAATCAAAGTGTATACTACGATCGGGACCACGTGGCGCACCATTCTCCATTTCCTAATAGAATAGTAGGGTGGGTTGGCGGTTCCTTCGTGGGGCAAACGCTAATATCAGGGGTAGGGGCCCATTCCCTCGCGTCCCCTCACAGCGGCCTAACCTGTTTACACACACACACACACACACACACACACACTGGGACTCAACCCAGGTGCCCGGTGACTAGTTGGTCTACTTATCTATATAAGTATTCCACATGCACGAGGCTTGCCTCGCTGAGTTTGAATAGGCTCGAAAGCAATCGGGGGAAGCGGACGCTGCCGGCGGAGATACCTGTTCGCGCACGCCCTCGTGGGACCAGAAGTAGTCATCAGGACAACCGGAAGTGGTCACATAGACCCAAGAACATTCCCGCCAAATTTTGAAAAAAATGTCCGAAATTGATCCGGTTTTTGACGTCATCAATATGGAGGTACACCCTTCGTATAGTAAAAAAAATGACGTCATCAGATGGATCCATATTTACTAAGTGGTTATCCTCTGACATACTACTGGCATTTACATCATCAACGTTTTCCACGAAGCTGTGATTGAAGTCAACGAAGCTGGCATAGTGGCTGCAGCAGCCACTGCTGAGGTCATCACTCGTAAGTCTGTGCCGATAATACCAATGTTCACTGAGACCGGTACTTATAGACGGTGAATGATGGTCATCTTATACACGCTATTTGCTGACGTAGAATGACTCAGCAGAATAGTGCCTGGACATGGCTGGTCATGTGACCTGATGCGACTCCATCTTTGACCGCTTAAGTCATTAGTCACATGTTTTCGGATGTATCCCATATGACCTGGTTGTACCCTTACACAGGTGATCGAGTGCGACGCATCTTTAACCGGTTTTAGTCACGTGTTTCGATTGTATACCTGAGGCATATGACCGGAAACATCACCATGTTTGATCGGCTGTGATCATTACCCAAGTGTCTCGGTTGTATCGTTATGCTGTCAGTACGCGCTCTGAATGATCCTCTAGATTTCCCCAAAGACATGTCTGAACACGTTCACGTACGTTCACTCCGCCGACATAGCCCAGTGATGAGTCACCCAGTCGGTCACCCTCAGATGATGATGATGATGATGATGATGATGATGATGATGATGATGATGATTATGATGATGATGATGATGATGATGATGATGATGATGATGATGATGATGATGATGATGATGATGATGATGATGATGATGATGATGATGATGATGATGATGATGATGATGATGATGATGATGATGATGATGATGATTTTTGTTGTTGGTGCTGGGTGATGATGGTGGTGGTAATACCGATGACAGACATCTGCTTCACACCACCGCAAGAGAGGATAACGCTGATTTTCATATCTCCACTTGACAACGACGGCTTAAGACGTGATGCTGATGATAATGATGGTAATCACTATGACAGACATTACGGAAGATTATGATAGTGATGGTGAGCAGCATCATTTATCTGCTTCACACCACTGCAAGAGAGGAAAATGCTGATTTTCATGTCTCCTCTTGACAACGACGGTGGAAGGCGTGATGATGATGATGATGATGATGATGATGATGATGATGATGATGATGATGATGATGATGATGATGATGATGATGATGATGATGATGATGATGATGATGATGATGATGATGATGATGAAGATCATGATGATGATGATGATGATGATGATGATGATGATGATGATGATGATGATGATGATGATGATGATGATGATGATGATGATGATGATGATGATGATGATGATGATGATGATGATGATGATGATGATGATGATGATGATGATGATGATGATGATGATGATGATGATGATGATTCATTCATATTCTTCATCAGAGATAATGCGAAGAAAATGATTCCATTCCAGGGAAAGCACATAGGATAGAGAGAGAATAAATATGGTTTTACGTTGACATCAAGAACGTCTTGGATTTAGTTATTTACGTCTGTTCAATCAGAAATGCATGTGCTAACAAAGGGTTTGGCCTTAACGTCCGTTTTATCACTTATTATTTAGATTAATGATCTTCAACAGCTGCTGTTCTCAGTACATTTGAAATGTGTTATGTGCTGTCTGCAAGATATTCTCAACACATTCACATTGTCTATATCTGCAATGTTTGTTTGTTTTTTTCGTTCGCTCGCTTTGAACCCAAGCGTTGTCCACACACGTGCTGATGCTTCTAGTGCTCTGGACGGATATTTGCGTGTGGTTTTCTTTTCCCTATTACCAGTGTCCCTCGCCATTAGGCAAACCTACACTGTCGTCTGAGGTACTTGTAATTTACATCCCCAAGTCAATAACGAGAGGTGAACATTGTAGTCCAACTGACCAGTGTAGGGGGTTGAACCCACACTCTCGACATCAACACACCGGATGTTTAAGAACAGGCGCTCCTATCCAATCAGTCCATGCCGACCACATGTCTACCATGGTAATTTTAAACTGACTAACATGTCTTTCTGCTTGCACAAGGACGGTTTACGAAGGTTGATTATTATAGCGCCCACGCTTTCCGGCATGGCACATGATTGATTGATTGAAACTTTAAAAATTGACTACTTTGTGTGTTGAACAACACATGGAAGGCCCTGTCTCTTTCAAGCACGTGACCACTCTCGAGCACGTCTCCCGACCGATGAAGCCGGACTGTTCCGCAGTGGCGTCACTGGGGTTGGTGTCACCCAGTGCGGTAAACTCTTGGTGTCACCCCTCTAGACTTTCACCATGGTCTTCTTCCGAGTGTTCCTGTACCATATATAATCGCATATAGTAATGTTTGTAAAATAAGTCAAAAAAGTTAATAAGGACATAAGAAAGAAAACAAATTGAACAATATAACTTCAATACTTCAGGTAAAACATAAATAAAGAACTTCGACAAACTCGGACAAAGTTAAATTTTTGTTATTTTGCTATGTCTGCTTTGTCAAATTTGCAATTTTTTTATTTTGGTGTCACCCCTTGATGGTGTCACCCGGTGCGACCCGCACCCCCCGCACCCCCCTAGTGACGCCCCTGCTGTTCCGGTGTGTCGGCCTGCCTAGGCTACCATCTTCTGTGTGTAGTATCTTGTCCAACCAATTCGGAATGTTTTCCGAAACCCTGCAAGGTAACTGTCGCTCAGTTCTGCCTAAGTAGATGGACACGCATCTGCATGTAAATTGGTAAATACAATTTGATTTGGCGTACAAAGCTACAGGTTCTTTTACTGCTGGGACAGGGATCGGTGTGTTTCTGTACCTAATGACTAGAGATGCAGCACAGAATGTTCGCTCCACTGCTGTGGTGAGCCGGTCCCGCATACGTTGCATTACGTCATCTCCTCGGAAGGTTAGCTGGATGAATACCTTGAGTTTAGGGACTGTAGTTATTTCTGATTTCGGTTTGGGCTGTTGGCAGTGGCGCTTTATAAATCCTGTGGAGTACCCATTCAGGTTTAAGGCATTCTTCAGAGTTTCAAATTCCTCTGTCAGTGTGTCCTGGGTGAATATCTTCCTAGCACGGTCAAACAGGGTCCGTGCCAAGCCCCGTTTGTACTGGACAGGTGCGAAGCTCTGAAAATTTAAGTATTGGCCAGTCCATGTTTCTTTGCGGTACACCGATCTTTGAATTGTGCCGTCTGCTCTACGTCTCATTGGGATATCTAGAAACGGCAACGCTTCGTTGTGTTCGTGTTCCATAGATAAAGAGATTGCTCAAGAAATCACCTAACACCGCCCCAGGCCCAGACGGCATCCGATATGGTGACCTACTGGTGATATCAGATTATAACATGAAAGAACTGGCCAGAGAATTCAACACCAGTATCCAGAGGGGTCAGGTCAAAGAAGAATGGCTACACACAAAACCGAACAAAGACTATTCCAAGATAAGTGGCTACAGAATCATTAGATGCAGAATACTGTTGGCAAGCTACTGGAGAAAATTGTAGCACACAGACTTGCTAGGGACTTGGAACAGCTTGGCTGCTTCCCGCCCACACTTGGAGGATACAGACGCAACAAAGAGTCATGGCTGAATGCGGCGGTCTTTGCTCAAGATGTTTACGAAGGATTTCAGGTCAGAGAAGAGACATGTTCGGCCGCCATAGACTTAGAGGACGCATATAACAGAGTATCTTTCGAGCACTTGATGCAAACCCTCCTCAGACTGAAAGTGCACCCTCACCTTGTACGATGGATAGCTGCAGTTCTGCTCCAAAGGAAGGTGGTGCTAAGATGCGTTAGTTGGTCTTCTGAGCCGATAACGATATGTCCAGGATTGCCGCATGGTTCACCACTGTCACCAAGACTATTCAACGTGTATACGGTGCCGATCACTGAAAAACAGTTGGACGGGAGGGGTAGGACTCTGTCATTCGTTGACGACATCCTCGTGTATCGACAGGGTCGAGATAGACAGGCGGTTGCCAATGATATGCAAGGCGAACTAGATCGAATTTCCTCATGGTGTGCTGATGCCGATGCCCTTGTCAAGACTGCAAAGGCAACGGTTACATGGTTCTCACTAAACAACCATATTGTGAAAACAGACCTGTCGGCAGTAAGGATGGATGGGAGCATTTTGAGTAGAACCAGTCAATGACATATCTTGGCGTGAGGCTTGATCGTAACCTGTCCTTCAGAGATCATGTCGATTATGTCATAACGAAGGCTCAAAAAAGTTTGTCAGCAATGAGAGTCATGGCGACTGCCAATATCGAGCAAAGACTGCTAATACTTCTATTCCAAGGACTTGTGCTTTCACGCATCGAGTATGCCCTGGCCATCCTCACTGTCAGCCCTACACAGATTAGAAGACTTGAAAAGGTACAAAACGAAGCCATTCGCATCATTTTGGGCTGCACGAGAGACACCAGCTGTGTTGCAAAGAGATACCTCCTTGACCTCCCGACAATGGAACACAGGATCAAGATCTGGAGAGCTCGTGCATATTTAAAAATAAGTGCAGATGAATAGCACCCTCTGCATGACGCTATATTCAGAGAAAAGGGTGACAGGCTAAAGAGGGGCAAATCATGGATGGGTTGGACGGAAGATGTCGTCAGACAGGTCTGCAGTCTTACCAGTATCAACCCCGGCAAGGAATGGGTGCCGGTGCCTCCAGCTTTTAAGTGCATTTTCTCCTGCATTATCACACTCGACAGACGGTGCAGAGAGCAGAACCCTGCTGCTGTCAATGCAGAGGTTAACGCGCTCATCTATGAACTCAGATAGCCCCGAAGTGCTCATCTATACAGATGGATCTGTTGTAAAGCAGCAGAGAAGTGCGTCGGCATTTACAGCCCGTTCAGCGGGCCGAACCGTTCAAGAATCCAGTAGTGCCCACTCTATGACCACGAGCAGCATGACGATGGAGGTGATGGCAGTTACACAGGCCTTCATATGGCTGGAATCACAGCATTATACCAACGTGTGTGTACTAAGTGATTCAATGAGCATGATTCAGAAGGTCGAAGCTGGATCTGTACGTAGACAGTAGTAGTATGTCAGGAGGTAATGGATTATATTTTTAGGTGCAGCACCTATATTCTTTACTATATAAAAAGTCTATCATCTCAAGCGAAACGTCACAAAACTGCACCTACGGCGACCATATTTTCAAGGGATGCAATTCATGAATAAACAATCCTACGTATTTTTGCACTGTTACTTCCCTTTTTGTGTGATAAATTTTATGTCTTTAAAATTGTAATAATTACTGTTATTATTGATTGTAGCGGACCGGGGCTTAAAATATAATCATACTAGTGATGCTGTGATAGAGACACAGTGCTCTTCCTCCTGTTTTTAAAGTCTTCTTTCTTTATCTTATTGGGCATAAGCACTATCATCATTCCATTGGTGCTGTGTAAGGCTTATTGTTACAGTGTATTTCCTCGTGGTGGTCTAGGGGATGAGGGGGCGTAGGGGTGGGGGCGCAGGGGTGGGGAGCGGGTGTCTGCATGTGGGGTAGGGCTAGGTGGTTTGAACCTCGAGCCGTGGCGGATGTCATTTGGAAACCTTAATAAGTAAGCATGTATACATAGCAGTTATATGATCTATAGAGGGTCGTAGTAGTGTAAACACTATCATCATAGGGTTACAAATGAAAACCATAAAAAGTAAAAATTGGCGATATTATTGATTTTAGTGGATATATCTTTGTGAAATTCGTTGGTAAGGGGTGGGTAGCGGTTTTTAGTGCTCTGTAGTGGGTCGTGGTTGTGTACACACTATCATCATACGTGTTACAAGTGAAAAAAATAAAAAGTAAAAGTGACCAATATTATTGATTTTAGCGGGTATAGCTTATTGAAATTCATTAGTAAGGGGTGGGTAGCGGGTATTAGTGATCTGTAGTGGGCGGTTTTAGTGAGATTTCAGAGGTTATTAGATATCTGTTGAGGGTCGTAGTGGTGTAAACACTATCATCATACGTGTTACAAATGAACACCTTAAAAAGTAAAAATCCCCGCTATTATTCATTGCAGTGGGTATAGCTTAGTGAAAATCATTGGAAAGGGTGGGTAACAAGTATTAGTGGTATGTAGAGGGTCGTAGTGGTCTATACACTATCAGCACAAGGTTACACATGAAAACTTTAAAAAGTAAAGATGGTCGATACTATTGATATTAGGGGTATGGCTTAGTGAAATTCATTGTTAAGGGGTGGGTAGTGGTGATTACTGATCTGTAGAGTGTCGTGGTGGCCTATAGACTATCATCATACGGATTACAAATGAAAACATTAAAAAGGTAAAGATGGTCGTTATTATCGGATGAAGCGACTATGGCTTAGTGAAATTCATTGGTAAGGGATTTGTGAGTAGAGGAAAGGTTAGATAGGTGCTTCTGATCAATGTTAATGGTTGGTAGAGTGAGGGGTGGCTAGGTAAATACGTTCATTCCTTGAAAAGAGTCGAAGGTTCCGTCTCATATTAAAGTCGGAGACATGAACTCATAGTTAGCTGAGATGAGGGTGACCTCGTGGGTGACTCATCACGGGGCTATGTCGGTGGGTGTGAACGTACGTGAACGTGTTCAGACATATATTTGGGGAAAAAAAAGATACTAGGCGTGCGACAAGACGTATCGAAAACACCTCACCGAATAGACTACAGTGGTAAGTAGTACTCTGTGTATGCTATATTGTCTCGTTACACGTCGTCAATTCGGTATAGTGCTGTCACTAGTGTATATCTTAGAAGCTACATGAGGCAACTAACGCCGCAAGGTATAGCCACTCTGTATAGGAATACTAATACAGATACTAATGACGGTCGTAATCATCAGCAACTTCACTTTTGCTATATTCAACCAATCAGTATTGATGATTATCCCGATCACTCTACAGAGTGAAAAATAATGTGCTGACACAGGAGAATCTATAGTCATGCTCTGTGGTCACTAATGTATTCAATGAATGTATATTACTAATGTACACGATCTCAAAATACTCTTTCTCTTCAAAATGTGACATCCGCGACGAGGACACATCAGAACATCCACAAACATGTATCGAAATACAATATATTTCATCGACCAGACTCAACACAACCAATTGACTGGACCGAGACTTTAAGCCCAATATTTGCTAGTCATACATCCAGGTTTAAGGTAAATTATTCTCATCACGTGATCTTACGTCATAAGGAGACCTGACACTAAGTACATGGTAGAGCCAATCCCCGCAACTAGTTTTTATATATATATACCACATCACTGAACACCCGCTAAGTTGATTGCTGTCTATAATATACTCTATTAAAAGGTAAAGTGGTCATATGTGTGATATCCTTGTATGTGTGGTACAGTGAATTGTCTATATCATTGACAATAAAAGACTCAATGTTGTGTGTCAATGTCTGTCACATTTTTTCACCGATCGTTAAAATGCTTTTTGTATTGACAATAAAAAATATTGAATGTTGCACACATGAAAATACTGATTTTGATGGAAATAATAAAAGTTATGAAAACGAAAATTTCTTGTTTGTTGGTTTTTCAGTCTTATGCTTGACTTGTTTTCGTCTTTCTGTTTCTTTTTTCTTGTTTTCGTCTTTCTAGTCTTTACTTATTTTCATGTTGACTGCTGCGCGAGCTTGTTTTTCATGTTGAATGTGGCGCAAAGCTGTGTAAAAATTGACACAACACACATACACACACAATGGAACAGTGAGACAAGAAGACCAAAGTCACAAAAGAACAAAGACATATTGGAACAGAGAGACACGTACAATATCACACAAGAATGTTCATCCAAACGTATAATTATCTCAACAAAACTTATAATAAAGTATGACACTTTGTTAACCAATGTGAAAAAATCTTAGCCAAATTTCAAACCAAACTTATAAAAATCTCAGTCAAGCATATGAAAAGTAGGAAAAATTTGTTAACCAAACATGAAAAGTTTGGCCAACTTTCACCCCAACTTATGAAAAGTGGGAAATTTTGTTGTCCAGATGTGAAAAGTTTGACCAAATTTCACCCAAACTTAGGAAAATTAGGAAACTTTGTTAACCAAAGGGCAAAATTCTTGGCCAAGTAAGAAAATGTGTTAGCCAAATATGAAAATTTTAGCCAAATTTCAAACCAAACTTATAAAAATCTCAGTCAAACATATGAAAAGTAGGAAAAATTTGTTAACCAAACATGGAAAGCTTGGCCAACTTTCACCCAACATATGAAAAGGGGGAAATTTCGTTGTCCAGATGTAAAAATTTTGACCAAAGCTCACCCAAACTTATGAAAAGTAGGAAACTTTGTTAACCAAATGGCAACAATCTTGGCCAAGTAAGAAAAGGTGTTAACCAAACGTGAAAAGTTTGGCCAACTTTCACCCAAACGTATAAAAAGTGGGAAATTTTTGTTGTCCAGCTGTGAAAAGCGTGACCAAATATCACCCAAACTTATCAAAAGTAGGAAACTTTGTTAAACAAATGGCAAACATCTTGGCCAAGTAAGAAAAGGTGTTAACCAAAGGTGAAAGGTTACCAAAATTTCAAACCAAACTTATAAAAAGCTCAGTCAAACATATGAAAAGTAGGAAAATTTGTAAATCAAACGTGAAAAGTTGTGCCAAATTTCAACCAAATCCATAAAAAGTAGGAAATTTAGTTGACCAAATGTGAAACATTGTGGCTGTCAACAACCTACTTGCGACAGGTTATTCAGGACTCCCTACTTTTGCACAACACGAATCAATAACTCGTGTGGTTTGCAAAAGGATACATTTTTATTTAGAGCTTATGACACACAAGCTCGGCGAGCGGATTACTTCATTGATAATCAACAACATGGTATGTTTCACAGATGCAATGAAGAGGTGGAAATAATGATACTATGCACTAATTGGAATCTAAGATCTAGCTAACACTATTGTCTATAAACTACATATGGTTCCTAGGGAACACGTCTATTCTCTCTCAGTCCTTGTCCCCCGTCTGAGGCACGCTTCTAGTTGCGCGTTCAACTTCAGACATTCAGTCCTGCGTGCGCTGACGAGTTCTGCGTGAGTAGAGTCCCAGCACGCTTGGTCAGTTAACTAATGTAACTGGTATTCCCCAGTTACTCGTCGAGAGGCGAATTTCCTATACTCTCGCTCATACGAACTTAATGCTCTCGTCGTTGACACACTTGTGTCCTGTTGTCAAGCTAAATATAGTGCCTGTGTCTCTCCTGTCTAGTCTTCTCTGTATAGCTCCGTCTTAACTCTCTAAGCCCCTGTGTGTAGATCTTTGACACACTCCTCTCCTCTGTGTGTAGTGTTACAACCGTTTAACTCCTGTATGTAACACGTATTCGTCACTGAAAAATTGGCTGTCCAATTTTTGTCAAAGATCTCATCAGATTAAGTATCTATTCTGGGGATAGAACAAACTATCTTCTTTTCCCTTTTCATAATGTTATATTGATTCACTCGGCTAATTGAGTAGTGCATCACATCAATATAGTTGGCTATAGACCTTTATTATATTCTTGGGAATTGTATTGATCCGGAACCGTTGTCTTTTGACTTATGTCCTGGCTTCCGTCGTTTGACCCTATGTCTTTTGACTTTCACCCGTTGACTTATGTCTCGACCTGTCCTCAAATTGCCCAATATGACAACCCGCAACAAGTTGTCTCTGTTAATAGAACAACACATGAGCATCACTGTTCATGTTCCCCTATAATATTAATACCAACTCGTATGCTCTATGTTCTACTCTTCACCTTTTAACTTCCGTTTGTGAATAAATATTTTCAATGTTACTTTCAGGTTTTTTAAAGAAGTTATTGTGTCCCCTGTTTTAAGTTACCGTTCTTTGCAACAAATGGTAAATGCAGCTTTTACGTGTTTGTTTTCCTGTTTGTTTGCGTGTTGTCTAATAAACTACAATGTAAATACCTTGCTAACATGTGTCTGTGTTTCTATTCTACATGTATGTATTACTTCGAGCGCCGTAAATCGGATTATTGTGGCTACAAATGTTGGTTAATTTTATTTATGACCACAATTTCGTTTTAAGATGCCCAAAGTACTTTCTCTATTCACTACTACTATTTCTAAAGTATGGCAGTTACACACTTAAACTGAACAACACATTGCTAACACAGATCGACAGAGACAGGTCATAATAAGACGATTTGCGCGGAGAAAAAAAATTCCGCTAAATCTCTCTCTCTCTCTCTCACTCAATGTTTACTTTGTCTTCATTCACTCCTCTCATCTATACATCTTTCGCTCAACTTTCATACCATAGTGATGTTAAAACATTCATTCGTCTTTAAAATATGGTTCATAATATTACACAAATGAACAATACATATTTACAATAAATGATTGGCTGAATCGTACAAGTCTTCACGCCACATGACTGTGCTATGAGTTTGCACGCGTCATATCTGTACAACATATTATACACGTTTGCAATGATGGTTAGTTACCGATCATGTGTTACTAACTAATCTAACTAAGCTATAGTAATTTCGTGTGCTGTTCTAAATTAACCTAAGGGAAATAACCTAATTAATTAACTATCTCTAAGCAAAGTGGGTTTTACCTTATAGTATTATCGGTAAATGAAATGATGTTAATTTTCTAATGGTTGGGTTAGTTTAGAAATGATGTCTTAAGGAAATTAATCTCTAAATTATTATGTTTACATGTTGATGTGCTAAAGTAATGTCTAATAATTACATTTCAAACGTAGGTGTTAAATTAAATGCTGTTTTTAAGTAAATGTGGATGATGTATACCTATAATTTAATATAAATACCGTCATACAATTAATTAAACATTTGCAATTCACTTATAACTATACACAATGAGGTTATGCGCACTGTTTAAAAAAAACACAATGTAATATACATATCACAATTACGTTATTATATAACTACACTAACGTCGTCCTTTCCAAATGGGTCCTTTCTGTTTTAATGTTCGAGCACTGTTCCTGGTAGACTAGTTTCATAACCTAGTTCAATTCACCACAGTATTATCTGCTCTCCTTTCAGGATAGTGTCTATATATAACGTTCCCTACTAGTTTCTGTAGGTTCAAGTCTAACACTTTCGATGTAATTAAGGCTTCTCTATGTGTTAGCGCTGTAACAATGTTACTAATGTGCCTGTTCATTTACTCATACTGGCACTGTTTTTCTTACACAGTTTAGTTGGCTGGCGATATTAACGCACTTACAGAACGTACTTAAAGTGTAACTTTTCTATCACACACGGCACTGATTTCATTAATCGCTACAGTGTCACTGTTTCTGGTGATAAGTCGTCGTTCTTTTCCTGCACTTCAGGTATTGGTATATCTGAAGGTCTACTTAAGACGTCTGCCAACGAGTTTAATGATCCCTTCAAATGTTGGATTGTAAAGGCATAGTTTGCCAATATTAAGGACCATCTGTAGATCCTGTTGTTTTGAGGGATGCCAGACTGCATTACCGCAAGGGGAGAGTTGTCGGACTGGATTACAAACTCTGTACCTGCCAAACACCTATGCAGTTTTCTAACGCAATAGATTACGCTAAGGCCCTCCAATTCAGATGCTGAGTATCTTGATTCAGCTGGGGTAACTTTCCGGCTTACGAACATCACTGGGTGGAACCTCCCATCGTAAAACTGGCCTAATATACCAGATATGGCAATCGCACTTGCGTCTGTGCGGAGAAAATAGGTAAGATCTTTATTAGGTAATCGCAAAATAGGTGGTACACTGAATAGATATTTCAACATTGATAACGTTCCAATTAACGTTGCATCTCTCACATCCAATTTAGCCGAAGCTTTCAAAATATTGGAAAAAACGCTGGTGATTTCCGCCAGATTGGGAATAAATTTACTATAGTAGTTTACAAGACCAAGACTCGTGTGCGATCTTTAGCACAGTTTGTCGGTATGTTACAGGTAACACCGTTTGCTGAATTTCATGGTTATTATTTGTGTAATAACGCATGAGAATTCCGTTGTATATTCTAAAATACCAAGATGCATTCTTAGTCACTTTCGCTCGCTCACCTAACAATTTAAAATAAGGTGCGATAGTTTGATCGGTGCGTTGTGCCTCGATAAATTCTTGGCGGATATTATTGTTAGTAGCCCCGCAAGGTGTTAACACCTGTAACATCTCGTTCTGTAGGTCAGTGTAGTGTGTTTGAGTTTCTGACCTCGTTACCGCGTTAGCAGGTTCGTTTCTTTCCAGGCTAAAATATCATCGTCAGTACATTTCTTTAGTGATCCCAAGCATCCTAAAATAAGATCCGTACAATGGTCTTGTAGGATTGCGCACGTAAATGTGCCGGTAAGAAATGGGGTATTTATATGCGCTTTTGCCAGTGGATATTTCTCAATTGTTCCTGAGAAAGTACGGCATTTGACAAATTCACCCGTGTAATCTTCTGGTCTCACAAGTTCTTTTCTCAAGCCAAGTAAAGTGCTCCCGCTGTCCACAAAACACTGGCATGGTTGATTATTGACCAGTCCATCGTAGAACTTCAATTTACCTCTGGAGGCATTAACCGCACTAGCATCTTCAATGGCATATGGAATAACGTGGCCACATTTTAATTTTCCATCCGCATGAAATTGATGACATGTAAGACATTTATTGAAATCAAATATATCAGTAACTACTGCCACACTTTCACACACATTCTCTGGTAGTACATTCTCAAGCTCAGAGTCAATGACACTCTCATCATCAGATGACGTATCGATGAGCATAGCATTGTTTGCTTTCATTCTTTGTCTGCCCAGACACTTTGCCGAATAGTGGCCATAGCTCGAACAAAAATAACATTTGATGGCACGTTTAAAAGAATTTCTCCTATTCTCTTGCTTCTTTATGACCGTTTCTAAGTGAGATGGATAGGCTGGGTTCTTATCTCACATAGAATAACTAGGATGATAAAGTTTGCAATAAATATACAGTGGGGGCTTCTGATAAGGCTGGTCTTTCTTACGATACTCTTTTTGCCTATACGATCTACTTGGTTCATTTTTCACAAAGGCAGTGATCTCAGTATCATGGATGGTGGTTTTAAAGACATCACGATTTGCAGAAAAGTAAGCCGACCCCCGTTTTTCTAGCTCTTGAATGGATTCTATGCCTGCCTGTTGTAAGAACTTTGCAAATGGGGTAGGGACTGTAGCTATAACCTTGTCCATTACCATTAGATCTTGCAGTTTGTCAAAGTTTTTACCCACCTTTGCCGCTTTAAGCCAATTGTTAAATGTACTTTGCACGTTAGAGACGTAATCTAGGATCGTTTCCGTAGGTTTAGTATTTATTTGTGAGTATTGAATCCTATACCCCGGAGCATCAAGCAGAAAGTGTTGCATGATTCTATCGTGGATGTATTGATAGTTACTCCTTAGTTCTGTAGGTATTGATTCTATCACTTTTAATGGCTCCCCACTGAGATTTCTCATGTAGATCATTGCCCAGTCATCTAAAGGTATTTTCTGAGTCTTAAGTTGGAACTCGATATTCTCTGTCCATGCAGGAATGGAATCGCCTACGCTGTATGGCTTGATGAGGTCTTTATATTTTGTAAACTTATTCTGCTCCTCCTGGTTCTTCTGTTTACTAGAGGCTATTTGAATATTTGACTCTATCTCTAACTCTTTCATCTTTACTTTAGTGGCTTCTTCTATTTGTTTGTTGGCTTGATCTAACTCCAACTGTTTTCGCTTCGTGGCTTCCTCTTCTTCTTTCAGCTCTTTTTGATGCTGTCTTTCTAGTGCTCTTTCATCTCTATCTAAGGCAGCTTTTCTCTCTACTTGAGCAATTTCTTCTTTATATCTTTGATCAACCCATCTCTCTAATTCCTGTCAAGTATGGCCTAGTGCTTTGCCTGCCTGGATGCAGTCATTTAACGATGCCATTTTGTGATCTTATGTTATTTCACAACAATAATATTTCAATTGAGTATTCAATCAATTGTCTGTCAGGTCTTAGTCAGATATGACTGAGCTACCGTATGACAGTAGACGGTACTACCTGCTTTCTGTCAGCGCCGAATGTTGGGCGGCGCTTACCAAACCCGACACCCCAAATTGTGCCAACGGCTTCGGGCGGAAGAGCGCAATTGGGAGGGTACTAGCCTTATCCTGGTGCGAGGAAATGCAACCTAAAGACAAAATAAGTCATGGCAGGGCAGACCAGGCCCTAAGCCTTGGTTGGCAGCTGGTCTAGGATCGAAGCTCCGACAGTCGGACAGTTAGAGCATTGCTTTGCTGATCCGGCAGCTTCTGCAGCTTGTCTTGTTCCAGATGTATAGGTGTTAACTTTCCTCTGGAGTGAACTAGGCAGGCCGAGAGAGGGATCATGCTGCATGGGTAACACATGGTTTCTTTATTTTAGCCCATGCTTTGTGCTATGGAGAGGCAATAACTCCATCCCTGGTCTTGCAAGGGTTAGACTGAGACCAAAGAGAATCTACACAGATAAACACAAGTCTAGCCCCAGGATTAATATTATTAACACTCACGATCCTGGAAAGTGCTTTGAATTTCAACAGCAACTTGAAGACGCTTTCAATGATACATCAGAAAATTGTACAGTAAATGATAAATGGAGTAAACTTAAGGAAACTATTTATAAAACAGCGGTAGGGGTTTACGGCACTGTGGATCATAAGAGGCAGGACTGGTTTGCGGCAAACAGCCAGATACTGCAGCCCTTGATTGATAAAAAGAAGATAGCTCTCTTAAGAAACAAGGAAAGACCAACGCGTAACACTCTGAGTGAGCTGAAGCAAGCGAGGAAGGATGTACAAAAGGCTGCCAGGCAGTGTGCGAATGACTATTGGATCAAGTTATGTGAGTCCATTCAAATCGCAAGTGATAAGGGAAACATCAGAAGCATGTATGAAGGGATAAAGAAAGCCTGTGGTCCAATGATCAAAAGAAGTGCACCGCTGAAAACCTTGACTGGAGAAATCATCACTGATAAGAAACAGCAGATGGATAGATGGGTCGAGCACTATTTAGAGCTTTACTCAAGTGAGACCAAGCTGGCGGATGATGCCCTCAACGCCATAGAGGCCCTGCCAACTCTTGACCACCTGGACACACTTCCCACTATAACAGAAGTTAAGTGTGCTATAAATGAGCTTGCATCTGGCAAGGCTCCAGGTAAGGATGGGATTCCAATAGAAGTGATCAGGAGTGGGCAAGACACCCTCGCTCTACAGATCCACCAGCTAATAGAGCTATGCTGGCGAGAAGGACAAGTCCCACAGGATTTCAAAGATTCAAACATCATAACGCTGTACAAGAACAAGGGAGATCGGAGCGACTGCAACAACTATAGGGGTATCTCACTTCTGTGTATTGTTGGGAAAATATTTGCCAGAATTGTCCTGCGCAGACTTCAAGTCCTAGGGGATCAAGTCTACCCCGAATCACAGTGCGGCTTCCGTCAGAACCGGTCTACCATTGATATGATATTCTCATTGCGACAGATGCAAGAAAAATGCCGGGAACAAAATCAGCCACTGTTTATTGCCTTCATCGACCTCACAAAGGCATTCGATTTGGTCAGTCGTGAGGGTCTGTTCAAAGCACTAAAGAAGATTGGCTGTCCACCAACTCTTCTGTCCATTGTGGAATCGTTCCACACAGGCATGAAAGGTATAATCAAGTTTGATGGCTCAACTTCAGAAGAGTTTGAAATCAAGAGTGGAGTTAAGCAAGGTTGTGTACTAGCCCCCACCCTCTTTGGGATATACTTTTCACTTCTACTGAAATATGCCTTTCGTGATCAGGATGACGGTATATACATTCACTCACGCTCAGATGGTGGCCTCTATAATGCTCAGAGATTGAAGGCCAAGACCAAAATTAGCAGGGTACTAATCAGAGAGCTGCTTTTTGCGGATGATGCTGCGATTACGACCCACTCTGAGGAAGAATTACAACATCTACTATCTGCATTCTCCAATGTTTGTTCTGAATTTGGTTTAACAATTAACAAAAAGAAGACACAGATTATGTCACAAGGTGCACATGGTGTACCATCAATCTTTGTTGACGATGCCGAACTGGAGATAGTAGACCATTTTACATATCTTGGATCAGAGGTAAATAGCAAATTATCCCTCGATCAGGAAATCAACATCAGGATTGGCAAGGCAGCAACAACAATGAACATGTTAGCAAAAAGAGTCTGGGAGAACAGGAAGCTTACTGCCAAAACAAAAGTCCTCGTCTACCAAGCCTGTGTCCTTAGTACTCTTCTTTATGGCAGTGAAACCTGGACAACTTACTCACGCCAAGAGAAACGTTTAAACAGCTTTCATATGCGGTGTCTGCGAAGAATACTTGGTATTAAGTGGCAAGACAAAATCACAAATACTGAAGTATTGGAAAGATCAGGTTGTGTGACGGTGTATTCCATGCTCAGTCTTCGTAGACTTAGATGGATAGGACACGTTAGGAGGATGGATGATGGTAGAATACCAAAGGACATCTTTTTTGGTGAATTACAGACGGGTAGGAGATCTCAGGGTCGGCCTCTACTACGATACAAAGATGTGTGTAAGCGGGACATGATTGATACAGGCATTGATAATGCACAATGGGAGCACGTCGCCGCTGAACGTGTTGCATGGAGGGCAACTATCAGAAATGGAATAAAGACAAAGGAGAAAATGATTGCAGATAAAGCACACACAGAGCGTGAGAGACGTAAGATGGTGCAAAATGGTGGAAATGACCATGTTTTCACATGCACCTACTGTGGGCAAACATTTGCAGCAAGAATTGGCCTTACCAGCCACACTCGCCACCGCCATGGATCGTAGTTATTGCCATATGACAGTTATTAAGCCTTTTTGAAGCACAATGTACCAAACTATCGTCTGTCAAGACGGAAAGGTGCCAATGAATATTTCAATTTCACACAATAGTTGTACAGTTATATGTTAGTTATTTACATCGTTGCTGAAAAATAAGATGCATCGTTAAAATGGTCAGTATCAAAATGATTCGAAAAAAATACTCATCTAATCGGTTGGAAAAACTTGGCACTTGGGATGTTCCACCTCTGACTTCTGTATACAACAATGATCGACTTGATTGGAAAACTGACGCTTCTGTTTGTTAGAGCATCAATAGTTTAGAAAAACATGTCTATGTTACAGATACATGTTCATTTTTCATGTGGTTGATCAACAACAAATGTGATTTTGATGATGATAGATGATGTTAATGAATGAATGATATGATAGTATCAATGAACGTCATGATTTGTAATATGATGCGTCGTATGAATGTCACTGTCGTCTTGTCTTCACTTTCCTTCCTAGCTGGTATAACTACGCTCTACCGATTCCGTTTAGTAGCTAATATCTATCAACTATGATGAATGTTGACATTGATGGCTGTATCACACAAAATGTTGACATTGATGGCTGTATCACACAAAATGTTGACATTGATGGCTGTATCACACAAAATGAAATGTACACGATGGTGTGCTTGAAAACTTTGCAACATATTTGTACAATATTCATTTAACCAACTTCATACACATTTCTTATTAATTTTCACAGAATTACACAGTTTATTAATTCTTTCCTGTTAATTGTGGTTCAAGCTCCACAAATAGTACTTTTTAAAGTATTTTGGTGTTCATTCTCGAAAAATCTATTTCAAAACTTTATATTTAGTAATTCACGTTTGGATAATTTTAACACCACAAAATAAATTTAGAGTCTCTAGACGTTGGTTCAGAAGCTTCTGACGCCAAATGGGTCCTGCCTGTCAATAACCTACTTGCGACAGGTTATTCAGGACTCCCTACTTTTGCACAACACGAATCAATAACTCGTGTGGTTTGCAAAAGAATACATTTTTATTTAGAGCTTATGACACACAAGCTCGGCGAGCGTATTACTTCATTGATAATCAACAACATGGTATGTTTCACAGATGCAATGAAGAGGTGGAAATAATGATACTATGCACTAATTGGAATCTAAGGTCTAGCTAACACTATTGTCTATAAACTACATATGGTTCCTAGCGAACACGTCTATTCTCTCTCAGTCCTTGTCCCCCGTTTGAGGCACGCTTCTAGTTGCGCGTTCAACTTCGGACATTAGTCCTGCGTGCGCTGACGATTTCTGCGTGCGTAGAGTCCCAGCACGCTTGGCCAGTTAACTAATGTAACTGGTATTCCCCAGTTACTCGTCGAGAGGCGAATTTCCTATACTCTCGCTCATACGCACTTAATGCTCTCGTCGTTGACACACTTGTGTCCTGCTGTCAAGCTAAATATAGTGCCTGTGTCTCTCCTGTCTAGTCTTCTCTGTATAGATCCATCTTAACTCTCTAAGCCCCCGTGTGTAGATCTTTGACACACTCCTCTCCTCTGTGTGTAGTGTTACAACCGTATTAACACGTATTCGTCACTGAAAAATTGGCTGTCCAATTTTTGTCAAAGATCTTATCATTTTAAGTATCTATTCTGGGGATAGAACAAACTATCTTCTTTTCCCTTTTCATAATGTTATATTGATTCACTCGGCTAATTGAGTAGTGCATCACATCAATATAGTTGGCTATAGACCTTTATTATATTCTTGGGAATTGTATTGATCCGGAACCGTTGTCTTATGACTTATGTCCTGGCTTCCGTTGTTTGACCCTATGTCTTTTGACTTTCACCCGTTGACTTATGTCTCGACCTGTCCTCAAATTGCCCAATATGACAACCCGCAACAAGTTGTCTCTGTTAAGAGAACAACACATGAGCATCACTGTTCATGTTCCCCTATAATATTAGTACCAACTCGTATGCTCTATGTTCTACTCTTCACCTTTTAACTTCCGTTTGTGAATAAATATTTTCAATGTTACTTTCAGGTTTCTTAAAGAGGTTATTGTGTCCCCTGTTTTAAGTTACCGTTCTTTGCAACAAATGGTGAATGCAGCTTTTACGTGTTTGTTTTCCTGTTTGTTTACGTGTTGTCTAATAAACTACAATGTAAATACCTTGCTAACATGTGTCTGTGTTTCTATTCTACATGTATGTATTACTTCGAGCGCCGTAAATCGGATTATTGTGGCTACAAATGTTGGTTAATATTATTTATGACCACAATTTCGTTTTAAATTGCCCAAAGTACTTTCTCTATTCACTACTGCTATTTCTAAAGTATGGCAGTTACACACTTAAACTGAACAACACATTGCTTACACAGATCGACAGAGACAAGTCATAATAAGACGATTTGCGCGGAGAAAAAAAAATTCCGCTAAATCTCTCTCTCTCTCTCTCTCACTCAATGTTTACTTTGTCTTCATTCACTCCTCTCATCTATACATCTTTCGCTCAACTTTCATACCATTGTGATGTTAACACATTAATTCGTCTTTAAAATATGGTTCATAATATTACACAAATGAACAATACATATTTACAATAAATGATTGGCTGAATCGTACAAGTCTTCACGCCACATGACTGTGCTATGAGTTTGCACGCGTCATATCTATACAACATATTATACACGTTTGCAATGATGGTTAGTTACCGATCATGTGTTACTAACTAATCTAACTAAGCTATAGTAATTTCGTGTGCTGTTCTAAATTAACCTAAGGGAAATAACCTAATTAATTAACTATCTCTAAGCAAAGTGGGTTAGTTACCTTATAGTATTATCGGTAAATGAAATGATGTTAATTTTCTAATGGTTTGGTTAGTTTAGAAATGATGTCTTAAGGAAATTAATCTCTAAATGATTATGTTTACATGGTGATGTGATAAAGTAATGTCTAATTATTACATTTCTAACGTAGTTGTTAAATTAAATGCTGTTTTTAAGTAAATGTGGATGATTTATACCTATAAACTAATATAAATACCGTCATACAATTAATTAAACATTTGCAATTCACTTATAACTATACACAATGAGGTTATGCGCAATGTTTAAAAAAACACAATGTAATATACATATCACAATTACGTTATTATATAACTACACTAACGTCGTCCTTTCCAAATGGGTCCTTTCTGTTTTAATGTTCGAGCACTGTTCCTGGTAGACTAGTTTCATAACCTAGTTCAATTCACCACAGTATTATCTGCTCTCCTTTCAGGATAGTGTCTATATATATAACGTTCCCTACTAGTTTCTGTAGGTTCAAGTCTATCACTTTCGATGTAATTAAGGCTTCTCTGTGTGTTAGCGCTGTAACAATGTTACTAATGTGCCTGTTCATTTACTCATACTGGCATTGTTTTTCTTACACAGTTTAGTTGGCTGGCGATATTAACGCACTTACAGAACGTACTTAAAGTGTAACTTTTCTATCACACACGGCACTGATTTCATTAATCGCTACAGTGTCACTGTTTCTGGTGATAAGTCGTCGTTCTTTTCCTGCACTTCAGGTATTGGTATATCTGAAGGTCTACTTAAGACGTCTGCCAACGATTTTAATGATCCCTTCAAATGTTGGATTGTAAAGGCATAGTTTGCCAATATTAAGGACCATCTGTAGATCCTGTTGTTTTGAGGGATGCCAGACTGCATTACCGCAAGGGGAGAGTTGTCGGACTGGATTACAAACTCTGTACCTGCCAAACACCTATGCAGTTTTCTAACGCAATAGATTACGCTAAGGCCCTCCAATTCAGATGCTGAGTATCTTGATTCAGCTGGGGTAACTTTCCGGCTTACGAACATCACTGGGTGGAACCTCCCATCGTAAAACTGGCCTAATATACCAGATATGGCAATCGCACTTGCGTCTGTGCGGAGAAAATAGGTAAGATCTTTATTAGGTAATCGCAAAATAGGTGGTACACTGAGTAGATATTTCAACTTTGATAACGTTCCAATTAACGTTGCATCTTTCACATCCAATTTAGCCGAAGTTTTCAAAATATTGGAAAAAACGCTGGTGATTTCCGCCAGATTGGGAATAAATTTACTATAGTAGTTTACAAGACCAAGCAGACTTCTGACCTGTTTCTTGGTCGTTGGCATAGTCAAATTTAGAATCTTTGTGACTATTTTCTCGTCTGTTTTCAGTTGGCCTCTGCAGATGGTATGGCCTAGGGAGTCAATTTGTTCCATGCCCAACTCAACCTTAGTTGGTTTGACGGTAAGACCGAATAATCGTAACCTGTCGAAGACATGTCTAAGTTTCTGTAGGTGTGACCTCCAGTCTTCAGTATGTACACATATGTCATCTATGTATGTAGATGTATTGGGTACCCCGTGGAGTAGATCTCTAGTAAGACGTACAAACGTGGCAGGAGCATTACGAAGGCCAAAAGGAAGAAAGCGCCACTCTTTGAGTCCTAGAGGTGTGGAAAAAGCTGTCAAAGGAATTGAATTTTGTTGCATCGGGACTTGCCAGTAGCCTCGAGTGAGATCAAGTTTAGAAAATATACGAGATGTAGACATATCTAGAATCAAATCCTCGCATGCTGGAATTGGCTCAGCATCGATCTTTGTCACTCTGTTTAAACGTCGATAATCGACGCAGAGGCGAATTGTAGAGTCCTTTTGGGCGACAATAACGATAGGAAAGGAATATTCCGACTGTGATCTTTGAATTATTCACTCGACTCAAGAGATAGTAGTTCTTTGTCGAGATTTGCCCTATAATTTAGAGGGATGGAATAAGGTCAACATTTGATAGGGGTGTTATCAGTCAGAATGATAGAATGCTCTATTCTGTCTGTCCTTCCTGGGATGTCGGAGAAAATGTCCTTGTACTCTGTCACTAAATCTATCATCTGTCGTCGTTGTTCGTCAGTAAGTTTGGTTTCTATCCGTATACTGCCAATGGTCCCAGTCGTGTCTACAGTGGGGACTGGTAATTCTAATCCGTCGTCATCTGTCTGGTTAAGTACTGTAGTGGTATTAGCTGTGTGTGCTGTTATCTGGCTAAGTGTATTTGCGATGTCGCTGTCGTGTGTCGCCCTACCTAGTGTAGTTGTGTTGTGTACGTCTGTCGTCCGATTACTTGGTGTGGGTGCATTTTGTTCGTCTGTCTGTAGTTCCTGTCGTGAGAAATATGGTTTCAGCATGTTGATATGGAATATCTTTAATTTCTCTTTATCGATATTTCATAGTCAACATCTGACACTTTCCGTTCGACGTTGAATGGCCCTTGCCATGATGTTAGCAATAAACTTCGTTTATCAGGTAGTAACAGGAGAACTTTCTGATTAGGTTCCAGGTGTATTGTTTTAGCACCTTTATTTGCATACTCGCGGTACATCTGTCCTTTACTCTCCAAAGATGCTTTGGCTATTTCACACGCTTTCATGATTCTACCGCGTGTCTCTGTTACCATCTCGTGTGGTGTAACTGATGTTGGATTGTCTGGTAAGCTAGTAATTAGCTGATGGTATATCGATAGGGGTCCACGAGGGTTCGCACCATACACTAGTTCAAAAGGTGAGAAACCCGTACTTGTGTGTGGAATTTCTCGATGGGCAAATAGCACAGCTGGCAATAGTGTGTCCCATTCAGCTGGGTTTTCGGCTGTTACTTTTGCCAGCATGTGTTTCAGATCCCCATTAATTTTCTCTATGATGCCGTTACTCATTGGGTGGTACGGTGTACAGAAATGCTGCTGTATTCCTAACAATTTTGTTAAGGCTTGCGTAGCAGCCGAAATAAACTGGGTTCCCCGATCCGATAAAATCGTCCGCGGAAAACCGAATCGACAAAATAAGTGCAAAAATACATTTGCCACATCATTGGAGGTGATGTATTTTAGTGGAATTGCTTCGATCCACCTGGTACATGTATCCACGAGCGTCAGTATGAAACGGTTTCCCTTGTTCGACACCTGATTCAGGGGTCCAACAATATCGACCGCTACACACTCAAATGGTCGTGATGACAAAAGTGACCGTTGAACTTCGGCCGTCACATGCTTACCCTTTCTTACAAGATGTTGACAAATAGTACATGAACGACAGAAAAATTTTATATCAGTACAGAATTTAGGCCAGTAAAAGTGTGACAAAATTCTGGCTCTGGTTTTGTCATAGGCCAAATGTCCAGCAAACGGTGACTCATGTGCGATCTTTAGCACAGTTTGTCGGTATGTTACAGGTAACACCGTTTGCTGAATTTCATGGTTATTATTTGTGTAATAACGCATGAGAATTCCGTTGTATATTCTAAAATACCAAGATGCATTCTTAGTCACTTTCGCTCGCTCACTAGCATGTTCAATGGCATATGGAATAACGTGGCCACATTTTAATTTTCCATCCACATGAAATTGATGACATGTAAGACATTTATTGAAATCAAATATATCAGTAACTACTGCCACACTTTCACACACATTCTCTGGTAGTACATTCTCAAGCTCAGAGTCAATGACACTCTCATCATCAGATGACGTATCGATGAGCATAGCATTGTTTACTTTCATTCTTTGTCTGCCCAGACACTTTGCCGAATAGTGGCCATAGCTCGAACAAAAATAACATTTGATGGCACGTTTAAAAGAATTTCTCCTATTCTCTTGCTTCTTTATGACCGTTTCTAAGTGAGATGGATAGGCTGGGTTCTTATCACACATAGAATAACTAGGATGATAAAGTTTGCAATAAATATACAGTGGAGGCTTCTGATAAGGCTGGTCTTTCTTACGATACTCTTTTTGCCTATACGATCTACTTGGTTCATTTTTCACAAAGGCAGTGATCTCAGTATCATGGATGGTGGTTTTAAAGACATCACGATTTGCAGAAAAGTAAGCCGACCCCCGTTTTTCTAGCTCTTGAATGGATTCTATGCCTGCCTGTTGTAAGAACTTTGCAAATGGGGTAGGGACTGTAGCTATAACCTTGTCCATTACCATTAGATCTTGCAGTTTGTCAAAGTTTTTACCCACCTTTGCCGCTTTAAGCCAATTGTTAAATGTACTTTGCACGTTACAGACGTAATCTAGGAACGTTTCCGTAGGTTTAGGCTTTATTTGTGAGTATTGAATCCTATACCCCGGAGCATCAAGCAGAAAGTGTTGCATGATTCTATCGTGGATGTATTGATAGTTACTCCTTAGTTCTGTAGGTATTGATTCTATCACTTTTAATGGCTCCCCACTGAGATTTCTCATGTAGATCATTGCCCAGTCATCTAAAGGTATTTTCTGAGTCTTAAGTTGGAACTCGATATTCTCTGTCCATGCAGAAATGGAATCGCCTACGCTGTATGGCTTGATGAGGTCTTTATATTTGGTAAACTTATTCTGCTCCTCCTGGCTCTTCTGTTTACTAGAGGCTATTTGAATATTTGACTCTATCTCTAACTCTTTCATCTTTACTTTAGTGGCTTCTTCTATTTGTTTGTTGGCTTGATCTAACCCCAACTGTTTTCGCTTCGTGGCTTCCTCTGCTTCTTTCAGCTCTTTTTGATGCTGTCTTTCTAGTGCTCTTTCATCTCTATCTAAGGCAGCTTTTCTCTCTACTTGAGCAATTTCTTCTTTATATCTTTGATCAACCCATCTCTCTAATTCCTGTCCAGTATGGCCTAGTGCTTTGCCTGCCTGGATGCAGTCATTTAACGATGCCATTTTGTGATCTTATGTTATTTCACAACAATAATATTTCAATTGAGTATTCAATCAATTGTCTGTCAGGTCTTAGTCAGATATGACTGAGCTACCGTATGACAGTAGACGGTACTACCTGCTTTCTGTCAGCGCCGAATGTTGGGTGGCGCTTACCAAACCCGACACCCCACATTGTGCCAACGGCTTCGGGCGGAAGAGCGCAATTGGGAGGGTACTAGCCTTATCCTGGTGCGAGGAAATGCAACCTAAAGACAAAATAAGTCATGGCAGGGCAGACCAGGCCCTAAGCCTTGGTTGGCAGCTGGTCTAGGATCGAAGCTCCGACAGGCGGACAGTTAGAGCATTGCTTTGCTGATCCAGCAGCTTCTGCAGCTTGTCTTGTTCCAGTTGTATATGTGTAAACTTTCCTCTGGAGTGAACTAGGCAGGCCGAGAGAGGGATCATGCTGCATGGGCAACACATGGTTTCTTTATTTTAGCCCATGCTTTGTGCTATGGAGAGGCAATAACTCCATCCCTGGTCTTGCAAGGGTTAGACTGAGACCAAAGAGAATCTACACAGATAAACACAAGTCTAGCCCCAGGATTAATATTATTAACACTCACGATCCTGGAAAGTGCTTTGAATTTCAACAGCAACTTGAAGACGCTTTCAATGATACATCAGAAAATTGTATAGTAAATGATAAATGGAGTAAACTTAAGGAAACTATTTATAAAACAGCGGTAGGGGTTTACGGCACTGTGGATCATAAGAGGCAGGACTGGTTTGCGGCAAACAGCCAGATACTGCAGCCCTTGATTGATAAAAAGAAGATAGCTCTCTTAAGAAACAAGGAAAGACCAACGCGTAACACTCTGAGTGAGCTGAAGAAAGCGAGGAAGGATGTACAAAAGGCTGCCAGGCAGTGTGCGAATGACTATTGGATTAAGTTATGTGAGTCCATTCAAATCGCAAGTGATAAGGGAAACATCAGAAGCATGTATGAAGGGATAAAGAAAGCCTGTGGTCCAATGATCAAAAGAAGTGCACCGCTGAAAATCTTGACTGGAGAAATCATCACTGATAAGAAACAGCAGATGGATAGATGGGTCGAGCACTATTTAGAGCTTTACTCAAGTGAGACCAAGCTGGCGGATGATGCCCTCAACGCCATAGAGGCCCTGCCAACTCTTGACCACCTGGACACACTTCCCACTATAACAGAAGTTAAGTGTGCTATAAATGAGCTTGCATCTGGCAAGGCTCCAGGTAAGGATGGGATTCCAATAGAGGTGATCAGGAGTGGGCAAGACACCCTCGCTCTACAGATCCACCAGCTAATAGAGCTATGCTGGCGAGAAGGACAAGTCCCACAGGATTTCAAAGATTCAAACATCATAACGCTGTACAAGAACAAGGGAGATCGGAGCGACTGCAATAACTATAGGGGTATCTCACTTCTCTGTATTGTTGGGAAAGTATTTGCCAGAATTGTCCTGCGCAGACTTCAAGTCTTGGGAGATCAAGTCTACCCCGAATCACAGTGCGGCTTCCGTCAGAACCGGTCTACCATTGATATGATATTCTCATTGCAACAGATGCAAGAAAAATGCCGGGAACAAAATCAGCCACTGTTTATTGCCTTCATCGACCTCACAAAGGCATTCGATTTGGTCAGTCGTGAGGGTCTGTTCAAAGCACTAAAGAAGATTGGCTGTCCACCAACTCTTCTGTCCATTGTGGAACCGTTCCACACAGGCATGAAAGGTATAATCAAGTTTGATGGCTCAACTTCAGAAGAGTTTGAAATCAAGAGTGGAGTTAAGCAAGGTTGTGTACTAACCCCCACCCTCTTTGGGATATACTTTTCACTTCTACTGAAATATGCCTTTCGTGATCAGGATGACGGTATATACATTCACTCACGCTCAGATGGTGGCCTCTATAATGCTCAAAGATTGAAGGCCAAGACCAAAATTAGCAGGGTACTAATCAGAGAGCTGCTTTTTGCGGATGATGCTGCGATTACGACCCACTCTGAGGAAGAATTACAACATCTACTATCTGCATTCTCCAATGCTTGTTCTGAATTTGGTTTAACAATTAACAAAAAGAAGACACAGATTATGTCACAAGGTGCACATGGCGTACCATCAATCTTTGTTGACGATGCCGAACTGGAGATAGTAGACCATTTTACATATCTAGGATCAGAGGTAAATAGCAAATTATCCCTCGATCAGGAAATCAACATCAGGATTGGCAAGGCAGCAACAACAATGAACATGTTAGCAAAAAGAGTCTGGGAGAACAGGAAGCTTACTGCCAAAACAAAAGTCCTCGTCTACCAAGCCTGTGTCCTTAGTACTCTTCTTTATGGCAGTGAAACCTGGACAACTTACTCACGCCAAGAGAAACGTTTAAACAGCTTTCATATGCGGTGTCTGCGAAGAATACTTGGTATTAAGTGGCAAGACAAAATCACAAATACTGAAGTATTGGAAAGATCAGGTTGTGTGACGGTGTATTCCATGCTCAGTCTTCGTAGACTTAGATGGATAGGACACGTTAGGAGGATGGATGATGGTAGAATACCAAAGGACATCTTTTTTGGTGAATTACAGACGGGTAGGAGATCTCAGGGTCGGCCTCTACTACGATACAAAGATGTGTGTAAGCGGGACATGATTGATACAGGCATTGATAATGCACAATGGGAGCACGTCGCCGCTGAACGTGTTGCATGGAGGGCAACTATCAGAAATGGAATAAAGACAAAGGAGAAAATGATTGCAGATAAAGCACACACAGAGCGTGAGAGACTTAAGATGGTGCAAAATGGTGGAAATGACCATGTTTTCACATGCACCTACTGTGGGCAAACATTTGCAGCAAGAATTGGCCTTACCAGCCACACTCGCCACCGCCATGGATCGTAGTTATTGCCATATGACAGTTATTAAGCCTTTTTGAAGCACAATGTACCAAACTATCGTCTGTCAAGACGGAAAGGTGCCAATGAATATTTCAATTTCACACAATAGTTGTACAGTTATATGTTAGTTATTTACATCGTTGCTGAAAAATAAGATGCATCGTTAAAATGGTCAGTATCAAAATGATTCGAAAAAATACTCATCTAATCGGTTGGAAAAACGTGGCACTTGGGATGTTCCACCTCTGACTTCTGTATACAACAATGATCGACTTGATTGGAAAACTGACGCTTCTGTTTGTTAGAGCATCAATAGTTTAGAAAAACATGTCTATGTTACAGATACATGTTCATTTTTCATGTGGTTGATCAACAACAAATGTGATTTTGATGATGATAGATGATGTTAATGAATGAATGATATGATAGTATCAATGAACGTCATGATTTGTAATATGATGCGTCGTATGAATGTCACTGTCGTCTTGTCTTCACTTTCCTTCCTAGCTGGTATAACTACGCTCTATCGATTCCGTTTAGTAGCTAATATCTATCAACTATGATGATTGTTGACATTGATGGCTGTATCACACAAAATGTTGACATTGATGACTGTGTGACAGCTAGAAAAGAAGGAGGAAGAAGAGAGAGGAGGGAGGAGAGAGAGGAGAGAAAGAAGAGGGAATTGAGGGAAATGATATAAGATAAGTGTGAAGCCTAAAAGTTCGTTCCTCAGTCGAACTCTGCTGAATACACACTACCTTTGATAGTAAAGAAAGATGAAGAGAGAGAAGGAGAAAAAGGAGAAAGAGGATGAGAGTAAGGGATACGACAGATGTAGGTTCGTGTCTCCGCGTGAGAACAATAGTTAATTACTATTGCACCATCAATGTCTCGTGGTGTACGTTATCAGGTTATAGAAGAGATGTACAACCCACCTCACAAAGTCTCTAAACTACTATAATCTACACAATCTCACACTGACAAGTCGAAATAAAAGGCAACTCAAACCTATATTTATTTTCTTTCTGAACAGTAACAGAGTGACAATCTACAACATAATCGCAAAGAGTAATCAGTACATGCATTGCAGACACATAATGCATATTGAACTGTAATAATACGATGCTGCATTACCTCACCAGGGAGAGATAGATAGTGTAACAGCCTGTGCAACTGGGTGTTAGGGGGATGCCACTTATGATCACCTATTAACCGCATGAAGTAAAAGACTAAAGCTAGGAATTACACCGACCTTTGTTTCGTAACTATCTTTCCGTAGGCTTATTAGTGGTCCATATATTCAGCCCAAATACCCATTGATCCATAGATTGATCCATCAATCCATATACCCAGGGATTATTTTGTTCAGATGGATATCTGTTTAGTCAAGTATGCCCGGTATGCTTGGGCAACTCCATTTTACCCAGACAATGTATTCTTCTTCTGCCGTCCCGTTGTCCTTCTGGGTTTCATATTTGAAATACGATTGCTTTCTTCAACCTCTCGTTTGTCGTGAATCCCACTTGACCTTTCCAATCATGTTTGCCATTAGTCTCCTGTGTGATTCCGATTGATCTTAGTCTCCTGTGTGATTCCGATCGCAGTCTGGCTAGTGGTTGTCCTATCTGACGTTAGCCATCATCTGCAACTACTGAGTGCTCTTCTTTAGCCAACAGTCCTTCTCAAATGGCTTGCACGCCATTTTGTGATCCTCGGAATTTGGTTCCACTCCATCAGATTTATCTATCTGGAATAAATGGTTCATAGATCCTTGACCATCCTACTTTCTTCGGCAGTCCAGACGAAACTGTGATATGTGCATCATTTCCGTCTTTAATACTGCCTCTCCATCTTCCTGGACACTAAACAGCCTGGTATATAGACATCACCATTGCTGGAGTTCCAAACTCACACTTCCCCCTGGGCTGGGCGACCGCCCAGCCCTCGGCCCTGTTGCTATCGCACTCTTGCTCGTTACACACTGTCTCAACTGACTGGATCCAACGTATATATCACCTCTTGAGTTGGCACCTTTCTCGAATCACGTGACCAGGCTTCTCTCACCTCGTGAAAGACTACCCAATCAGTACCTCGCGTACTCTGCTTAATTTGCATACTACCATCATATCATTAACCCAAATCTACATTGTTAGCTAGAGTTCACGGCCAAGTTCAGTTCTATGTTCATGTACTTTTTCCCGCTACCATAAATTCCGAGAGTGGCGTTCTCTTCTGACAGCCAAGGTCCTTCCAATGCCGCCTTGTACCCATAAATTCTGCTGCCTCCAAAGTTAACCATTGTCCCTCTGACAGCTTGAACCCAAAGTGTACAATACATTTGTCACTCCTCTCCCTGAGAAACTGCTAGTCAACAATAGCAGGTGACCTTGCGGCTATTCAGCAATGCACTCCCGCTCAAACTGGTCCTTGAACTTTTTGTTTCCAAAAATATTCCAGTTCATGTTCTCCCGCTAATCTTGGGCGATTTGCTAAAGTCGTCCTGTCTCAGCTGTATCACACAAAATGTTGACATTGATGGCTGTATCACACAAAATGAAATGTACACGATGGTGTGCTTGAAAACTTTGCAACATATTTGTACAATATTCATTTAACCAACATCATACACATTTCTTATTAATTTTCACAGAATTACACAGTTTATTAATTCTTTTCTGTTAATTGTGGTTCAAGCTCCACAAATAGTACTTTTTAAAGTATTTTGGTGTTCATTCTCGAAAAATCTATTTCAAAACTTTATATTTAGTAATTCACGTTTGGATAATTTTAACACCACAAAATAAATTTAGAGTCTCTAGACGTTGGTTCAGAAGCTTCTGACGCCAAATGGGTGCTGCCTGTCAATAACCTACTTGCGACAGGTTATTCAGGACTCCCTACTTTTGCACAACACGAATCAATAACTCGTGTGGTTTGCAAAAGGATACATTTTTATTTAGAGCTTATGACACACAAGCTCGGCGAGCGGATTACTTCATTGATAATCAACAACATGGTATGTTTCACAGATGCAATGAAGAGGTGGAAATAATGATACTATGCACTAATTGGAATCTAAGGTCTAGCTAACACTATTGTCTATAAACTACATATGGTTCCTAGCGAACACGTCTATTCTCTCTCAGTCCTTGTCCCCCGTCTGAGGCACGCTTCTAGTTGCGCGTTCAACTTCAGACATTCAGTCCTGCGTGCGCTGACGAGTTCTGCGTGCGTAGAGTCCCAGCACGCTTGGTCAGTTAACTAATGTAACTGGTATTCCCCAGTTACTCGTCGAGAGGCGAGTTTCCTATACTCTCGCTCATACGCACTTAATGCTCTCGTCGTTGACACACTTGTGTCCTGTTGTCAAGCTAAATATAGTGCCTGTGTCTCTCCTGTCTAATCTTCTCTGTATAGCTCCGTCTTAACTCTCTAAGCCCCTGTGTGTAGATCTTTGACAGTGGCCAAACTTCAACCAAACCTTATAAATATCTCACCCAAACTTGTGAAAAGTAGGAAATTTTGTTGTCCAGATGTGAAAAGTTTTACCAAAGCTCACCCAAACTTATGAAAAGTAGGAAACTTTGTTAACCAAATGGCAACAATCTTGGCCAAGTAAGGAAAGGTGTTAACCAAACATGAAACGTTTGGCCAACTTTCACCCAAACTTATGAAAAGTGGGAAATTTTTGTTGTCCAGCTGTGAAAAGTTTGACCAAATATGACCCAAACTTATCAAAAGTAGGAAACTTTGTTAAACAAATGGCAAACATCTTGGCCAAGTAAGAAAAGGTGTTAACCAAAGGTGAAAATGTTACCAAAATTTGAAACCAAACTTATAAAAAGCTCAGTCAAACATATGAAAAGTAGGAAAATTTGTTAATCAAACGTGAAAAGTTGTGCCAAATTTCAACCAAATCCATAAAAAGTAGGAAATTTAGTTGACCAATGTGAAAAATTGTGGCCAAACTTCAACCAAATCTTATAAATATCTCACCCAAACTTGTGAAAAGTAGGAAATTTTGTTTTCCAGATGTGAAAAGTTTGACCAAATTTCAAACAAACGCATAAAAAGTAGGAAACTTTGTTAACCAAATGTGAAATTTTTTTGGACAAGTGAAGAAATATTTCATCCAAAACTTATAATCCCCTATGCAAACAACAGTTGTATTTTAGAAAATTAAATATATCTTATGCAATAAGTCACTGTGGTTGAATGAAAAAAATAAAATTTCAACAATAAAATTGTACGACAAATTAACAATTAAATTTCTACATAACATTCAATTTGGAAACATAAAGAGAAATATAATTGTTAATTTATTGTACAATTTTATTGTTGAAATTTTATTTTTTTCATTCAACCACAGTGACTTTTTTTTTTTTTTTTTTTTTTTTGCATATCCTTTGCAGGACATTGCTGTCCACACTAGCATCTTTCAGCTGTATGTTGATTTCTTGGCAAGATTACGCTCAGTAGTTTGCCATTGCTTTCTGAGCGGCCGGCTCACATACCCCGCAAGATATCGATGCGATTCGAACCACCGCTGATTCTCTACGTCATCACGTTAACCCACGAGAGTATACGAGATTACGGAGAAAATTCATAACCTCTAAGCAACGAAGCCGGCCAGTGACTTATTACATAAGATATATTTAATTTTCTGAAATACAGATGTTGTTTGCATAGGGGATTATAAGTTTTGGATGAAATATTTCTTCACTTGTCCAAAAAAAATTCACATTTGGTTAACAAAGTTTCCTACTTTTTATAATTTTCAATGAACTTTACATTTGGTTAACAAAGTTTCCTACTTTTTATGCGTTTGTTTGAAATTTGGTCAAACTTTTCACATCTGGACAACAAAATTTTCTACTTTTCACAAGTTTGGGTGAGATAGTTATAAGGTTTGGTTGAAGTTTGGACACAATTTTTCACATTTGGTCAACTAAATTTCCTACTTTTTATGGATTTGGTTGAAATTTGGCCAAACTTTTCACGTTTGATTAACAAATTTTCCTACTTTTCATATGTTTGACTGAGCATTTTATAAGTTTGGTTTGAAATTTGGGTAACCTTTTCACCTTTTTTTTTGTGTCGTTTGTTATGTGTCGTTGTAGGTTGTCTTACCTGTTGTGTAGATTACCGCATGTGTGCATTGTGGTAGTGTGTACTGTGTCAATGTGGCGTGTATGACTGCGGTTTTCTGTAAATACTTTATCACAGATAGAGCAGAGCCTAGTGGCCATAATGATAGAAAAATGTAATGCGGACATGTCTGTTTAGAGGGTGTGTGCGATACTGGTGTTCTAAATCTACCAGTTTGGCCTTCAGCCACCCGACTGACTCAGCAGAAGTAGGTGATAACTTGGAGACTTGATCAAACAACATTTCAAATTGTGCTTGCGACTCAACACGGCTAATGTGTTTGGGCTTTATGCAGAATTTTAATCCGTATGCAAGGGCCTCCGTTTCAATGTTGTTGAGTACATACGACGATAAGTTCCTCACATATTTCTCTGGGTTGTCTAGTACTGACGTTGTTATCTTTTCAGTGCTCAGTGATTTGTTGAGGCGAGCATTCTCTGCTATTTTCACCTTGTACACTGTTTCTGTACAGAATTTGGTGAACTTCAAGTAGCCATACAAGCTCAATTCTTTGGTGACGTAGTAGGCAGAACTGTGTGTGCGCTTGAGGTTGGAAAGCTTAGACTGGGTTTCTTCTATCTGGTTTTTTGTCAGTCGTCTCAGGTATTTTCTTGTTTGCCATATTCTGTCTGCCCTGAGAGATCTGAAATACCGGTGAGGGAATATTCCCGTCTTTAGGCATCCCTTGAGAAATCTCAATCGACACTCCTGTACCGATATTTTACACTTCAGCTTGAGTAATCTATCCAATCGCTTCACAGTGGGCAATGAGAGGCGATGTTTCAGAAATTCAAAACAATGTTTTCCCGTGATGAATTTGAATAACGAAGACACAAACAATAGATTGCACGATTTATTGCCTGGCATATTTCGCTGCATCTCGTCAGGTACATACTGCAGAAATCACACAAGCAGAAAGACATGTTAGTCAGTTTAAAATTACCGTGGTAGACAATCGACATTACTGTGCGAACATGTGTATATTTCAGTTTGAAGGATTTATCTAATTAATTCACGTAAGTTGTGTGATTTCTGCAGTATGCACCTGACGAGATGCAGCGAAATATGCCAGGCAATAAATCATGCAATCTATTGTTTGTGTCTTCGTTATTCAAATAGTTTATTTTATTTTATTTTATTTTATGTTTTCTAATTTTATTTCACAAATTGTTCCGTCAAGTTGTGCTTCCTCTGTTGTCCCTGTGGGCCTGAATTATTGCACTGATATCTCGTTAATGGAACGTTAGAACTATGAGTGGGCATAGAGATTATCATAATATTAAGAAAGATATGAGAAGACTGAATATTAACATGTTAGGTATACGTGAGACCAGATGGAAAGGAATGTATATGATAAAATCCGAGGAATATAACATTGTCCATTCTGGTGGAGAGACAACACAGCGAGGGGTAGCACTTAAAATGGATATGGATAGATCAATTATAACTAGTACAGTTGAGTGGCAAGCCCTATGGTCTCAACGTCATACAAGTTTATCCACCGACAAGACACAGCAAGGATGGCAGCATCGATGAAGCATTCAGAATTAAATATCATAATGGGTGAGAACAAATGGAGGCTACTTAGAACCCTACACCATAAGATTAAACTCCGGAGTAAGACAAGGTTGTGTCCTGTCCCCTCTCTTGTTTATAACATACATAAACAACATATGTAAAGAAACCAGCCAAACACCGCATTATGAACTGAGCACAGAAGAAGAACCAAAGGCAAATTACACAAGTAAAAACTCCTATTTGCAGACGATCAGGCACTACTAGCAAAATCAGAAGCAGAATTACAAGACCACATTAATAATCTAAACGAAGTGTGTATGAAACATAACATGAAGATTAGCACTAGTAAAACAGAGGTAATGACTATAACCAAGAAGAAAAGACACCAGAGATTCACCAACAAGAACACCCCATAAAATAAGTAAAGGGCTTTAAGTACTTCTTTTTTTTTTTGCATATCCTTTAGAGGACATCGCTGTCAACAGCAACATCTTTCAGCTGTCTGTTGATTTCTTGGCAAGATTACGCTCAGTAGTTTGCCATTGCTTTCTGAGCGGCCGGCTCAGTATCCCTAAGTCACCAGCGGGGGTCGAACCGCTCCCAGTTCCCTCCCGCTACGAGACTCTGCGTGATAAACGGGATTACGGAGAAAGTGTTGTAACCCCTCAGCCAGAGAGACCGACTTTAAGTACTTAGGAAGTATAATGTCATCAAATGGCAAATCAGAAGACGAGATAGAAGATAGTCTCAATAAGGCAAACCAACGCAATGCACAAATTGGCACCAATACTGAAGAACAAATATGTATCAGTAGCTACTAAGAAATCACTCTACAACACAATCTTCCTAGCAACTCTATGCTACCAATGCCAAACCTGGACAATGACAGAATAATAGAAAAGAAAGATCTCAACAATAGAAATGAGATAGCTTAGAAGAATATTCAATGTATCAAGAAGAGAGAAAACTAGAAATGAAGAAATCAGGACTAAAGTGGGGGTTATAGCATCGCTGGATTTTATTAGAAGGCAGCAAGTCAAATGGTTTGGCCATATAACTAGGTTACCAACTAACAGTATACCACAACAAGCAATGATGTACAGACCAGATGGAAGCAGTGGAAGAGGCCGCCCACATAAACGATGGACAGAGGAAATAGCAGAGTCCATGGGAATCTTGATACTTGAAGCCCATGAACGTGCAAGCTCCCACTGTTTATGCTTCACCTCGATATCGCAAGGTACAAGAGGAACAAGGTAACATGAGATGAGCATGGGTGACGTTGATGCTAAAATTGGAGATCAACAGGATGGATATATGGCGTAAAGTATGGACTAGGGAAACAGAATAAAAAAGGTTGCAGACTTGTACAATGGACAAGAAAACATGACATGATTATTGGAATCACCTAGTTTCAACATCACCCAAGTAGATTATGCAAGTAGAGGAGTCCTGACCTTAAGATCAGAAATCAGACTGATTACATTCTGATTAACACTGATTATATTCTATTCAACAGAAGATTTCGAAATGTATTAAAAGCAGCAAAAGCTATACCAAGTGCAGACTGCTACAGCGACCATAAATTAATTATAAGCAATATACATGCACAATTAAAGACCATCAAATATACACCAAGAAACAGAACACTTGATCCACTTACATTGAGGAGGGGGGGGGGGGAGATAAAACATAAATTCAACGTAGAGGTACAGAACAGATTTGAAGCATTGTCCGATCTGGAAATATTATTTCAAGATGTCAGTGACCAATGGTGAATATTCAGGAAATCAGTCAGCCAATTGCAGCAACAACTATCCCAAAAATGAAGATTATGGGACGTAAGAAATGGATGACGGAAGGCATCTTAACCCTAGTGGAAATATGAATAAATAACAAAAATAACCATGCAAAATATGAAGAGATTCACAGGAAAATTAGGAAATTATGCAAAGAGGCAAAAGAAGCATGGTCTGAGAGAAAATTGCAGGGAAATTAAAAACCAATACAACACTTGGAATATCAAATTAATGCACAATAGAATAGGGGCATTTATAACATCAGATGGAAGATGTACAACAGAGATTAGGAGCAGAATATGGCAGGCAAAAGCCGCATTTCAGAAAATGAAGAGTATCTTATTAAATAAGTAGCTATCACTTAATGTAAGAAAGAGAGTGCTGAAATGCTATGTAGAACAAGTTTTGCTGTATGGCAGTGAATCTTGGAATGTAAATGAACAAATTAAGAAGAAATTAGAAGCAACAGAGATGTGGTTCCTGAGACAAATGTTGCGAATTCCTTGGACTGCCAGAGTAACTAACGACGACTGCCTGAAACAGGCTAATGAAACTAGAACATTATATACAACAATAAGACAGAGACACATATCTTTCTTCGGTCACGTGATGAGAAGAGAGGCATTGGAGAACATCGTAACAACTGGAAAGATCGAGGGGAAGAGAGGCAGAGGCAGACCAAGAGAACTGATGCTGGATGGATTGAGACGGTGGCATGGAGAGATATCAGCAGCAGAGCTGATTCAGAAAACCAAAGACCGAGATTTATGGAGAGCCATGAACGCCTACGCCAGCCGGCACGGCACTTGATGATGATGAACAACAGAACACACACATCAACGAATTGTCTAAAAACCAACGATGATGAAACCATAATAGTAAACTGAAACAGAGGTATAAACAGGAGCAAGGACCACTTACTTCTGCTACGGTATAAACACGAACAATCATAACAAAATGAATACAACCCTCACTTATTACATAAAAATTCCACAAACATAAAAGTTACATAACCGATAAACCAGCAAACTTTATACAGATTACCGCTTGCCTAAACGCTGAACATTTAAAAGAAAATGTATTTAAAAATAACATCATCTATCTCTTCTAAGACGGATTCTCTCTGATCGCCTCACATTCAAGTCTCCTTTCTCAAACATGTACCAGTCACTTCTTGGTAGTTTATCCTGTGGTTCCTCAACTTCTACCACGACAGGCAACTCTGGTAGTCTTATCGTCGCCCCCGGTACCTCAATTACCGCATCTTTCTCACACCGCTTTAACTCGTGTCCTGTTACTCTAATACCAGGTCCATTCTCTCCCACTCTTCTAATAACATATGGCCCTCCTGATGCTTTTGGAACCTGTACCACTGTATATTTGTCTACAGACCACTGGTCTTTAATCTTGCACCTTTCTGTATAGTGGACTCTCTTCCTAACTACCTCTCCTATGGTTAGCAATTTAGGGGATGATGTCTTGTCACATCTCTCTTTCCTTACAGCAGCTAACTTTCTTAACTGTTCGACTGCCCTAACATACGCGTTACGCAGACGGGAAAGATGTCCAGTCACCCAGTTCTCAACATTTGGTTCCCCATCATTACAATCACTATCATCACTAGCATCTAGCATGAAATCTATTGGCAATCTGGGTTCTATTCCAAACACCAAGTAGTACGGGGAGTACCATGTGGACGAGTGGGGCGTAGAGTTATAAACTAACAAAACTTCAGCTATATGTTCAAACCATTTCCTTTTCTGGCTTGCCTCTAGTGGCCTCAGAAGATCATGCAGGGTCCTATTAAACCTCTCGCACTGACCGTTCCCTTTTGGATTCCAACTCGTTGTACGGCTCTTTTGAATCCCGTATACCCTACAGAGTTCTGCAATCACAGCCGATTCAAAGTTCCTGCCCTGGTCTGAATGGAGCCTATGGGGTACACCTAAATACAGAAACCATTTCTCCACCAGAACTTTTGCAACTGTCGAGGCCTTCTGATCCCTTGTGGGAACAACAACTGTAAATTTGGTGAAAACATCTGTAATGACCAACACATTTTCATACCACCGACTATCCTTCTCCAACATAGTAAAATCCATGGTCACCAACTCAAAAGGCCTAGATGCTAATAACTTACCTGAAGGTCCCTGCAATTTAAGATGGGGTGGTTTAGCAATATTACACCTCTGGCATCTTTTACAAAACAGCTCAACATCTTTTGTGATGCCAATCCAATAACACCGACTTCTCAGGATTTGTATCATCCTATCTCTGCCCTGATGGCCGGTGCTGTGCACCGATTCTAACACTCTCTGCTTCAATGCATCATGTACCACTAATTGAGAAATCCACCCTCTATCTGGCTTCTTTAATTTCCTGTACAACAATCCATTAATCACACTCAATCTCTTTCGCTGCTTCAACAAGCTTTTGGTTTCAGGAGGTAAACACCTCATCTCTATCTTACTCAGTCTCACTCTCTCACTCACGCAAGTTAACACTTTATACACATGCACATCGTCTGCTTGTAGTTTTATCAACTCTTAAGCTGAATATGATGGTAATGATAACAATGGCACATTACGCACAGGGTTATTCTGTCTATCTACATCTACAATCTCTCCTATCCTAGCAGTTCTTATGTTTGGACTAACCGGTGTAGCGGGACAAATAATCAGCATTTCCATTAGCACGACCTGGTTTGTGCTTAATGGTGTAGTCAAACATCGACATCTGTGCTATCCATCTCTGCTCAATGGCAACCAGTTTTGCCTTTTGCCACAAAGCTAAATTCCTACTATCTGTAAAAACTTCTACTTTAGTACCCAACAGATAACTTCTGAACTTCTCAGTCATAGCCCACTTCAACGCAAGTAACTTAAGCTTAGAACTGCTTTTGGCGTTTCGTTCTGAGGGGCGAAGTGTGCGGCTAGCGTAAGCTAAGACTCTTTTTTTACCATCTTGAATTTGCGAGAGGACCGCACCTAAATCCTGGTATGAGGCATCTACCTCCAATATGAACTGTAATGAGAAATCTGGGAAGCCTAAAAGGGGTGTTGATGTCAGTGCCTCTTTTAAGCGACTAAACGCCTCATCACACTCTGGAGTCCACAGCCGTCCTATAGGTCCTTTCTTCTTCTTAGTATCGCCGGTCTGCTGCTGGTTGAGTTGGCCAAACAGTTCATGTAGTGGTCTTACAATATTAGCGAACTTTGGGACAAACCTTCTATAGTAACTGGCTAACCCTAGAAATGACCTAAGTTCTGTCTGAGTTCTGGGTGCTTCTTTTATGGCTGCAACTTTATCATCCATGGTACCAATGCTTTCTTCTGAAATGGTGTGCCCTAAAAACTCAACCTTTTTCTGACAAAAGTTAAACTTTTCAGGATGTAATTTTAGTCCAATGGACTGCAGTCTCTCAAAAACTTTCTCAAGCCTACTCAGATGCTCTGAAAAATCACCAGAATACACCAAAATGTCATCAAGGTATACCAATAAAATCTGGAAAAAATAGTCATTCAGAGAACATTGCATTAACCTCTGGAAGCTGCTCGCGGAGTTTGCAAGTCCCATTGGCATACGTGTATACTCATACAAACCAAACGGGGTGGTAAAAGCAGTCTTCTCTTGATCCTATGGCTTCATGGCCACCTGATAATACCTACTTGCAAGATCTAAAGTTGAAAACAATTTGGCGAAACCAAGGGCATCTAGATATTCATCTACTCTAGGGAGAGGGTATGCGTCTTTCTTTGTCCTAACATTTACAGCCCGATAATCAACACATAACCTAAGTCTACCATCCTTTTTTCTCACAAGGACCACCGGAGAAGCCCAAGGACTGGAACTTTCCTTAATTATCTGACTATCTAATAAAACTAGGAGATGATCTTGTACTTCTCTATAAAATGCTGGGGGAATTCTCCTATAAGGCTGCTTGATGGGGCTCTCCTCTGTCAACTGGATGCTATGGGTTACTCTATCTGTATAGCCTATGTCAGTATCTCCCTTGGCAAAAAGACTATCATACCTAACTAATAACTCCTCTAACTCCTTCCTATCTCTATCACTACCCTCAAAACTGCTCAAATCTACAGGGCACCTAACATTGTCTTTCTCTCCTGTATACGGCCGTGTTGAAACCTCAACTTCCTGAGCACTTACCATTTTGAAATGGTTGGTCAAATCCACAGTATCATCTGAAATATCCCCAACTTGAGTACCCTTCGACAAGAATATGTCTTCATCCCCCAGATTGTCCACTTGGACTTGGCATACGCCCCGTCTCAAGGTGGTCAAAGTGTGGGAGAAAAGCAAACCCTTGTGCTCCAAGTCTCGAGTTGGGCTGAAAATGACATGCCTATTTTCACGCACAAATCTAACACATTTTACACTAATTGCAGTGATGGAGCGGGCAGGTACAGAAACTTTATTGTCAACAAACACTTTAACACTGTCCAGTCCGACTCCAGGAATCTCCTCCGCTGGGCTGCTCCAATTAAGAAATCTATACAAATTCGGTACTGACTGTAAAATGTTCGTGCCAATAATGCCAGGCACTCTTCTCTCCCCATTGTCCATGTCTTTGGTGACAAAAACCCCACAGTCCTTCATTTGTGTCCCACCCAACACAATGTCACACACAAAGTACCCCACATACGGAATCACTAACCTAACAAATTGTCCTTCCCTTAGAACAAAGTCATGGAACATGTCCTTGAAACAGGCCTCAGTAATGGTGGAAATCTGAGAACCTGTATCGATGACACACTGGACACTCTTGCCACCTATCAAAACAGTCTCTTCGGGCCTACCACCCACAATTTTAATATCTGAGTCATGACGCTCCCCTTCTAATACCTGGCTCCCAGCCTTAGAGGGGTCTCGTTTAATGCCTGCCTGCACTCGCGTCTCAAGTGACCTACCCGATTGCATCGCCAGCAACGTGGCACTTGTCGATCACTGGTAAGTCTGTTAAGCCTGGCACTAATCTCAGACATCTCCCTCTGCAGAAAGTCAATTTCACCCTGCCTGGAAGTAAACTCAGTTCTTGATGGTACTCGAGCTGGCTCAGTATGTACAGGCCTACATTCTACCGTTTGTGGGACTACCTCAGCCTGTACCGGCCCGTACTGCCCCTGCTGAAACTCAACTTTCACTGATGAAGGTATACGTGTCTGCATTTCCCCAGAGTTCTCATTTCTGGCTCTCACCTCTACCTCTCTGACTTCAGCACCTGGCGGGGACCGAACACCTTCCCATGTTTGTTCGCACTCCCTGATCTGAAGAAATGTCACTGATGAATCTTGCGACATCTTTTCCTTTAGAACAGCTTGGGTGAAACTGTCCCTTATGCCAGCCACAAACTGGTCTCGAAGGGCCTCCCCATCCAACACAGGGACACCTTGCATTTCCTGGGCCTTCACTACCCGCTTGAAGTCAGCATTAACCCTATGGGAGAAGTCATGGACTGTCTCCCCAGCTCGCTGGCGTATTGTAAATAACGTTGCCAGGAGCTCCCGTAGACTCTTCTTCTCTCCAAATATCTTCAGCAAAGCCTGCAGCATGGCCTCGGGATCTTCCTCAGAAGCATGAAGTTCCAGCTCCCTCCTGACAAGACTGGTTATGCTGTCGAAAATAACATCCACCTTATCGACTATCTCTAACATGCCAGCCCTCCAAGCTGACCTCACCTCCCTGACGTACTCTTCTACTGATGGCCCACCTTTCTCCCCAAAACACCGAACAGGCTTTCTGGTTGGTACTACAACATACCTCAAAGCCTCAGTGAGCTCGCGTGGAGCGTCCACTAGGCGGGAATCTTCGGTTCCCATCGTAGAAACTGGTGGCGACTCGTCTTGTTCAACTCCCGCTGCCGCACGAGTACTTCTGGTCTCCATCTTAAGGACAAGATACTATGCTACGGGTGTTTTGCAATGGAGCCTAACTAGGTAACCTGGGTTTTGCTATCTCTAAAGGACTACTACCAACTATACCAAAAATGAACCGACAAAGGAACAAACTAAAGACCTCAACTAAAACAATCACTTAGTACCAAAACAATCCTACCAGAATAATTCTAACACTGTCACTAACCTCGTGCAGGCTCGCCACTTGAAACAGAGGTATAAACAGGAGCAAGGACCACTTACTTCTGCTACGGTGATGTGAGGAGAAGAGCGCAACCCTGACTGCGTAGGGCCAAAGAAGAAAATGAATAAAGAGAAAGAACCTCTCACCGTCCTCCGTTAACAAGAATAGAAAAGAATTAAGGTTTAAGAAGATCCAGGTGGGCCGACAGGGGATTGGAACAATATTCTCCAATCCCAGACAAAGAATTACTCCGAGGGCTGTTCTAACACCAATGAATATACTATAAGAGTCTATCAACTAAACAACAAAGTAAGAATAACACATGCATCATTTGTTTATTAAACTTCTAAACTTCACAATAATTTACAGACATGTAGCATCAACAAAGAAGTTAGGACACAGCAAAAACCAAACAGCAAAGACGCTAATCTAACAAACAAAATTCCTAAGTGTAGCAAAAAAACTTCTAGTCTACTAAAAACCCTGGAAAATCTATCTAAAACTAGAATTCTGGCTTTTCCACTGCAAAACTTCAGGGTCTAATTACTAAACACACATTTGCAATAGGCATTGGCGCCTCGTCACTCAGTGCGGTGGACTACGGAAAAGGCCAGTTCTACCTGTGCAGGGGCCTTATATACTGGGGTCGCTCTGACTCCCAGAGTTCCAGACCAATCAGACGCCCTCTTGCAGAATTCCACCATCATCGCGAGCCGAGTACAAAACTATCAAATTTTACATGCGTGTTCAGATTATGTGAAAGACCTTTATGATGATACAAGAGAGAAATAGTATGCTATTCGTATAATAATGAAGGGCCATCAATTGTGAAGATAAAAGTTCAAAATGCTCTTAATCAAATGAAAACTGGCAAGACCCCAACCGGGGGAAGTGACCAAAGGGGCTGGATGGCACTCAGGATTCCTAAGAAAAGTCAGACGGACACATAATCAGACTGCTACTTGTACCATTAGTATTGGTACTCTACGCTGGCTGTTGAAGATGAGGATGGAGCAGGTATCGGAATGCACCAAGTGCTTTGATGTCGATTCTGGTCTCAATCCAACTCAACCAACTCCGTTATACTACCTAAGTCCTGCCAGTTTCATATTTCTCCAACATACCGGGTCGAGGGTTTGAAATCCACCACAGACGATGTGGTTTATAACAGACGGCTTAGCGTTGATTTCAGGAAGCAATGGGAAACACATGGACGCAAGAATTATTTAGCAAATGCCAGCAGTCAATCAATGCTGGGGTTAATTAAAAGGGCCTGAATAAGGACATGCACCTCTCTGTAAATGTAATTGTGCAAGTGTGGGATATCGCTTTCTTCCGGCAGCCTCTGAGGTTCAGGGTTTTGTGGCGTCTGCCTCGCGCCCAGAAGGTTAATGGCGTTTGCCTCGCGTCCAGATGGATTGTGGCGTCTGTCCCACGCCCAGAAGGACTGTGGCGTCTGCCCCGCTCCCAGAAGGATTGTGGCATTTACCCCACGCCCAGAAAGCTTATGACGTCTTCATCGCGCTAAGAAAGATTTTGGCGTCTGCCCTGAGCCCAAAAAGTTTGTGGCGTCTTCCTCGATCCCAGGAGGTCATGTGTTTGCTTTCCAACTCCTTTATTGGTTCTCTTGTTATGGCAACCTCTGGGGTTCGTCGGCATGGATACGGAGTTCGTGCTTTGTGAGTCCTTTCTGCAGGCGGTTTCTTACTCTGCGTAGAGAGATCGTGCTTAATGGGGTATCAACCGGCGCTATGAACTCGCTCCTCTGGCGGTGTTAACCCCCATTTTAACTTTCTCTTCACTAGGCGGCATTTACATCAGCAAGGTTTTCCACCAAGCTGTGATCGAAGTCAACGAAGCTGACATAGTGGCTGCAGCAGCCACAGCCGTGGACTTCACTTTTTTCTCTATACCTCCGCAACCAACGGAAACATTTTATGTTGATCGCCCATTCATATTCTTCATCAGAGATAACGAGGAGAAGATCATTCTGTTCTACGGAAAGTACATAGGATAATGAGAGAATAAATATGGTCTTATATTGACATCAGGAACTTTTGGCTTAATTTATTTACATTTATTAGATGAGAAATGCGTGTGGTAACGATGGCTTTGACCGTAACGTCCATGTTGACACTTGTGATTTCCGTGAATGATCTTGTATCATCTGCTGATCTCAGTACATTCCGCATTTGTTGTCTGCTGTCTCCAAGATATTCTCAACACCCTTATATTGTCTATGTCTGCTGTCTCCAAGATATTCTCAACAACCTTATATTGTCTATGTCTGCTGTCTCCAAGATATTCACAACACCCTTATATTGTCTATGTCTGCTGTCTCCAAGATATTCTAAAAACCCTTATATTGTCTATGTCTGCTGTCTCCAAGATATTCTCAACACCCTTATATTGTCTATGTCTGCTGTCTCCAAGATATTCTCAACACCCTTATATTGTCTATGTCTGCTGTCTCCAAGATATTCTAAACACCCTCATATTGTCTATATCTGCTGTCCCCAAGATATTCTCAACACCCTTATATTGTCTATGTCTGCTGTCTCCAAGATATTCACAACACCTTTATATTGTCTATGTCTGCTGTCTCCAAGATATTCTAAAAACCCTTATATTGTCTATGTCTGCTGTCTCCAAGATATTCTCAACACCCTTATATTGTCTATGTCTGCTGTCTCCAAGATATTCTCAACACCCTTATATTGTCTATGTCTGCTGTCTCCAAGATATTCTCAACACCCTTATATTGTCTATGTCTGCTGTCTCCAAGATATTCTCAACACCCTTATATTGTCTATGTCTGCTGTCTCCAAGATATTCTCAACACCCTTATATTGTCTATGTCTGCTGTCTCCAAGATATTCTCAACACCCTTATATTGTCTATGTCTGCTGTCTCCAAGATATTCACAACACCCTTATATTGTCTATGTCTGCTGTCTCCAAGATATTCACAACACCCTTATATTGTCTATGTCTGCTGTCTCCAAGATATTCACAACACCCTTATATTGTCTATGTCTGCTGTCCCCAAGATATTCTCAACACCCTTATATTGTCTATGTCTGCTGTCTCCAAGATATTCACAACACCCTTATATTGTCTATGTCTGCTGTCTCCAAGATATTCTAAAAACCCTTATATTGTCTATGTCTGCTGTCTCCAAGATATTCTCAACACCCTTATATTGTCTATGTCTGCTGTCTCCAAGATATTCTCAACACCCTTATATTGTCTATGTCTGCTGTCTCCAAGATATTCTCAACACCCTTATATTGTCTATGTCTGCTGTCTCCAAGATATTCTCAACACCCTTATATTGTCTATGTCTGCTGTCTCCAAGATATTCACAACACCCTTATATTGTCTATGTCTGCTGTCTCCACGATATTCTCAACACCCTTATATTGTCTATGTCTGCTGTCTCCAAGATATTCTCAACACCCTTATATTGTCTATGTCTGCTGTCTCCAAGATATTCTCAACACCCTTATATTGTCTATGTCTGCTGTCTCCAAGATATTCTCAACACCCTTATATTGTCTATGTCTGCTGTCTCCAAGATATTCTTAACACCCTTATATTGTCTATGTCTGCTGTCTCCAAGATATTCACAACACCCTTATATTGTCTATGTCTGCTGTCTCCAAGATATTCACAACACCCTTATATTGTCTATGTCTGCTGTCCCCAAGATATTCTCAACACCCTTATATTGTCTATGTCTGCTGTCTCCAAGATATTCACAACACCCTTATATTGTCTATGTCTGCTGTCTCCAAGATATTCTAAAAACCCTTATATTGTCTATGTCTGCTGTCTCCAAGATATTCTCAACACCCTTATATTGTCTATGTCTGCTGTCTCCAAGATATTCTCAACACCCTTATATTGTCTATGTCTGCTGTCTCCAAGATATTCTCAACACCCTTATATTGTCTATGTCTGCTGTCTCCAAGATATTCTCAACACCCTTATATTGTCTATGTCTGCTGTCTCCAAGATATTCACAACACCCTTATATTGTCTATGTCTGCTGTCTCCAAGATATTCTCAACACCCTTATATTGTCTATGTCTGCTGTCTCCAAGATATTCTCAACACCCTTATATTGTCTATGTCTGCTGTCTCCAAGATATTCTCAACACCCTTATATTGTCTATGTCTGCTGTCTCCAAGATATTCTCAACACCCTTATATTGTCTATGTCTGCTGTCTCCAAGATATTCTCAACACCCTTATATTGTCTATGTCTGCTGTCTCCAAGATATTCTCAACACCCTTATATTGTCTATGTCTGCTGTCTCCAAGATATTCTCAACACCCTTATATTGTCTATGTCTGCTGTCTCCAAGATATTCTCAACACCCTTATATTGTCTATGTCTGCTGTCTCCAAGATATTCTCAACACCCTTATATTGTCTATGTCTGCTGTCTCCAAGATATTCTCAACACCCTTATATTGTCTATGTCTGCTGTCTCCAAGCTATTCTCAACACCCTTATATTGTCTATGTCTGCTGTCTCCAAGATATTCACAACACCCTTATATTGTCTATGTCTGCTGTCTCCAAGATATTCTCAACACCCTTATATTGTCTATGTCTGCTGTCTCCAAGATATTCTCAACACCCTTATATTGTCTATGTCTGCTGTCTCCAAGATATTCACAACACCCTTATATTGTCTATGTCTGCTGTCTCCAAGATATTCTCAACACCCTTATATTGTCTATGTCTGCTGTCTCCAAGATATTCTCAACACCCTTATATTGTCTATGTCTGCTGTCTCCAAGCTATTCTCAACACCCTTATATTGTCTATGTCTGCTGTCTCCAAGATATTCACAACACCCTTATATTGTCTATGTCTGCTGTCTCCAAGATATTCTCAACACCCTTATATTGTCTATGTCTGCTGTCTCCAAGATATTCTCAACACCCTTATATTGTCTATGTCTGCTGTCTCCAAGATATTCTCAACACCCTTATATTGTCTATGTCTGCTGTCTCCAAGATATTCTCAACACCCTTATATTGTCTATGTCTGCTGTCTCCAAGATATTCACAACACCCTTATATTGTCTATGTCTGCTGTCTCCAAGATATTCTCAACACCCTTATATTGTCTATGTCTGCTGTCTCCAAGATATTCTCAACACCCTTATATTGTCTATGTCTGCAATGTTGTCTCGTGTAATTTTATGTTCTGTCGCAAGCCTTGAACTTTAGCATAGTCCATACACACGTACAGCTGTTTCTAGTGAGCTAGACTGAATTTCCCGTGTGGATTAGCTTTCCCTATTACAAGTGTCCCTTGCCATCAGGCAAACCCACGCCGTCTTCTCGGGTACTTTAATTTATGTTCCCAGATTTGATGCATTGTCAGATCTGGAAATATTATTTCAAGATGTCAGTGACAATGATGATGAAGATGTCGATGATTATATGATGATGATGTGATGATGATGATGATCACAATGATGATGATGGTGATGATGATGATGATGATGATGATGATTATGATGACGATGATGATGATGATGATGATGATGATGATGATGATGATGATGATGATGATGATGATGATGATGATGATGATGATGATGATGATGATGATGATGATGATGATGATGATGAACATTCGCCAGGAAGAGAGACATACAAGTACAACAAATGGCCATGGATAAATCAAATGTCGCACGCCCTTTGCATGGCATTGCCATCAACCCCACGATGATTTTCTACATACATGTACATTCAGTAGTTTGCCATTGCATTCTGAATCAGAACTCAACGTTTCAGTCCACGTTAATCCCGGTGTAGTCATTAAACCACCTACCTCGCCATCAGCGAACCAGGAGTTGTGGAACGAGCGCTCTTATAGTGTCGATTATGTCTAGGTCTGGCCGTGGTTAAGCCACGCGATAATACGACCTAGAAGTTGTATATCTCGTTTATAGATCTTCCACAAGTAGATCAAGCAGACGGACAAGTTGTACATATTGATTATAGATCTTCCACAGGTAGATCAAGCAGACGGACAAGTTGTACATATTGATTATAGATCTTCCACAGGTAGATCAAGCAGACGGACAAGTTGTACATATTGATTATAGATCTTCCACAGGTAGATCACGTCAGTAGTGCATACCCCTGACTGGACCCGGGATCGAACTCTGGATCACTGGCGTGTGGGGCGGGTGTGTAACCACGTCTGACGTTGTGACATTCTAGTGTGATGATTTAGTCGTGTCTAGTGTGAGCCGCGTGATAAAGCGGTTACACACCAGTCTCACACTCTAGTGATCCGGACTTTCATTTTAATATTGTTCTATTCCTCTTATATGTAACAATTTCGTCATCTGATAATTTAGTTTTTGTCGACAAAGTTTGGTACACTGATGGCCTTTTCGACATCAACATATCCCTATCAATCGATTATTCTTCATCACTCTACTTAGCCTTTGTCGACCAAGAAAAGGCATGTGATAGAGTAGATAGAAACCAGCTGTGGGAAATCCTTAACCAATATGGAGTGAGTACACATCTAACAAACCTATGTAGAAGCTTATACAACAACAGTGGATGCATAGTCAGAGCAACTGGAGGACACTCAGAACCCTTCACCATAAGATCCGGAGTACAACTAGGTTGTGTCCTGTCCCCTATTTTGTTCATAACATATATAGACAACATATGTAAAGAAACCAGCCAAACAGAGACAGCAAGAACACCGCATGACGAGAACACGGAAGAAGACCCATCTGCAAATCTAACCATTAGAAAACTCCTGTCTGTGGACGATCAAGCACTAATAGCAAAATCAGAAGCTGAAATACAAGACCACATGAACAGTCTAAACGAAACGTGTAGAGAACATAACATGAAATTTAGCACAAGTAAAACAGAGGTATTGACTATAACTAAAAAAGAAAAGCAACAACGATTCACTTAAATGACCATCCCTTGAAACAAGCAAAGAGTTTTAAGTGCCTAGGAAGTACAATATCATCAAATGGCAAATCAAAAGACGAGATCAAAAATAGATGCAATAAGGCAAACCAACTCATTGGACAAATGGCACCGATTCTAAAGTAAAACATGTATCAATAACTACTAAGAAAGCACTTTACAACACAATCTTCCTACCAACTCTTTGTTACCAATGCCAAACCTGGACAATGATAGAAAAAAGAGAACAGAAAAATCACAACAACAGAAATGAGATTCCTGAGAAGAATACTCAATGTACCAAGAAAAGATCAGATCAGAAATGAAGAAATCGGGACTAAAGTGGGGGTTATAGCCCCACTAATTTTATTAGAATGCAGCAAGTCAAATGGTTTGGCCATGCAATTAGGTTACCAACAGTATACTACAACAAGCAATGATATACAGACCAGAGGGAAGCAGAGGAAGAGGCCGACCACGAAAACGATGGACGCAGGGAATAACAGCGTCCATGGGAATATCAAAAACATAAAGCTCATAAGCGGGCAGTCTCCCGCTGTTTATACTTCACCTCGACACCGCAAGGTACAAGAGGAACATTATGAGATGAGATGAGATGAGATGAGATGATTACTTTACTATTTGTTTTTGCTAATCGACGATTCATCACAAATACTGTATTTTTAAAAAATAAAGATCATGTTTACTCGATGGCAGAGGTTCTTCTTTTGAGCAGCCATATTTTTCCGGTTGCACTTTGACATCATACATTGTTTCCGAAGGGTTAGTTGTCTGTGTCTGGGTCTCTAGTTCCATTTTCGAACTGCACAAAGTATTGTCTAATGTGTCTTCTTTGTCACTTTTCTATGGCTCAGTATACTTTAACTGTCTGATTTAGAACCAGTTCTCTAAGGACTTGGCGTCTTCACTGTTAGATGGCCATGTCCATCGTCTCTTCTCACATCTTCTCTCAGATATGTTACTGCGCACCTTCCGGTAATCACCTGTCAAACTGTCATTTACTGCCAATATAGTACCTTGCGGTGTATGGCAGAGGGGTCTTTGAGCCTGAGGAATTAAGGCCGCCTGGCTAGTGCAGTCGCCACGAACTGTGCAGATTAGGATTTTCTTTTTGCCCAAGACAGAAAAAAAATCCGACACCTTACCGAGGGATCGAACCCGGGCCTCCCGAATGAGAGTCCGGCGTTCTAAACTCTCGGCCAGCCGCTCCGGTAATCACCAATCTCTGGTAATTTGTTGTATTTCACCACACGGCTCTGTGCCTCAGTCATTTCTGGTTTTGCCTGAACACAGTTAACAGCTCCAAATAACATTATTACACTGTCTGTCAGTATCTGACTTCCTTCTGTTAAAGTTGTTCAAGCTGTAGTACCTGTTATTTATTTATTCCCCACGTTTCACTATTGAATGTTTGTTTGTGTAGCTTGTGAACTAGATATAGAGCTTTATGTATTGTCACTTTTAAGTTGCCTAATAAACTTGTCATAAACCTTAGGCCGCAAGGTAACTCTACACATTGTTACAAATGAACTTGTCATAATTTATATTTAGTAATCCATCCATCATGTGCCATTCCGGTAAGCGTGGGCGGTCATGTTGTGCCATCTCACTCGATCACCAGAGTCGTGGATCAACTCACTGTTCCTGTCTCGACCATGCCACGAGGCCAAATTACCCAGACATTTGCTTCTATGTTTTCCCCTTGGTCTGTTACCTTCGATCTTACCAGTTGTCACCAAGTTCTCCAAATAATTTCTTCTCATAACATGCCAAAAACATTTTGACTGTCTACGTCTAATGTCTCTAATCAGTTTACGATCTTCATTTGTTTCTTGAAGGACTTGTTCATTCTTTCTGGCTGTCCATGGTATTCTGTGCATTTTCCTCAGAAACCACATTTCTACAGCCATCAGATGTTTTTCAGCTTGACTGCTCGTTGTCCAAGCTTCACATCCATATAAAAGTACAGGTTCTATGTAGCACCTCAACATTATTTTTCTCGGTTCAATTGACATCTTTATTTTGGTCAGTATGTTTTTCATCTTGCTAAAGGCTACTTTTGCCATGGCGATTCTTGTTGTAATCTCTTCAAGGCATCTCCCATCAGATGTTATTACTGTTCCGAGATAACTGTACCTATTCACTTGTTGAAGAATATTCCCATTTACTTGTATATTACTTTGTGGTAATTCGTTCTTCCTAGTGACGACCATAATCTGTGTCTTTTTACAATTTAATTCTAACACTAGTTGTTCACTGTGTGTAACAACCGCATCTATTAAATGTTGCAGGTCCTGTTCATTGTCTGCAATCAAGACTGTATCATCTGCATATCTAATGTTATTGGTGCATCGTCTCCCAATGTTGATTCCTTCCATATCTTCAATATTTCTGAAAATACTTTCACTGTAAAGGGAAAACAGATCTGGAGACATTACACATCCCTGTCTCACACCTCTCTTAATAGGCTGTTATAGGCCTACTTCATTATCAATTCTTATGGCAGCTTGTTGTTTCTAATATATGTTTTTACACGTCTAAGGTCTTTTCCATCAATTTGTAGATCTTCAAGCATCCTTATCATGTCCACATTTCTCACTTTATCGAAAGACTCTGTGTTGTCAATAAAGCAAAGGTGTAGATCTTTATTTACTTCTATAGAACGTTGGATTACGGTTCTCAGTATATACACAGCATTTAGTAATACCATAACAATACTCATACACATACAATGTTAACGTTCACCTAATTAACTACTTATCTAACGCAGACTCGTCTTGACTTGATCTGTAAGTTGAACTTTTCTCACAAAACTGTGACTGCTGGGCTCTTGTGTTGCGCTGTAGTAATTCAGGACGACAAGGATTAGGCTTCTTATTGTTGATTCTCCGTAGTTATGTTCGTCGTTCTCAGAACCGCTAAAGTTCTGTACTTGATGAACTGGGTAAACAAACACCCTGTATGTATTGCACAGTTCATAAACAGTTCACACGTTTCCGTCTGGCACTGCAGGATCCAAACAAGGTTTGGATTATCTAGTCCTTGCACGTCTAAAGTTTGTGGATAGAAATAGTGGCTACTCTAACCATGCTTAAAGTCTATGTAATTTACTGTCATTCTGAAATGGTTTCTCTATGAAGAAACCTTATGAAGAACATGACGTATATTGATAAATTATTGTGAGCTGTCACTTGCTTTGAATCAACAACTGTTGTTATTTGTAATCGTGCTTCGATGTAATGTAACTGATGTCTCTTCGCTGATTGCTGTGTGTGTCTGACACGGAAGTGAAACAGTTTGTGATTATTTTCACTTTGTAAAAATGAGACACCTCAACTTCGGAAGATAAGTGTCAGCTTTTGTCTCACTGCTGGGTGGCGGAGTTTCAAGTGGGCTCGAGCAGTGGTGAGCCTGTTTGTTAAGATTTGTTGTCTCACTGCCGGGTGGCGTAGTCTCAAGTGGGCTCGAGCAGTGGTGAGCCTGTTTGTTAAGATTTGTTGTCTCACTGCCGGGTGGCGTAGTCTCAAGTGGGCTCGGGCAGTGGTGAGCCTGTTTGTTAAGATATGTTGTTGTTTCTTCTTGTGAAATTGTCTTGAAAAGTGTTTGTACTTGTGAACTGGCATAGCCAACTCGTGTCTATTGTTGCTGGATGTGGTTCAAAATCATACATAGCGGCATCGAATCTGACTCTCTGTTGTGATTCTTAGCCAGGTTACCGCACCAAATCTGCATCCTCACCTGTTACACTGTCGATGGACTAGTTCTGGTCATGTACGCAATGAATCACTGCACATGGCACAAGAAAACGTTAGGATACAAGTTGCGTCGATCTCAATAAAGGCCACTCGGTCGCTGACATTTAGTAAAAATATAACCAACGTCGTTTATGATGCTTCAGCGTTTATTTAAATAACTGAAACTTTGGTATCACTTTGTCCTTCTGCCACCATAATTACAGCCATTTTGTTATTAAGCTTACGTGTGGCACATTGCTATATTTGCGAATGGATCCTTGATTATATAATGTTAATGATTATACTTCTACTATCTTTTGCTGGTTCTGGTTACTATCCGCGTCGTTGAATCCTTGGCCGCTCTGTCCATTCCTCCACTGCCCACTCTTGGCTCCCTCTCTCACCTACACGGCGTAGTCTTGTCTCTGCTCTATACCTGTTTTATCTCATAGCCGTCTTAAATACCCTTGCGATAGAATGTTGTTTATTTGATAGGACCCTTCTGGAAGGCTCTTGATTAGCAATGCGCTCTAGAACCTGCTATATATCTGACAATGTTGACAGGAGGCTGTTTGGGAATCAACTTGAGGATGCGTTTCCCAGGTACTGATATGTATTGCTACTGGCCAAATGTGACTGACAGTTTGACCTCCTGTACTCCCCTACCCAATTTTAGGTTTTGTTATTAGTGCTTCGACTTACCCCCAGAGTAGTGGCTGACTAAGGTTCTTCAACGATCTGTGGCAGGATTCCTTTGTTACAATACTATTTTTTAGACTTCAATGTCACTCTGTCAACCCTTCCAGTATGTTTTTCGTTTTCTATAGACCCTGACTCGAATATATTCCCCACCTCTCGGTTGTCACAATTTTCTATAGGCACTTCTATATTTGTTTGATGTAGAACAGGAAGTCAGAGAGCGATACATGTTGTTCTCAGAGTTGTCAGATGTGACTGGCACCTTGCCGTCTTGACAGTCGATACTTTGTCAAATGGAGTTAAACATTTTCATAACATAAAGCCTGGGATCAATTTAGAGACCATGTGTTTCCCATGCAGCATGATCCCCCTCTCTGCCTGTCTACTTTACTCCAGATGAAAGGTAACAGCAATTCATCTGGAACAAGACGAGCTGCAGAAGTTACCGGATCAGCAAAGCAATGCTCTAACTGTCTTAATGTCAGAGCTTCCGTCCTAGACCAGCTGTCTCACTGTCATGAATCATGTAGAGGACCTTGCACTTTTCATACTTCGAATCTGAAAATTAATGACGGTAAATTCCCACAACGATGGTAGGTAGACAGAACCCACATTTTGCACTCAAACTCCCGGACCCCCCCCCCCCCCCTCCTCCCCCCACCTGCATGACTAGAAAGTATGTGCTGCTTGCGTATCATGGTGGAAATCGTGCCGTTGTTTTCTTCTCCTCCTCCTCCTCCTCCTCCTCCTCCTCCTCCCCCTTCTTCTTCTTCTTTTTCTTCTTCTTCTTTTCCTTCTTCTTGTTCTTCTTGTTCTTCTTGTTCTTCTTGTTCTTCTTGTTCTTCTTGTTCTTCTTCTTCTTCTTCTTCTTCTTCTTCTTCTTCTTCTTCTTCTTCTTCTTCTTCTTCTTCTTCTTCTTCTTCTTCTTCTTCTTCTTATTATTATTATTATTATTATTATTATTATTATTATTATTATTTTACTTCTGCCTTTCATCTCCCAATAAAGAATAGTCTCTCAATCGAGTGGAGCCAGCCCCTTTATAAATTTGATTTTACAGCTTAGGTTTTCTACCGGATGCGATAGCCTGTCTCCCCACAACCCTCCATAATCGTCTCTAACGGCAAGCATCTAGGATAGTGCTATTAATCCTAGTTTGGCTTACGGACCCCGGTAACACAAGATGTGACATTTGCATGGTTAATTCCCCTCTACACATCTGTCGCACCTGAAATTTAGATAGCTACAGATCCCCCAACTTGCCACAATGTCCTTGAACTACGAAATATTCTGTTTTCTGAAATAGCAATTACCTCCACCGTATAATTTGATGATGATGCTATAATCTGAATTGCTGTAATTAAACCCAGATTTCTCTTGGTTGGGAGGTTAGATTTTCAGTGATAAGTTTTTTGTGATGAATATAGCATAAACACTTCAAACATATCATATTCTTGTCGCCTAGTCATTCCGGGTTTTTAGTGACAATATGTGTATAAAAGCGCGCTTGAAAATTGCAGAACACAACGACAATATCGTTTCTTGCGACTCACAAGATCACAGTAATTACCAAGTAAGGTTGTTTCGTTTCTTTTCGTTTTCTATTGTTTTGTTCATCTTCATTCCTATTGTTATGTTCTTCTTCATTCATATTGTTATGTTCTTCTTCATTCATATTGTTATGTTCTTCTTCATTCCTGGTTGTCATTTCTTATTATCTGTGTTTCATTCACATGAATATATTTAAAGTGTTCCTTGGTCAAAGTAGAAGTCTAGACAGTTTATCGTCTAAAGATAAGTTAACAATATCCACTGCAAGAGTCCAGATAGAGTAACTATGACGGGAAGATGAGACTTAAAGAGGAAACGACAGTTAAACAATACTTCAAATGAAATTAAACTATAGCGAGACAGAAATACTTGAAATGTTCAGAAAGCCAGTCAGGCGGCTAAGCCATTGCACCCTGTTGACAGCCGGCGTCATGCTGACGACATCACCATTGATTGCCAGTTGGTCTATTCAAGTATTGGGCTAGCACCATATACCCAGCAGGCCTCAGTGTGTGTAGCAGGGTCCTTTACTTTTACTTGATTGTAGTAAATGAGAATTCGGTGAACGGACAGAGTCCACAAGTACAGTAGTCAGTAAAGGACCCTTTTACGCACTTGAAAATATAGTTTGTTAGTTTGTTCGTTCGTTCGTTCGTTCGTTTGTTTATTCCAAGGGGTATTGGACATGCTGTGCTAGCCTTATATTTGTATTGATCACTGGTCATTGTGTGGGTGATGTGGTCAGTATGTCGCTAGCCGCATTATCTTCCATAGACATTTCCTGATAGCCACTTTAGCCTAGGTCCACCTGGGAGCTCTGGTCAATGTTTTTTTTAAACTTCGAATTCTCGTCGATCGGGATCAACCCATAACATCTGGAAAGGGTTCGTGGGCAACAGGTTTTCTTGAGCAAACAAGAAAAAAAAAAAAACAATGAAACAAGAAGTTGGTACAAGCAATAAGACAAGAGAAAAACAGAAAATGACACCCACCTCCTCTCTGCGGTGCTTTACCATTTACAACAGTAGAAGTTTAAGAAAAGCACTTTATCTAAGGCTATGTTATGTTATGTTATGTTATGTTAGTCGACAGATCATCCTCATTGCACATGGAAACATTTAGTCCATAAGTGCTCGGCTCCCCTCCTCAGCAAATCCCGCAGCGTGTAGCGGCTAACAACAACAGTTCTGTGTTGGTTTATCAATATTCTTTGGCTTCCTGCGTAGTGTTCATGTTTGGCCACCCCTCTTTTAATTTGCTGTTCTCGCAGTCTGACCATGGTTGTAGAGTCACAGTCATCACTTGGTTCTCGCAAAAGTCTTACTTCTCGTAGAGCATTCAGAATGGCAGCCTGGTCCATGGCGCGTCAGCCCTCCACATTAGCCTTACCTGCGAGCTTGTCAGCCCGCTCATTTCCTTGTACTCCTGCATACCCTGGCACGAAGATGAAGCAAATCTTCGCCAGCCGAGACCGCTTCAGAGGCAGCAACCACTTTCTTCGGATCCAACCCATATCTACCCTCTTGAGCATGCTCATTGAGTCGCTAAGGAAACATGCCCTAGTGAATGTCTGTGTCTCGAGCTATGTTATTGCTTTACTTACTGCCATGACTTCCATAGTCAGCTGCCTGAGTTCTCAGCAAAAGCACCGGAGTCCTCCTTCACAGTTCTCCCTCCGGCCTGAGCCGTAAAGGGCCATGAGCTTCTCACGCGTCGGACGACCGACCCATCTGTGTAAATGACAGAATCACCGTCTACCGAATTCTCGGAAATCAACGCTTGTACTTCCGCCTCCACAGCAGCCGGATTTTCTTGTCTACATTTTCTGTCTAGTTGAATGCAAACTGAAAAAGACGTACAGAAATCTGTTGGTACTTGTACTCACTCCTCGCCAGGTTCTAAGTCCTCCAGTGAACACACCTGTTGAAGAATGTCTTCGGCTTGACCCATCCACGACCTTCCTCTTTTTGACCTGCTGCCGTCACCTTCCTGAGTGGGGAATATGTGTGGGCAGGTGTTGAGATGTGTTTGTGAGTGGGGATGTGTGTATTGGTGGGGAATGTGTAGTTGAGAGGTGGCGGATATTGGGTGGGTGAGTGGGTGTAGGTTGGCTGATGTGTGTGGGGGTGGGTGAGGAACATTGTAAGGGTGCCGGATGTATGTGTGGATAGGTGCGGGATGTGTGTGTTTACTGGGGTATGTGTGTGTGGTTTTGTGATGTGTGTTTTGCTGGGTGGTTGCGGGTGTGTGGGTGGGTGGTTGAGAATATGTGGGTGGGTGTGTGCGTGTCGGTTATGGGATGGGTGGGGGATGTATGTGTGGGCTGGGAAATGTGTGTGGGTGGGGGATCAGTGGGTTTGGGGCGGCATGTATGTTTGCCTGAGTCTGTGTGAGTGCGTGGAGGTATGTGTGGGTGTATGGGGGTGTGGTTGGTGGGGGATGTTTGGTTGGCTGAGGGATGTGTGGGTGGCTGCGGGGTGTGAGGGTGGATGGGGGATATGTCTCGCAACATTGCAATATGCACTGTTTATGGTTACAACTTGCATTTGACAATGTTTTTTTTCCCCATGTGAATGTACCATGCGTAATATGCATTGTTTATGCTTACAACATCCATTTGACAATTTTTTTCCCCCTATGTAAATGTAACATGCGCATTTGATGAGTGAACGAAAGGGCCGAATGTAAGACGGGCCTGCGTGCCCAATTTGTTACACTTTTAAAATAAAGTTTGTTCGTTCGTTTTGTTCGTTCCTAATTTCACTATGCAGTGGATGTTGTGTATTTGCGTTAACTCTAAGGTAGGCACGTGCTCTGAAAATTTGTATTCTGTCTTCAATGGTTGGAAAATCAAGAAGGTAGCGCATCGCCATGCATGCTGTATCTCTTGTACATCCAAGAATAATGCGCATAGCTTCGTTATGTATCATTTCCATCCTTTCTATCTGCTTACGGCTGAGAGTCAGGATCGCCATCGCATACTCCAAAACAGACATGACCAGCCCCTTGTATAGAAGACATAGATGGCGCTGCTCACAGTTTGCTGCCACCTTCACCCTCATTGCAGCCAAGCCCCGCTTGGTCTTTGTTATCACCTGGTATATGTGCTCATTATGAGCAGGACTTTGATCAAAACTTATCCCCAGGTAGTTCATTGCCTGCGTTCTTTCCAGTCTCTAAGCACAGATTTACAGTTGGAGTTGGAGTGTTAATAATATGATTATTCAACGAGAACCATGTCACTGTTGCCTTTGTTGGGTTGACCATTGCGCCAGGTTTAACACACCAAGTACTTATGCTATTGAGTTCGGTTTGTAGTTTCACAGCAACCTTATCTCTACCATACACTGACGATACACTAAAACATCTTCGGCATATGACGATGTCCTCCCCGGTCCAGTGATCTGCTCACGGGTGATTCTCACTGTGTAGGCGTTGAACAGCACCGGAGATAAGGGTGATCCTTGTGGTAGGCCAGGATATATTGTTGTTGGTTCCGAAGTCCAACTGCCACATCTAAAATCTACTTTCCGTTGGAAGAGGGCTGCAGCGATCCAACTGTAGCCGAGGGGAAAAGACACAAGGGAACGACTGATATTTCCTTTACTACCGTGCTAAGAGGTATAGAGTAACTCTGACTTCGTTATGGCCAAAGAAGAAAAGGAGTAAAACGAGAGAGAACCTCACACCGCCCTCAACTGACAAAAAGATGATAGTAATTAGAGAAGAATATATACGAGATCTTGGGCAGGGGCCTCAACTCTGAACAATAACTGTCATATTTGAGGTCCAAACAATGAATTAAGGCGTTAGACTGTGGTAGAAATAGTGGTTGTAAAATCTAAAAGGGACTAAACAAACAAATCAAGCACAGTACAAAATTAGCTCTTTATTTATCAATTACTACAACCTTGGTAACAATTTGTGTTCAAACACATTGAATACTACATTCAATAACAGATACAACATACACCTGCATATATCAAACATCAACCAAGGGTGGCCCCTATTCAGCCACCAGAACTTAAGACAACAGGGTACACCAAGTACCATAACACAGAAGCTCCAAACAGTACTGAGTAGAATGACACAATAAAGGACTTTGGCACAGACAACAATAAGACACTACAAAAACATAAGTTACACAACAGAAATCTTAAGACGCGACATAAACAAAAGAGTTGTGACACAATGTACTATCCCATCATGAACCCAGGCCTGTTGACACTAACTAGTCAGCCGCTAGGTTTCGCCACGACATTAGTTTACCACAGATCAACTCAGGGAATTTTTCCCACATAACAATACTTAAAAACAAAGCATGACAGCACGTTTGTTTTGACCAACCAGCTCGGGCAACAGCAGACAAAGAAATCACAAGTTGTTTTGTTACCAGTGGCGTTTCCGGCACTGTCCAGATTTTTTTTATTAAATAGGCCAAACCAAGACGTGTTGTTTTGGCGCTATCGCATATCAAACCCCTACTTTTTTGACGTCCCGGCAAAGGAATAGACTATTGTATATCCTCACCCCAACTATCTCTTTCAAAGTTAACATCTAGCTATGTCACCAAAAAAAATCATTGGTCTTCAGTGACAACATCAAAAAGCAAAATCAGTAATCAAGCAAGCTATTACTGAAATCTACACATAAACCATCATCAAAATGACAAATGCAAAAAAAAAATCTATGTCAAATGTGACCACGCCCAAAAACATAATCATCAATCAATTAAGAAACCAATGTTACTTACACATAAACAGTAATTAAAATGACAAAGGCAGAAAAAAATCTGTGTCAAATGGGACTACATCCCAAAACATAATATCAGTCAAACAAGAAATAAATGACATTTACACATAAACAGTCATCAAAATGACAAATGCAGTTATTACATGGAGACAACAAACTCATAAATATATACATAGACATGCACCTAGACTCAACAATTCTGTCAACAATCTCAATTTAAAAAAATGAATGATTTCCATACACGAACGGTTATCAAGACCTTCGCCAAACACGAACACAAACTTCCTTTTCATTTGGCCAACCATCCACAATACAAAAACAAAATCAGTTCCCATTGTAGAGGGAAACACATATTAAGTCAAGGGCTTCAACTTATCAAGAGAAACCGGTCATCTTCAGTGCCATCGCCCCATGATGGGAACCACTGGTTATATCTCCTAATAGTAACAATATCCCATAAAAGATAGTCCCATCCTAATCAGACCTTACCTATAAAGTAAAACACCCCAAAAATGTACATCATCAAATAACAAAAATCATGGTCATATGCATGTACCGGCCACCTTTACATTGATACGAGGCATTATTCATGACAAAACTAATCTCATAAGCAGTGTTACCAAACATAGTGACACCAACAGGGAGAAACAGTTCCCTGCCACCTGAGTGTCAGCAGTGTTACACAAACAATTATTTAAAAAAATAATAATTCCCATCTATAACTGTTATCTTGACAACTGGACCTCACACTCCTGGCACACTTAGCTAACAAGTAGTCATATTAGACTTCTAAGCCCTGACTATTCCCTAGTCAGGGAGCACAACCCTCAACAACAACAACAACTTTTGTTCACCTATGGGGACCTAGCCCCCAAAACATAAACTGCTGGTTATATCCCTAAAGAGTACCACTATAAAAAAAATAGTCTTGTTCTATTCATACATCACTTACAATGTGAAACAGTGTAAATTACATCACCAGGCATCCGTCAGTTCCAAATACCAATAATCTTAACACAAAAGTATCGGTCATACTAATTCAGTTGTTGGTACTAATGACTAAAATAATATCAGTGAGAAGAAATATTTCCTCTGCTATAAGAAGCATCAATCAATACTTTAAGAACAATTATCAAAGATTAATAACACCCTCACCTCCTACATACAAATAATTCCACAAACAAAAGCACCAATCAATACTATAAGAACTATCATCAAAGTTGAATAACACCCTCACCTCCTACATACAAATAATTCCTCAAACATAAAAGCTACATAAACAATAAACCAGTAGACTTTATATTGGTTACCACTTGCCTTAACTCTGGACATTCAAAACAAAATGTTTTTAAAAATAATACTATTTGTCTCTTCTGATCAAATATAAGCTTTATATAAGGTTAGCGGGGTAGGGGTATCCCCTATCAAAGGAGATGTAAGACACACCCTTACCTTCGTTAGTCTACGGGACACCCTTGGGTAAGGTGGAGTACCCGTTTAGCCCCCCGATCAGGGTTACGTGAAGCCATGGAAGCAGGTGGTGGATGGAGTGTGAGAGCAGCCGACAGATTGTTGTTGGTTATGGTCTTGCACTCTGCGGCGATAGGCAGATGATCTCATCAGTAGAGACAATGCCTATGGCCACCGACTAGTACAGTCACTGCCCAGAAGGAAAGCAATGGCAAACTACCTTCTGCAAAACTTGCCAAGAGACCATAACAACCATGAAAGAAAACATAATAAGAAAGAGATCTGGTGGCGAGACCCCCAGGCCAGGCAGATCAGATAACACTGAGGAAGAGTGTGACACAGGGACCACTACTAGTAATCGTGATGACGGAGTTAATCCTGACTGTGTTACCAAGGAAATCCCCTGTGTCAGACTAAGAAACAGAGTGAGAATAGCAACGTGGAATGTGAGAAGTTTGTATGAGGGAAAGCTTAAAATAGTGTGTGATGAGATTGAGAGGTTAAACATTCAAATTTTAGGAATTAGTGAACATTGCTGGGGCGGAAAGGGACATTTTACAACTGAAAATGGAAGTATTTTCATTTATTCTGGTAGAGATGTCGGAGGCCAGAGTGGAGTGGTATTTTGTTTAGATAAGACAACTGCAAAATCTTTAATGGAATATAATCCAGTTAGTGATAGAATCCTTACTATTAGACTTAAAGGCCGTCCAAAAAACACAACTCTCATACAGATATATGCACCTACTTCAACAGCAGAGGAGGACGAAATTGAAGATTTTTACAACACACTACAAGACACATTAAATAAGATTGGTCATAATGATATAGCAATAATAATGGGAGATTTTAATGCAAAAGTAGGTGCAGGAAGAGCTGAAAATGAGAGACACGTTTTAGGAAAATTTGGATTAGGAAATAGAATTGATGCAGGTGACAAATTAATTGAATTTTGCACATAAAATGAGTTAACGATAGCCAACACGCTTTTTAAACATCCAAGAAGACTCTTCACATGGAAGTGTCAGCGACTTGTTCGCTGCAGATTCTCAGGACTCCCCTACTTTCGCACCACACGAAATAACAATTCGTGACATTTGCGAAAGGAATGCAATTTATTTAGAGCCGACATTTGAATGGCTCTGTGAGCGTTATACTTCATCATCATTATACAACACGAATGAAATGAAGTGGTAAGAAATGATGCTCGAAATTACAATCTACATGAATAGCCTAATGTTTGCCTATTGCCTAGAAACTATAGCATTTCTTAAGGATACGTCTGCTCTCTACCGTCTCCAGTCTTGGTCTGTCCGCACGCTACACATTGCGTGGACAAGCACGGACACTGTCCTCTCCGTGCAGTAGCTATTATTGCGTGCATGGTCTCGCAAGCACGCTGGCTTGTGAGCTCGAGTAACCGGACACTTCACGGTTACTCGCAAAGACAAGCTTGCCAATGGCTTGGGGAAAGCCCTCGCTCAGTTGGACGCATTGGCCCCTGGTCTGACACAAATGTGTCTCCTTGTGAGGCTATTAATAGTGCTTGGTGTCTCTCCTGTCTGGTGTCTCCCTACTAGACTAGTGTTAACTCCTATCGCCTCTGTAAGGCCTTATTGGGGATCTTGACAGGGTCCCCACCTCTCTGTGAAGTGTTACTTCCCTTTTCACTCATGTTTGTAACACTTCTGGTCACAAAGAAAAATTGATTGCTCCAATTTTGTCAGATATCCAATAAGTTATAACTTTCTAGTTTGGGGATAGAACAACTCTCTTTTTCCTTTACTCACACTGCTTTACCTTTTCACTTGGCTAATTAAGTAGCCCATGTATCAGTATAGTTGGCTCTCTAGATATCTTTGGGAATTGTTTTGGACCGGAACCATTGTCTTCTGACTCATGTCCTGGCTTCCGTCGTTAGACCCTATGTCTTTTGACTTTCACCTATTGACTTTTGTCTTGACCTGTCCTCAAATTGCCCGCAATGACAACACACATACAAGTTGACTCTATTCTGAGTACAACACATGAGCACAAAGTGTTCATGTTCCCATTAATATCCCCTCCAACTCTTATACACATAGTTCTACTTTTCACCTTCCCGCTTCCGCTTGTGAAAAGTTATATTCACTGTTACCTAAAGGTTTCTACGAAGTTATTGTGTCCCCTGGATTTAGAGTTATAGTTCTTTGAACTGAATAGTGTGTGCATCGTTTATATGTTTGTTTTCCTGTTTGTTTGCGTGTTTTCTAATAAACTACAATGTACTTAACTGTCTAACATGTGTATGCGTTAGTGTACTAAATGTGTGTGTTCCTTCGAGCGCCGTAAATCGGTTTATTGTGGTTACAAACGTTCGTTATTCTTATTTGTGACCACAACTCCGCTTTCTGAAGCTCAAAGTACGTTCTCTATATCCTCTATCAAAGTATGGCAGTAACACACATAAAAACTCAACAACACATTGCTACACAGATGACACAGACAAGTCAAAATAAGATATTTACAGCGGTGGAAAACGCTCTCGCTCTCGCTCTCTTTCTTTCAATGTTTACTAATTTTCGCATTCTCTCCTCGCATTTATTCTTCTTGCATACATCTTTCATTCACTTTCATACCTTTCTTTCACTCAAACATTTTCTCGTCATTAAAATATGTTTCATAATATCAAATACATGAATATTACATATATACATTAAACGATTGGCTGAATTATAACAGTAATCACGCCCAATGACTGTGCGTTTTGTTTGCACGTGTCATGTCTATACATAATATACAAACTTATGAGGATGGTTTGTTACCAATCCTGTAATAGTAACTTACATAATTTTGGTGTGCTGACCTGAATTACCCTCAAGGGAAATAATCTAATAAATACTTTCGTTTAAGTGAATTGGGTTAATTACCTTAACGTGTTATTTGTGAAAAAGATGATATTAATTCCTAAATGGTTGGGTTAGTTTGGAAATGATATTTTGGATAAATGAATTTATAAATGATTATGATTATATGGTAATAAACTAATATAATATCTAATAATCGTATTTCTATGATTGGTGTTCTCTTCAATGGGTTATTAACTATATAATGGTGATTTCTAACTACCAAATAATAAAATAAAGTTATATATGCATTTGAACAATTTGCAATTCAATTATTACTAGAAAAATGAAATTATAGGTACTGTTAATAAAATAATAATATACATATATCACAGTTACATTTCTATATCTAATTACACTAAATCGACGTCCTCCTTTGCGTTGTGAAGATGGAGCAATACTCTTTGTAGACTATTATAACATAGTTCATTTCGGCAAAGTCTTCTATGCTCTTCTTCAAGGATAGTGTATAAATATAGTTTCCTACTACGTTATGTAGGTTCATAGCTAACACTTTAATGTTCTTCTAGCTTTAGTGTGTCAGCGCATGTTAATTCTGCGTCTGTTCGTTACACTTCTCATAGCACTGTCACTTTACCACAGGTTACACATTTGGCGATGATAATGCACTTACAATGTTTCATAATTACCACATACGGCACTGAATTATGTACTATTACAGTGTGACTGTTTCTGGTGGTCTGTGGTCGATTCCTTCCTGTAAATCAGGTATTTCAATGGATGATGGTCGACTCAAAATGTCTGCAACATTGTTCAATCTTCCTTTTAAGTGCTGGATGGTAAACGTGTAATTTTGGAGAATCAAAGCCCACCTGTAAATTCTGTTGTTGGTAGGAAGTCCAGACTGCATCACAGACAACAGAGAGTTATCGGACTCGATTACAAACTGTGCTCCTGCCAAAAATCTATGAAACTTCTTGACGCAATAGATCAAACTGAGGCCCTCCAATTCTGATGCTGAGTATTTTGATTCAGCAGGAGTAATCTTGCGACTTACGTACATTACGGGGTGGAACTTCCCGTCGTAGAACTGTCCTAGTATCCCAGATATGGATATGGCACTCGCATCTGTGCGTAAGAAATAAGTGAGTTTTGGGTTAGGCATACGAAGGATAGGTGGAACGCTGAAAAGATGTTTCAACTTTGATAACTCACTAATTAATCCTGCATCTTTTACAGATAACTTAGCCGAAGCTTTTAAGATGTTAGAAAAAACACTGGTTATTTCAGCCAGATTTGGAATGAATTTACTATAGTAGTTTACCAAACCTAGTAAACTTCGGACCTGTTTCTTGGTCGTTGGCATCGTTAAATTCAGAATCTTGGTGACGATTCTGTCGTCAGTTTTCAATTGGCCCCTGCAGATGGTATGACCTAGGAAGTCAATTTGTTTTATGCCCAACTCTACTTTCGTTGGCTTTGCTGTGAGCCCACGTAATCGCAGCTTGTTGAAGACTTGTCGACGTTTCAGTAGGTGTATTGTCCAGTCTTTCGTATGGATGCAAATGTAATCTATATAAGTTGAAATCTTGGTGTTCATCTGTCTCGTTCATTACTGTTGTGGTGCTAGCTGTGTGTGCTGTTATCTGGCTAGGTGTGTTTGCGTTGTCGCTGTCGTGTGTCGCCCTACCTAGTGAAGTTGTGTTGTGTACGTCTGTCGTCTCATTGCTTGGTGTTGGTGCAATTTGTTCGTCTATCTGTTGTTCTTGTCGTGAAAAATATGGTTTCAGCGTGTTGATATGAAATATCTTTAAGTGTCCTTTTATCGATATTTCATACCCCACATCTGATATTTTACGTTCAACGGTGAAAGGCCCTTGCCAGGATGTTAGTAACATATGTTTATCGGGTAGTAGAATCAGAACCTTCTGGTTTGGTTCAAGGTTAATAGTTTTAGCACCCTTATTTGCATAGTTGTGGTTTCCATTACTCGACACCTGCATTAGAGGTCCAGCAATATCGACCGCTATACTCTCATGTGGTATAAATGCTAGTACTGACCTTTGAACTTCGACCTTCACATGCTTTCCCGTTCGTACCAGATGTTGACAGACAGTACAAGATCGACAGAAAGATTTTATGTCCGAACAGATTTTCGGCTAGTAAAATTGTGATAGAATTCTGGCTTGCGTTTTATAATAGGCCAAATGTCCAGCAGGCGGTGACTCATGTGCGATTTTCAGCACATTTTGTCGGTATGCTACAGGTAACACCGTCTGCTGAATTTCATGGTTATTATATGTGTAATAACGTATGAGAATTCCGTTAAGTTTTCTAAAGTACCAGCTTTCTTTCGCTCACACAACAAGTTAAAATAAGGTGTGATTGTTTTGTCGGTGCTTTGTGCCTCGATCAACTTTTGTCGAGTAGTGTTAGTATCTGCACCACTTGGTGTTAATAGCTGTAGCGTTTCCTTTTGTAAGTCAGTATAGTTTGTTTCTGTATCTGACTTAGTTACAGCGTTGGCCATGTGTGTATCTTTCCAGGCTTTTATGTCGCTCTCTGTACACTCTTTCAATGCATCTAGGCATCCTCAAATAAGATCCGTGCATGGATCTTGAAGGATAGCGCATGTAAATGTGCCGGTAAGGAACGGGGTATTGATATGTGCTTTTGCCAGTGGATATTTCTCAATGGTCCCAGAGAAAGTACGGCATTTGACAAATTCACCCGTATAGTCTTCTGGTCTAGCAAGTTCTCTCCTTAAACCAAGTAGAGTGCTTCCGCTATCAACTAAACATTGGCATGGTTGACCATTTACCAGTGCATCGTAGAACTTAAGTTTACCTCTGGAGGCACACGCTGCGTTAGCATCTTCATTTGAACAATGTATTATATGCCCACATTTCAATTTACCCTCCGCATGAAACTGATGGCATACTTTACAATTCTTAAAGTCTAAAATATCTGTTACTGATGATACACTCTGACATTCATTCGTTGGCAACACATTCACAAGTTCGGGATCAATGTCACTCTCATCGTCTGATGATGTGTCGATGAGTGCTGCATTATTTCCCTTCATTCTCTGTCTCCCAATACATTTATTGCTATAGTGGCCATAACTTGAACAAAAATAACATTTAACAGCACGTTTAAAGGACGATCTTCTGCTTTCTTGCTTCTTTAACACTGTTTCTAAGTGTGCGGCATATGTGGGGTTCTTATCACACATCGAGTAAGCAGGATGAAAAAGATTGCAATAGTTACATCGAGGTGGTTTCTGATGTGTTTTGTCATTCTTACGGTACTCTTTCTGGTTGTAGGATCTATCAGGAACATTGTTTGCAAAAGCTGTAATTTCTGTGTCATGTGATGTAGTTTTAAATATGTCCCGATTAGATGAAAAATAAGCTGACCCCCGTTTCTCTAATTGTTGAATGGACTCAATATCTGACTGTTGTAAAAACTTTGCAAAAGGGGTAGGAACGGTAGAAATCACTTTGTCCATTACCATCAGCTCTTCTAGTTTTTCATAGCTGTTACTTACTTTAGCTGCTCTAGTCCACTTTTTAAATGTGCTCTGCACGTTCGAGATGTAGTCTAAGAAGGTTTCAGTTGCTTTTGGTTTAATCTGTGAAAATTGAATTTGGTACATGTACAGACCTACAAGCACTTGGAATCAACGACTGGCAAGAGAAGGTCCACCAGAGAGACGAATGGAGACGGATTGTATTTGCAGCAAAGAACCTCAATGGCTCGGAACGCTGAAGAAGAAGAAGAAGAAGAAGAAGAAGAAGAAGTAGCGTCTAAAATAAAATGTTGCATTATCCTATCGTGTATGTACTGATAATTGTTTCTAAGCTCTGTAGGTATGGATTCTATTACTTTTAAAGGCTCCCCACTCAGGTTCCTCATGTAAATCATTGCCCAATCATCTAAAGGTATTTTCTGTGTTTTTAGTTGGAACTCTATGTTTTCAGTCCATGCGCTAATTGAATCCCCTACACTGTATGGTTTGATAAGGCCTTTGTACTTACTAAATTTGTTCTGTTCTTCTTGGCTCTTTTGTTTGCTAGAGGCTATTTGTATGTTAGAATCTACCTCCATTTCCTTCATCTTTAGTCTAGTTTCTGAATCTACTTGTATCTGCTTTTGTTTGGTGGCTTCCTCTGCTTGTTTGTTAGCATGATCTAAATCTAGTTGTTTCTGTCTGATAGCTTGATCTAACTCTAATTGTTTCTGTTTGGTAACTTCCTCGACCTCTTTCATTTCTTGTTGATGCTGCCTTTCTAATGCTCTTCCGTCTCTCTCTACAGCAGCCTTCTTTTCCATGCGAGCTATTTCTTCTTTATACTTTTGATCCGCCCACTTTTCTAATTTTTCACTAGTATGGCCCATTGCGATGCCCGCCTGGATACATTCATTTAGTGACGCCATTTTGTGGCGTATTGTGAGTTCAAAATGATAATACAATAATATTCACACAATAGTTTATAATAATGTGTTAGTAAGTGTACATCTTTTACTGAAACAGAAGATGCATGATTAAGTTAGAGCATATCAAAATATTCGGAAACTATACTCATCTAATTCTTTGAAAAGTTCGGTACTTGGGATGTTCCACCGCTGTCTTTCACACTTACAAAATGATTTGACTTGATAACACAAGGGCTGCTTCTGGTTAGTAGAGCAGCAAAAATTAGACACAAGCTTAGGTTGTCAATACAAGCTTATATTTTATGCGAATGATGAATCAAAAATGTGATAGATAGTGATAAATGGTGTTAATGGATATATTCATATGATCGTCTGAATGATTGTTAGATGATATGTGAGATGATTCGTCGTATGACAGTCGATGTCGTCTTGTCTTCACTTTCTGACTATGGCGTATCTTCGATTTAGGCTTCAGTTCGTCGCTAATCTATTTACTGACTTCGTAGAATGGTGACACTGATGGATGTATCACACGCAATGAAATGTACACGGTGGTTACGATGGTAATGTTCACTGATAATAATATACATTTCAATTGCTTTTAGTATAATCACACACTTTCAAATTAATATTTATCGATTTTCACACTTTAGCGATTTAATTTGGCTCAATTGTGGTTCAAACTCCACAAATTGGTGATCGTATCATTTACCAAAAAAATTATTTATGTCATGTATAGAAACAAATTTGCATTACTTTGAAATATATCACACAGTAATGATGTTGAACCGTGCAATGAACTGATGCTGGTTCAGAACTTTCTAATAACAATCGATAGCTGGCGTTGGTTTAGTGGTTTATAACACCACTTGCCTGCTGGCGTTAATTGTTGGTTGAATATTACAACAAATGCCTGTTATGACTGCTCAGAAGCGTTATTTCACTGTATTCTGACAGCAATTGTTCTGCTAGCTTTGGTTCACTGTATTGTGCCACCAATTGGCCTGCTGGCGTTGGTTCACTGTGTTCTGACACCAATTCGGGGTCCTGCCTGTCAGCGACTTGTTCGCTGCAGATTCTCAGGACTCCCCTACTTTCGCACCGCACGAAATAACAAGTCGTGACATTTGCGAAAGGAATGCAATTTATTTAGAGCCAACATTTGAATGGCTCTGTGAGCGTTATACTTCATCATCATTATACAACACGAATGAAATGAAGTGGTGAGAAATGATGCTCGAAATCACAATCTACATGAATAGCCTAATGTTTGCCTATTGCCTAGAAACTATAGCATTTCTTAAGGATACGTCTGCTCTCTACCGTCTCCAGTCGTGGTCTGTCCGCACGCTACACATTGCGTGGACAAGCACGGACACTGTCCTCTCCGTGCAGTAGCTATTATTGCGTGCATGGTCTCGCAAGCACGCTGGCTTGTGAGCTCGAGTAACCGGGCACTTCACGGTTACTCGTAAAGAGAAGCTTGCCAATGGCTTGGGGAAAGCCCTCGCTCAGTTGGACGCATTGGCCCCTGGTCTGACACAAATGTGTCTCCTTGTGAGGCTATTAATAGTGCTTGGTGTCTCTCCTGTCTGGTGTCTCCCTACTAGACTAGTGTTAACTCCTATCGCCTCTGTAAGGCCTTATTGGGGATCTTGACAGAAGTCTCCGGACAGTATTACCAAAAATCAGATAGATTATATTTTAATACAAAGAAGATGGAGATCAAACATAACATCTGCAAAATCCCTACGAGGTGCAGACTGTGATACAGATCATCAGTTATTAGAAGCAGATCTGAAATTAAAACTCAAAAAGCTTACCCGAGGACCAAGGCTACTTCGTTTTGATCTCACAAAAATACCGGATGCATACAACATAGAAGTTAGGAATCGCTTTTGGGTCTTGATGTCTGTACAAGAAGAAATGACACCTGATGAACTGGCAGTACAAGCTAGAGATATCTTGATAACTGCAGCCAAAGATTTTATTCAGACCAAGAAAAAGTTAAGCCATGGATTACATCAGACACGTTAGAATTAATAAAACAACGAAGGGAGCTGAAACAGAAAGGAGATGAATCAGATAACAGCAGGATGAAGTATAAATCTTTAACTCGAGAAATAAGAAAGGAGATGAATCCGATAACAGATAGATACAACAATAGATACAATACATAGACTCAGAGACAATACATAGATACAATACATAGATAACAATAGATACAATAGATACAATAATAGATACAACACACAGGAGATGCTAGCCTCGTGGGGCAGACACACCGGATGCTCCCGGCGTCTTCAATCTTCAATCGGTAGGCACATTGTCGAAAGTGGCCATGTGGTGGACGGAGACACTGCATTTCGCGTGTTGTTTAACACACAAAATAATCGCTTGTTAAAATTTGCAGAAGCAATTATGATCTATCAACGCAAGCCAGAATTGTGTAAACAGAAAGACATGTTAGTCACCTTAAAATTACCGTGGTAGATAAGTGACATTACTGTGCGAATATGTGTATATTTCGACTTGAAGGATTTATCTAGTTAATTCACGTAAGTTGTGTGATTTCTGCAGTATGTACCTGACGAGATGCAGCGAAATATGCCAGGCAATAAATCGTGCAATCTATTGTTTGTGTCTTCGTTATTCGAATCCGATAACAGCAGGATGAAGTATAAATCTTTAACTCGAGAAATACGAAAGAACACAAGAAAGGACAAAAATCACTATATACAAGATTGCTGTACCAGAATAGAGCAATATCATAAGACTGGAAGAGATTATGAAATGTTCAAAGAAATGAAGTTATTGACAAGAAATGTTCAACCTCAATTGAATGTTATCTGTGACAAGATGGGAAATACCTTAACAGAATCTAGACAAATTCTAGAAACATGGCAGGAGTACTGCAGTGGAATCTATGATATCAGTGACAGTGAGGATATGAATGAGATACATGAGCCAATGACAGCAGAGACAGAACCTGAACCCTCATTAGATGAAATTGCTTGGGCTATAAAGAACCTGAAGAATGGTAAATCACCTGGATGTGATGAGATACCAGCTGAACTAATTAAAGCGGAAGGAGAAGAAAGCATACACATATATCATGCATTATGTACAAAGATTTGGAAATATGGTATAATGCCAAAAGACTGGAAGAGAACTATCTTCATTCCAATACAAAAAAAAGGGCAACCTGAAATTATGCACCAACTATAGAACTGTTGCCCTGATCAGTCATGCAAGTAAAATTCTACTAAAAGTCATAATGCGAAGACTTAGTAAGAAAATGGAAGAAGAGATTAACGTGGTTCAAGCTGGATTTAGACAAGGAAGAGGAATAAGAGATCATATATTCAACATGCGTTTAATAATAGAGAAGTGCAGAGAATTTAATGTAAACCTATTCTCATGTTTTGTGGATTATTCAAAGGTATTTGACTGTGTACAGCATCAGAAACTTTGGGAAATCATGAGGAATATGGGCTTTCCATCACATGTAGTACAACTCATAAAAATGCTCTATCTAGACCAACAAGCAGCAGTTAGAATAGATGGCGGGACATCATATTGGTTTGATATCAAGCAAGGAGTCCGTCAGGGCTGCGTGCTGTCACCCTATTTGTTTAACCTGTACGCCGAAAATATAATGAGAAATGTAAGAGATGATATAAACAGGGAGCTATATGATGCCCTTAATATCGGCGGTCATGACATACCAGAGATTCGATATGCTGATGATACAGTATTACTATCCACAACACAGAATGGCATGGAAAACTTAATAGCCTCAACCCAATTGAATAGTGAAAATCACAACTTATATCTTAACATAGCAAAAAACAAAGATAATGCATACAGATAAAACTACTATGGAGAAAGAAATATACATTAATGGGGGAAAATTGGAGGTGGTGGAAAATTTTGAATATCTTGGGTCATTGATTACCAATAACGGTGACACAATGAAAGAAATTAAACGGCGACTATCCATTGCAGATGAATAAATTATGGAGTGTGACAGATAGAACTACAAAAGTTAAATTTTTAAGAGCATGCATCTATCCCATAGCAACATACGCCTGTGAGACATGGACACTTACTAAACAAGCTGAACAGCGCATAAACGCCTTTGAATATAAATGTTATAGACGAGTTCTAAGAATATCTTGGGTAAAGAAAAGAACAAATGCATCCATACTTCAAGAGTTGAATACTGAGGAGGGTTGGCTATTAAAGACGATAAAACAAAGAAAATTCAAGTATTTTGGTCACTTGAAACGTCACCAAAGTTTGGAGAGAACAATAATGGAAGGGTATATGCCTGGGAAGAGAGGAAGAGGAAGGCCAAAGAGAAGATAGGTGCAGGATGTGGCGGATGATCTCCAGATGGGTGTATCAGACGCGGGGCATCTTGCTTGTGATCGAGAGGTTTTCCGGAAAATTGTTATGGGAGCGAGGTTCTGCAAAGGACATACTACTGAATGAATGAATGATCAAATATAAGATTCCTGCAGCTACTGGGATACCTGGGTGGTTTGTGCTTCTAACGCTCTGTACCCTTACACTAAAAAGAACATTTCATCATGTGTCACCTTTAACATGAATATAAACATAAAGAAACACAATATACAGGGTCAACAAAACATTGTTATCTCAATAATATCCCACATCAGCATCCAGTCGACTGGGGTTTCCTGTAAAATCATAACCTTAAATCAAATATGTCTACACCATACATGAAACCTGCAGTTTTATTCCCCACTGGATATGATGGTGATGGCAGCACCACATCACCTAAAGAGACACCCTTTTCATCTGGTCTTCCTGGTGTTCTTACACTCTACAAGGAACACATGTCATCACATGACACCATATACCTGCAATTATAATACACAGAAACAGCAAAACACAAATGCTAATTAATTAACCAAGGTTGTCAACCCAGAAGACTGGGATTCCTAAGTAGCTAAAAAATGTATCATGGTCGTTTATTTTTAACCGCAGTGTCTATTAGAAATAGTCTCTTTCTGGTGGGCTTTCACAGTTTATTTTTAACCCGACCAGCAGTGTTACGCATGTAAAATATATCATAATTCGACGATGAGCAATATATAATATCTACATTTAGCAATATAAAACAACTACATTAAGCAATATATAATATCTAGTTAAGCTATAAATAATATCTTTTTTTTTTAAATGTTGCATACCCCTTACAGGACGTTGCAGTCAACACCAGCATTTTTCAGCTGCTGTTGATGTACTAGGCAAGATTACCTTTAATCTGTAGGCTTTACCTTACATTTGGTGAGGATGACCCTCATGTCCTTTTCAGGACCCAACTCCCACTGGTCCAAGCCTGACACCCAGCTCACACCTGTGGCTCCTAGTAGCTGGCAGCATGCGACAGTGGCAACCCCCCGGGCAACAGCTGTGAGAGGCTGGCTAAACCAGGCGTGAGTAGCCGATTTGGTATC
>OY992890.1:91281211-91303711 GCA_963921405.1 Cepaea hortensis
GTGGTAATTCGTTCTTCCTAGTGACGACCATAATCTGTGTCTTTTTACAATTTAATTCTAACACTAGTTGTTCACTGTGTGTAACAACCGCATCTATTAAATGTTGCAGGTCCTGTTCATTGTCTGCAATCAAGACTGTATCATCTGCATATCTAATGTTATTGGTGCATCGTCTCCCAATGTTGATTCCTTCCATATCTTCAATATTTCTGAAAATACTTTCACTGTAAAGGGAAAACAGATCTGGAGACATTACACATCCCTGTCTCACACCTCTCTTAATAGGCTGTTATAGGCCTACTTCATTATCAATTCTTATGGCAGCTTGTTGTTTCTAATATATGTTTTTACACGTCTAAGGTCTTTTCCATCAATTTGTAGATCTTCAAGCATCCTTATCATGTCCACATTTCTCACTTTATCGAAAGACTCTGTGTTGTCAATAAAGCAAAGGTGTAGATCTTTATTTACTTCTATAGAACGTTGGATTACGGTTCTCGGTATATACACAGCATTTAGTAATACCATAACAATACTCATACACATACAATTTTAACGTTCACCTAATTAACTACTTATCTAACGCAGACTCGTCTTGACTTGATCTGTAAGTTGAACTTGTCTCACAAAACTATGGCTGCTGGGCTCTTGTGTTGCGCTGTTGTAATTCAGGACGACAATGATTAAGCTTCTTGTTGTTGATTCTCTGTTGTTATGTTCGTCGTTCTCAGAACCGCTAAATTTCTCTACTTAATGAATTGGGTAAACAAACACCTTGTATGTATAGCACAATTAATAAACAGCTCACAAGTTTCCGTGTGGCACTGCAGGATCCAAACAAGGTTTGGATTATCTAGTCCTTGCACATCTAAAGTTTCTGGATAGAAATAGTGCCTACTCTAACCCTGCTTAAAGTCTATGTAATTTACTGCCCTTCTGAAATGGTTTCTTTATTACCCGATGAAGAACATGACGTATATTGATAAATTATTGTGAGCTGGCACTTGCTTTGAATCAACAACTGTTGTTATTTGTAATCGTGCTTCGATGTAATGTAACTGATGTCTCTTCGCTGATTGCTGTGTGTGTCTGACACGGAAGTGAAACAGTTTGTGATTATTTTCACTTTGTAAAAATGAGTCACCTCAACTCCGGAAGATAAGTGTCAGCTTTTGTCTCACTGCCGGGTGGCGTAGTCTCAAGTGGGCTCGAGCAGTGGTGAGCCTGTTTGTTAAGATTTGTTGTCTCACTGCCGGGTGGCGTAGTCTCAAGTGGGCTCGGGCAGTGGTGAGCCTGTTTGTTAAGATATGTTGTTGTTTCTTCTTGTGAAATTGTCTTGAAAAGTGTTTGTACTTGTGAACTGGCATAGCCAACTCGTGTCTATTGTTGCTGGATGTGGTTCAAAATCATACATAGCGGCATCGAATCTGACTCTCTGTTGTGATTCTTAGCCAGGTTACCGCACCAAATCTGCATCCTCACCTGTTACACTGTCGATGGACTAGTTCTGGTCATGTACGCAATGAATCACTGCACATGGCACAAGAAAACGTTAGGATACAAGTTGCGTCGATCTCAATAAAGGCCACTCGGTCGCTGACATTTAGTAAAAATATAACCAACGTCGTTTATGATGCTTCAGCGTTTATTTAAATAACTGAAACTTTGGTATCACTTTGTCCTTCTGCCACCATAATTACAGCCATTTTGTTATTAAGCCTACGCGTGGCACATTGCAATATTTGCGAATGGATTCTTGATTATATAATGTTAATGATTATACTTCTACTATCTTTTGCTGGTTCTGGTTACTATCCGCGTCGTTGAATCCTTGGCCGCTCTTTCCATTCCTCCACTGCCCACTCTTGGCTCCGTCTCTCACCTACACGCCGTAATCTTGTCTCTGCTCTGTACCTGTATTATCTCATAGCCGTCTTAAATACCCTTGCTATAGAATGTTGTTTATTTGATAGGACGCTTCTGGAAGGCTCTTGATTAGCAATGCGCTCTAGAACCTGCTATATTTCTGACAGTGTTGACAGGAGGCTGTTCTGGAATCAACTTGTGGCTACGTTTCCCAGGTACTGATATGTATAGCTACTGGCCAAATGTGACTGACAGTTTGACCTCCTGTACTCCCCTACCCAATTTTAGGTTTTGTTATTAGTGCTTCGACTTACCCCCAGAGTAGTGGCTGACTAAGGTTCTTCAACGATCTGTGGCAGGATTCCTTTGTTACAATACTATTTTTTAGACTTCAATGTCACTCTGTCAACCCTTCCAGTATGTTTTTCGTTTTCTATAAACCCTGACTCGAATATATTCCCCACCTCTCGGTTGTCACAATTTTCTATAGACATTTCTATATTTGTTTGACGTAGAATAGGAAGTCAGAAAGCGATACATGTTGTTGTCAGATGTGACTGGCACCTTGCCGTCTTGACAGTCGATTCTTTGTAAAATGGAGTTAAACATTTTCATAACATAAAGCCTGGGATGAATTTAGAGACCATGTGTTTCCCATGCAGCATGATCCCCCTCTCTGCCTGTCTACTTTACTCCAGATGAAAAGTAACAGCAATTCATCTGGAACAAGACAAGCTGCAGAAGTTACCGAATCAGCAAACCAGTACTCTAACTGTCTTAATGTCAGAGCTTCCGTCCTAGACCAGCTGTCATGAATCATGTAGAGGACCTTGCACTTTTCATGCTTCGAATCTGAAAATTAATGACGGTAAATTCCTACAACGATGGTAGGTAGACAGAACCCACACTTTGCACTCAAACTCCCAGACCCCCCCCCCCCCTCCCTCCTCCCCCACCTGCATGACTGGAATGTATGTGCTGCTTGCGTATCATGGTGGAAATCGTGCCGCTGTTCTCTCCTCCTCCTCCTCCTCCTCCTCCTCCTCCTCCTCCTCCTCCTCCTCCTCCTTCTTCTTCTTTTTCTTCTTCTTCTTTTTCTTCTTCTCCTCCTCCTCCTCCTCCCCCTTCTTCTTCTTTTTCTTCTTCTTCTCCTCCTCTTCCTTCTTCTTCTTCTTCTTCTTCTTCTTCTTCTTCTTCTTCTTCTTCTTCTTCTTCTTCTTCTTCTTCTTCTTCTTCTTCTTCTTCTTCTTCTTCTTCTTCTTCTTCTTCTTCTTATTTTACTTCTGCCTTTCATCTCCCAATAAAGAATAGTCTCTCAATCGAGTCGAGCCAGCCCCTTTATAAATTTGATTTTACAGCTTAGGTTTTCTACCGGATGCGATAGTCTGTCTCCCCACAACCCTCCCTAATCGTCTCTAACGGCAAGCATCTAGGATAGTGCTATTAATCCTAGTTTGGCTTGCGGACCCCGGTAACACAAGATGTGACATTTGCATGGACAATTCCCCTCTACACATCTGTCGCACCTGATATTTAGATAGCTACAGATCCCACAACTTGCCACAATGTCCTTGAACTACGAAATATTCTGTTTTCTGAAATAGCAATTACCTCCGCCGTATAATTTGATGATGATGCTATAATCTGAATTGCTGTAATTAAACCCAGATTTCTCTTTCTCTATTTAGTGACAATATGTGTATAAAAGCGCGCTTGAAAAATTGCAGAACACAACAACAATATCGTTTCTTACGACTCACAAGATCACAGTAATTACCAAGTAAGGTTGTTTCGTTTCTTTTCGTTTTCTATTGTTTTGTTCATCTTCATTCCTATTGTTATGTTCTTCTTCATTCCTATTGTTATGTTCTTCTTCATTCCGATTGTTATGTTCTTCTTCATTCCTATTGTTATGTTCTTCTTCATTCCGATTGTTATGTTCTTCTTCATTCCGATTGTTATGTTCTTCTTCATTCCTATTGTTATGTTCTTCTTCATTCCTATTGTTATGTTCTTCTTCATTCCTGTTGTTATGTTCTTCTTCATTCCTATTGTTATGTTCTTCTTCATTCCTATTGTTATGTTCTTCTTCATTCCTATTGTTATGTTCTTCTTCATTCCTATTGTTATGTTCTTCTTCATTCCGATTGTTATGTTCTTATTCGTTCCTATTGTTATGTTCTTCTTCATTCCGATTGTTATGTTCTTCTTCATTCCTATTGTTATGTTCTTCTTCATTCCTATTGTTATGTTCTTCTTCATTCCTATTGTTATGTTCTTCTTCATTCCTGTTGTTATGTTCTTCTTCATTCCTATTGTTATGTTCTTCTTCATTCCTATTGTTATGTTCTTCTTCATTCCTGGTTGTCATTTCTTATTATGTGTGTTTCATTTATATGATTATATTTAAAGTGTTCCTTGGTCAAAGTAGAAGTCTAGACAGTTTATCGTCGAAAGATAAATTAACAATATCCACTGCAAGAGTCCAGATAGAATAACTATAACGGAAAGATGAGACTTAAAGAGAAAACGACAGTTAAACAATACTTCAAATGGAAATAAACTATAGCGAGACAGAAATACTTGAAATCCCAGGAAGCCAGTCAGGCGGCTAAGCCTTTGCACCCTGTTGACAGCCGGCGTCATGCTGACGACATCACCATTGATTGCCAGTTGGTCTATTCATGTATGGGGCTAGAACCATATACCCAGCAGGCCTCAGTGTGTGTAGCAGGGTCCTTTACTTTTACTTGTTTGCAGTAAATGAGAATTCGGTGAACGGACAGAGTCCACAAGTAGAGTAGTCAGTAAAGGACCCTTTTACGCACTTGAAAATATAGTTTGTTAGTTTGTTCGTTCGTTTGTTCGTTTGTTTGTTCCAAGGGGTATTGGACATGCCGTGCTAGCCTTATATTGGTATTGACCAATGGCTATTGTGTGGGTGATGTGGTCAGTGTGTGGGTGATGTGGTCAGTGTGTGAGTGATGTGGTCAGTATGTCGCTAGCCGCATTATCTTCCATAGACATTTCCTGATAGCCACTTCAGCCTAGGTCCACCTGGGAGCTCTGGTCAATGTTTTTTTTTAAACTTCGAATTCTCGTCGATCGGGATCAACCCATAACTTCTGGACATGCTTCGTGGGCAACAGGTTTTCTTGAGCAAAAAAGAAGAAAAAAACAATGAAACAAGAAGTTGGTACAAGCAATAAGACAAGCGAAACACAGAAAATTACACCCACCTCCTCTCTGCGGTGCTTTACCAGTTAGAACAGAAGAAGTTTAAGAAAAGCACTTTATCTAAGGCTATGTTATGTTATGTTATGTTATGTTATGTTATGTTATGTTAGTCGACAGATCATCCTCATTGCACATGGAAACATTCAGTCCATAAGTGCTCAGATCCCCTCCTCAGCAAATCCCGCAGCGTGTAGCGGCTAACGACGACAGTTCTATGTTGGTTTATCAATCTTCTTTGGCTTCCTGCGTAGTGTTCTTGTTTGGCCACCCTCTTTTAATTTGCTGTTCTCGCAGTCTGACCATGGTTGTAGAGTCACAGTCATCACTTGGTTCTCGCAAAAGTCTTACTTCTCGTAGAGCATTCAGAATGTCAGCCTGGTTAATGGCGCGTCCGCCCTCCACATTAGCCTTACCTGCGAGCTTGTCAGCCCGCTCATTTCCTTGTACTCCTGCATGCCCTGGCACGAAGATGAAGGAAATCTTCGCCAGCCGAGACCGCTTCAGAGGCAGCAACCATTTTATTCGGATCCACCCCATCTCTATCCTCTTGAGCATGCTCATTGAGTCGCTAAGGAAACATGCCCAAGTGAATGTTTGTGTCTAGAGCCATGTTATTGCTTTACTTACTGCCATGACTTCCATAGTCAGGCTACTTGTGGTCTCAGCAAAAGCACCGGAGTCCTCCTTCACAATTCTCCCTTCGGCCTGAGCCGTAAAGGCCCATGAGCTTCTCACGCGTCGGACGACACACCTATCTGTGTAAATGACAGAATCACCGTCTACCTAATTCTCGGAAATCAACGCTTGTACTTCCGCCTCCACAGCAGCCGGATTTTCTTGTCTACATTTTCTGTCTAGTTGAATGCAAACTGAAAAAGACGTACAGAAATCTGTTGGTACTTGTACCCACTCCTCGCCAGGTTCTAAGTCCTCCAGTGAACACACCTGTTGAAGAATGTCTTCGGCTTGACCCATCCACGACCTTCCTCTTTTTGACCTGCTGCCGTCACCTTCCTGGGTGGGGGATATGTGTGGGCAGGTGGGGAGATGTGTTTGTGGGTGGGGATGTGTGTATTGGTGGGGGATGGGTAGGTGAGAGGTGGCGGATATTGGGTGGGTGAGTGGGTGTAGGTTGGCTGATGTGTATGTGGGTGGGTGAGGAAAATTGTGAGGGTGCGGGATGTATGTGTGGATAGGTGCGGGATGTGTGTGTTTACGGGGGTATGTGTGTGTGGTTTTGGGATGTGTGTTTTGCTGGGTGGTTGCGGGTGTGTGGGTGGGTAGTTGAGAATATGTGGGTGGGTGTGTGCGTGTCGGTTATGGGATGGGTGGGGGATGTATGTGTGGGTTGGGAAATGTGTGTGGGTGGGGGATCAGTGGGTTTGTGGCGGCATGTATATTTGCCTGAGTCTGTGTGAGTGCGTGGAGGTATGTGTGGGTGGATGGGGGTGTGGTGGGTGGGGGGTGTTTGGGTGGCTGGGGGATGTGTGAGTGGCTGCGGGGTGTGAGGGTAGATGGGGGATGTGTCTCGCAACATTGCAATATGCACTGTTTATGTTTACAACTTTCATTTGACAATGTTTTTTTTTTTCCCATGTGAATGTACCATGCGTAATATGCATTGTTTATGCTTACAACATCCATTTGACAATTTTTTTCCAAATATGTAAATGTAACATGCACATTTGATGAGTGATCGAAAGTGCCGAATGTAAGACGGGCCTGCGTTCACAATTTGTTACCCTTTTAAAATAAAGTTTGTTCGTTCGTTTTGTTCGTTCCTAATTTCACTATGCAGTGGATGTTGTGTATTTGCGTTAACTCTAAGGTAGACACGTGCTCTGAAAACTTGTATTCCGTCATCAATGGTTGGAAAATCAAGAAGGTAGCGCATCGCCCTGCATGATGTATCTCTTGTACATCCAAGAATAATGTTCATAGCTTCGTTCTGTATCATTTCCATCCTTTCTATCTGCTTACGGCTGAGAGTCAGGATCGCCATCGCATACTCCAAAACAGACATGACCAGCCCCTTGTATAGAAGACATAGATGGCGCTGCTCACAGTTTGCTGCCACCTTCACCCTCATTGCAGCCAAGCCCCGCTTGGTCTTTGTTATCACCTGGTATATGTGCTCATGATGAGCCAGACTTTGATCAAAACTTATCCCCAGGTAGTTCATTGCCTCCGTTCTTTCCAGTCTCTAAGCACAGATTTACAGTTGGAGTTGGAGTGTTAATAATATGATTATTCAACGAGAACCATGTCACTGTTGCCTTTGTTGGGTTGACCATTGCGCCAGCTTCAACACACCAAGTACTTATGCGATTGAGTTGGGTTTGTAGTTTAACAGCAACCTTATCTCTATCCTTACCCTGACGATACACTAAAACATCTTCGGCATATGACGATGTCCTCCCCGGTCCAGTGATCTGCTCGCTGGTGATTCTCACAGTGTAGGCGTTGAACAGCACCGGAGATAATGGTGATCCTTGTGGTAGGCCAGGATATATTGTTGTTGGTTCCGAAGTTCAACTGCCACATCTAAAATCTACTTTTCGTTGGAAGAGGGCTGCAGCGATCCAACTGTAGCCGAGGGGAAAAGACACAAGGGAACGACTGATATTTCCTTTACTACCGTGCTAAGAGGTAGAGAGTAACTCTGACTTCGTTATGGCCAAAGAAGTAAAGGAGTAAAAAGAGAGAGAACCTCACACCGCCCTCAACTGACAAAAAGATGATAGTAATTAGAGAAGAATATATACGAGATCTTGGGCAGGGGCCTCAACTCTGGACAATAACTGTCATATTTGAGGTCCAGACAATGAATTAAGGTGTTAGAATGTGGTAGAAATAGTGGTTGTAAAAACTAAAAGGGACTAAACAAACAAATCAAGCACAGTACAAAATTAGCTCTTTATTTATCAATTACTACAACCTTGGTAACAATTTGTGTTCAAACACATTGAATACTACATTCAATAACAGATACAACATACAACTGCATATATCAAACATCAACCAAGGGTGGCCCCTATTCAGCCACCAGAACTTAAGACAACAGGGTACACCAAGTACCATAACACAGAAGCTCCAAACAGTACCTGAGTAGAATGACACAATAAAGGACTTTGGCACAGACAACAATAAGACACTACAAAAACATAAGTTACACAACAGAAATCTTAAGAAGCGACATAAACAAAAGAGTTGTGACACAATTTACTATCCCACCATGAACCCAGGTCTGCTGACACTAACTAGTCAGCCGCTGGGTTTCGCCACGACATTAGTTGACCACAGATCAACTTAGGGAATATTTCCCACATCACAATACTTAAAAACAAAGCAGGACAACACGTTTGTTCTCTTCAACCAGCCCGGGCACAACAGACAAAGAAATCACAAGTTGCTTTGATACCAGTGGTGTTTCCGTCGCTGTCCAGATTCTTTTGTATTAAATAGATCAAACCAAGACGCGTTGTTTTGGCGCTATCACATATCAAACTCCCTACTTTTTTGACGTCCCGGCAAAGGAGTAGATTATTGTATATCCTCACCCCAACTATCTCTTTAAAAGTTAACATCTAGCTATTTCACCCCAAAAAAAAAAATCATTGGTCTTCAGTGACAACATCAAAAAGCAAAATCAGTAATCAAGCAAGCTATTACTGACATCTACACATAGACCATCATCAAAATGACAAATGCAAAAAAAAAAAATCTATGTCAAATGTGACCACGCCCAAAAACATAATCATCAATCAATTAAGAAACCAATGTTACTTATACATAAACAGTCATTAAAATGACAAAGGCAGAAAAAAATCTATATCAAATGGGACCACATCCCAAAACAAAATATAAATCAAACAAGAAATAAATGACATTTACACATAAACAGTCATCAAAATGACAAATGTAAAACAAAATATGTCAACTGTCACATCCAAAAACATAATGATCAATCAAACAAGAAATCAATGACATTTACACATAAACAGTCATCAAAATGACAGAGGCCAAAAAAATATATGTCAAGTTTTACCACATCCAAAAACATAATCATCAATCAAACAAGAAATAAATGACATTTACACATAAACAGTCATCAAAATGACAAATGCAGTAATTACATGGAGACAACAAACTCATAAATATATACATAGACATGCACCTAGACTCAATAACTCTGTCAACAACCTCAATAAAAAACATGAATGATTTCCATACACGAACGGTTATCAAGACGTCACCTTCGCCAAACACGAACACAAACTTCCTTTATATTTGGCCAACCATCCACAATACAAAAACAAAATCAGTTCCCATTGTAGAGGGAAACACATATTAAGTCAAGGGATTCAACTTATCAAGAGAAACCGGTCATCTTCAGTGTCATCGCCCCAGGATGGGAACCAATGGTTATATCTCCTAATAGTAACAATATCCCATAAAAGATAGTCCCATCCTAATCAGACCTTACCTATAAAGTAAAACACCCCAAAAATGTACATCATCAAATAACAAAAATCATGGTCATATGCATGTACCGGCCACCTTTACATTGATACCAGGCATTATTCATGACAAAACTAATAACATAAGCAGTGTTACCAAACATAGTGACACCAACAGGGAGAAACAGTTCCCTGCCACCTGAGTGTCAGCAGTGTTACACAAACAATTATTTAAAAAAATAATAATTCCCCTCTTTAACTGTTATCTTGACAACTGGACCTCACACTCCTGGCACACTTAGCTAACAAGTAGTCATATTAGACTTCTAAGCCCTGACTATTCCCTAGTCAGGGAGCACAACCCTCAACAACAACAACAACTTTTGTTCACCTATGGGAACCTAGCCCCCAAAACATAAACTGCTGGTTATATCCCTAAAGAGTACCACTATAAAAGAAATAGTCTTGTTCTATTCATACATCACTTACAATGTGAAACAGTATAAATTACATCACCAGGCATCCGTCAGTTCCAAATACCAATAATCTTAACACAAAAGTATCGGTCATACTAATTCAGTTGTTGGTACTAATGACTAAAATACTATCAGTGCGAAGAAATAGCTCCTCTGCTATAAGAAGCACCAATCAATACTTTAAGAACAATCATCAAAGATGAATAACACCCTCACCTCCTACATACAAATAATTCCTCAAACATAAAAGCTACATAAACAATAAACCAGTAGACTTTATATTGGTTACCACTTGCCTTAACTCTGGACATTCAAAACAAAATGTATTTAAAAATAATACTATTTGTCTCTTCTGATCAAATATAAGCTTTATATAAGGTTAGCGGGGTAGGGGTATCCCCTATCAAAGGAGATGTAAGACGCCCCCTTTCCTCCGTTAGTCTACGGGACACCCTTGGGCAAGGTGGAGTACCCGTTTAGCCCCCCCCCCCCCCAATCAGGGTTACGTGAAGCCATGGAAGCAGTGGTGGATGGAGTGTGAGAGCAGCCGACAGATTGTTGTTGGTTATGGTCTTGCACTCTGCGGCGATAGGCAGATGATCTCATCAGTAGAGACAATGCCTATGGCCACCGACTAGTACAGTCACTGCCCAGAAGGAAAGCAAAGGCAAACTACCTACTGCAAAACTTGCCAAGAGACCATAACAACGATGAAAGAAAACATAATAAGAAAGAGATCTGGTGGCGAGACCCCCAGGCCAGGCAGATCAGATAACACTGGGGAAGAGTGTGACACAGGGACCAGTACTAGTAATCGTGATGACGGAGTTAATCTTGACTGTGTTACCAAGGAAATCCCCTGTGTCAGACTAAGAAACAGAGTGAGAATAGCAACGTGGAATGTGAGAAGTTTATATGAGGGAAAGCTTAAAGTAGTGTGTGATGAGATTGAGAGGTTAAATATTCAAATTTAAGTAATTAATGAACATAGCTGGAGCGGCAAGGGACATTTTACAACTGAAAATGGAAGTATTTTCATTTATTCTGGTAGAGATGTCGGAGGCCAGAGTGGAGTGACATTTTGTTTAGATAAGACAACTGCAAAATCTTTAATGGGATATAATCCAGTTAGTGATAGAATGCTCAATATTAGACTTAAAGGCCGTCCAAAAAAACACAACTCTTGTACAGATATATGCACCTACTTCAACAGCAGAGGAGGACGAAATTGAAGATTTTTACAACACACTACAAGACACATTAAATAAGATTGGTCATAATGATATAGCAATAATAATGGGAGATTTTAATGCAAAAGTAGATGCAGGAAGAGCTGAAAATGAGAGACACGTTTTAGGAAAATTTGGATTAGGAAATAGAAATGATGCAGGTGACAAATTAATTGAATTTTGCACAGAAAATGAGTTAACGATAACCAACACGCTTTTTAAACAACATCCAAGAAGACTCTTCACATGGAAGTCTCCAGACAGTTTTACCAAAAATCAGATAGATTTTATTTTAATACAAAGAAGATGGAGATCAAGCATAACATATGCAAAAACCCTACGAAGTGCAGACTGTGATACAGATCATCAGTTATTAGAAGCAGATCTGAAATTAAAACTCAAAAAGCTTACCCGAGGACCAAGGCCACTTCGTTTTGATCTCACAAAAATACCAGATGCATACAACATAGAAGTTAGGAATCGCTTTGGGGTCTTGATGTCTGTACAAGAAGAAATGACACCTGATGAACTGGCAGTACAAGCTAGAGATATCTTGATAACTGCAGCCAAAGATTTCATTCCGACCAAGAAAAAGCAACTTAAGCCATGGATTACATCAGACACGTTAGAATTAATAAAACAACGAAGGGAGCTGAAACAGAAAGGAGATGAATCCGATAGCAGAATGAAGTATAAATCTTTAACTCGAGAAATAAGAAAGAACACAAGAAAGGACAAAAATCAATATATACAAGATTGCTGTACCAGAATAGAGCAATATCATAAGACTGGAAGAGATTATGAAATGTTCAAAGAAATGAAGTTATTGACAAGAAATGTTCAACCTCAATTGAATGTTATCTGTGACAAGATGAGAAATACCTTAACAGAATCTAGACAAATTCTAGAAAGATGGCAGGAGTACTGCAGCGGAATGTATGATATGAGTGACAGTGAGGATATGAATGAGATACATGAGCCAATGACAGCAGAAACAGGACCTGAACCCTCATTAGATGAAATTCCTTGGGCTATAAAGAACCTGAAGAGTGGTAAATCACCTGGATATGATGAGATACCAGCTGAACTAATTAAAGCGGGAGGAGAAGAAAGCATACACATATATCATGCATTATGTACAAAGATTTGGAAATATGGTATATGGCCAAAAGATTGGAAGAGAACTATCTTCATTCCAATACCAAAAATAAAAGGCAACCTGAAATTATGCACCAACTATAGAACTGTTGCCCTGATCAGTCATGCAAGTAAAATTCTACTAAAAGTCATAATGCGAAGACTTCGTAAGAAAATGGAAGAAGAGATTAACGTGGTTCAAGCTGGATTTAGACAAGGAAGAGGAACAAGAGATCACATATTCAACGTGCGATTAATAATAGAGAAGTACAGAGAATTTAATGTAAACCTATTCTCATGTTTTGGGGATTATTCAAAGGCATTTGACTGTGTACAACATCAGAAACTTTGGGAAATCATGAAGAATATGGGCTTTCCATCACATGTAGTACAACTCATAAAAATGTTCTATCTAGACCAACAAGCAGCAGGTAGAATAAATGGCGAGACATCAGTTTGGTTTGACATCAAACAAGGAGTCCGTCAGGGCTGCGTGCTGTCACCCTATTTGTTTAACCTGTACGCCGAAAATATAATGAGAAATGTAAGAGATGATATAAACAGGGAGCTATATGATGACCTAAATATCGGCGGTCATGACATACCAGAGATTCGATATGCTGATGATACAGTATTACTATCCACAACACAGAATGGCATAGAAAACCTAATAGCCTCAACCCAATTGAATAGTGAAAATGACAACTTATATCTTAACATAGCAAAAACAAAGATAATGCATACAGATAAAACTACTATGGAGAAAGAAATATATATTAATGGGGGAAAATTGAAGGTGGTGGAAAACTTTGAATATCTTGGGTCATTGATAACCAATAATGGTGACACAATTAAAGAAATTAAACGGCGTCTATCCATTGCTCTTCAAAGACTAAGACAGATGAATAAATTATGGAGTGGGACAGACAGAACTACAAAAGTTAAATTTTAAAGAGCATGCATCTATCCCATAGCAACATACGCCTGTGAGACATGGACACTTACTAAACAAGCTGAACAGCGCATAAACGCCTTTGAATATAAATGTTATAGACGAGTTCTAAGAATATCTTGGGTAAAGAAAAGAATAAATGCATCCATACTTCAAGAGTTGAATATTGAGGAGGGTTGGCTATTAAAGACGATAAAACAAAGAAAATTGAAATATTTTGGTCACTTGAAACGTCTCGAAAGTTTGGAGAGAACAATAATGGAAGGGTATATGCCTGGGAAGAGAGGAAGAGGAAGGCCAAAGAGAAGATGGGTGCAGGATGTGGCGGATGATCTCCAGATGGATGTATCAGACGCGAGACATCTTGCTTGTGATCGAGAGGTTTTCCGGAAGGTTGTTATGGGAGCGGGGTTCTGCAAAGTACATGCTACTGAATGAATGAATGATCAAATATAAGCTTCTTGCACCTACTGGGATACCTGGGTGGTTTGTGCTTCTAACACTCTGTACCCTTACACTAAAAATAACATTTCATCATGTGTCACCTTTAACCTGAATATAAACATAAAGGAACACAATATACAGGGTCAACAAAACATTGTTATCTCAATAATATCCCATATCAGCACCCAGTCGACTGGGGTTTCCTGTAAGATCATAACCTGAAATCAAATATGTCTATACCATACATGACACCTGCAGTTTGATTCCCCACTGGATATGATGGTAATGGCAGCACCACATCACCTAAAGAGACACCCTTTTCATCTGGTCTTCCTGGTGTTATTACACTCTAAAAGGAACACATGTCATCACATGACACCATATACCTGCAATTATAATACACAGAAACAGCAAAACACTAATGCTAATTAATTAACCAAGGTTGTCAACCCAGAAGACTGGGATTCCTAAGTAGCTAAAAACTGTATCATGGTCGTTTATTTTTAACCGCAGTGTCTATTAGAAATAGTCTCTTTCTGGTGGGCTTTCACAGTTTATTTTTAACCCGACCAGCAGTGTTACGCATTTAAAATATATCATAATTCGACGATGATCAGTATATAATACCTACATTTAGCAATATGAAACAACTACATTAAGCAATATATAATATCTAGTTAAGCTATAAATAATATCTTTTTTTTTTTAAATGTTGCATACCCCTTACATGACGTTGCAGTCAACACCAGCATTTTTCAGCTGCTGTTGATGTACTAGGCAAGATAACTTTAATCTGTAGGCTTTACCTTACCTTTGGTAAGGATGACTCTCATGTCCTTTTCAGGACCCAACTCCCACTGGTCCAAGCCTGACACCCAGCTCACGCCTGTGGCTCCTAATAGCTGTCAGCATGCGACAGCGGCAACCCCCCGGGCAACAGCTGTGAGAGGCTGGCTAAACCAGACGCTGGTAGCCGATTTGGTATCAAACCAAGCGGTGAACGAAGGTATGCCTACCCAGCATGTGAAGACAGGATCCGAAAGACTGCGCGGAAAAAATCATTCCTGATTCAACGGGCAAGACGGCGTTTACCTGCAAAGCGTTGTGGAACGTAATGAGCACGGCAAGGCACGTAGAGCGCCCTGGTCATCCACTGCACATGTATTCGTCTCCAGTCGTCTTGACTTGTTCTGCCACTGGATTCAGATGGACTCAGGCGAGAGAGTGAGGTCGACGAATTGCGCAACTCTTCCTCACTTTAATCCAATTCATCGCGCAAGTCATTCTTCATCCAACGGCATATACCTTCAAGCCCAGTGGCGAAGCGGCATGCGTGGATACGCTGGCAGCCGTAGTCGCAGACCTGCACACAGGCGGCTCAGGCGATATGGTCGTCTTCTACTGACCGGAGCAGCAGTGGGATTCGGCAGCCCCCTGAGCGACTGAGCAGCCCTCTATATGAACACACTGCTCACCTCCATAGCATGAGGAAGGGGCTAGAAAAGGTGCCCTAAACATTGTCTGCTTCATCACTACCTAACCAGCTAGCCGCGGTTTTTGGGTACCCTAAACTGCGGTCGACATACAAACAAAGAAAAAACAGGTAAAGCTAAAAGAGCAAACCATATTCCCTTAACAATCGGAACTTGGAATGTACGCACCCTACTTGACAGAGATGGGGCGTCGGGTCCAGAGAGACGAACAGCACTGGTTGGGAGAGAGCTGGGCAGGTACAACATCGACATTGTAGCCTTGAGCGAGACACGACTTGCAGAAGAAGGCCAAATCTGTGAAATAGGTGCCGGCTACACATTTTTCTGGAGTGGAAGGAAAAGCGAGGAAAGACGCCAATCCGGTGTGGGATTTGCCATTAAGTCGGCCCTGGTCGACAAAATAGCTGGATTTCCAAAGGCTATAAACGACAGACTCATGACCATTAAATTGCCCCTGCTGAATGGAAGGAAGCATGCAACCATTGTGAGTGTTTACGCACCAACTATGACCAATGAAGATGATGCCAAGAACAAGTTCTATGAGGACCTGCATAATGTATTAACATCTGTTCCCAAAGGAGACAAACTTATATTCCTTGGGGATTTGACTGCCAGAGTAGGCACGGACACTACCTCTTGGAGTGGCATTATTGGAAAGCACGGAGTCGGAAATTGTAACAGCAATGGACTCCTCCTTCTTCAGACATGTGCCGAACACGATCTCCTGATTACCAACACAATTGTCCGTCTCTCCATGAGAAACAGGACACCGTGGATGCAACCTCTATCGAAACACTGGCACCTCATTGACTATGTCATCGTCATGAGGAGTGACAGACAAGACGTTCGGGTGACAAAATCCATGTGTGGTGCCGAATGTTGGACAGACCATCGTCTCATTATCTCGAAAATAAACATTCACATCAAACCACCACGGCGTCCTCAAGGGGTGAAAATGCAAAAAAAAAACTAAATGTCACCCGCCTAAACAGCAAGAAAATGCAGCTGTCGTTTGAAAATATGCTGGAAGACCGCCTCAAGCCCAAATGCTGCAGCTAAACAAGATACAGAAACAGAGCGGAGAACCCTAAAGGACATAATTTACAACACTGCTATGGAAATCTTGGGTCCAACCCCCCGAAAGCATAAAGACTGGTTTGATGAAAATTCCGAAGACACCAACCAATTGCTGGCCGAGAAACATCTTCTCCTCAAGGCACATTTGAATGATCCGAAGTCAACATAAAAAAAAGATGCCTTCAAGAACATTCAGAGAGCAGTGCAGCAGAAACTTCGGCACATGCGAGACTCCTGGCTGAGCAGCAAAGTTGATGAAATTCAAGGCTTTGCTGACAGACATGATATGAAAAACTTCTACGACTCACTGAAAGCGGTCTATGGTCCTACATCACCAGGCACAGCTCCCCTCCTCAGTGCATATGGGGGAACATTAGTCACCGATAAGAAAGACATCCTTCAGCGCTGGGCAGAACATTTCAGCAACATCTTAAATGCAACTTCCTTCTTCGATGATGAAACCATCAACTGCCTTCCTCAAGTTCCCACCAATGAGACACTTGATGACCTGCCAACCATAGTGGAAGCAAACAAAGCAACCCAGCAACTCTCCAGCGGCTATGGCACCGGGTCCGGACTCCATCCCAGCAGAGATATACAAGGCAGGTGGGCCAGTCCTAACAGAGCAGCTTCACCAAGTCTTTACAAACATATGGGTAACGAGACCATGCCACAAGATTTCAAGGACGCGTCAATAGTCCACATTTACAAAGGTAAAAGAAACCGCCAATCATGTGACAACCACCGAGGCATCTCCTTGCTTTCAATTGCAGGGAAGATACTCGCCAGAATTCTTCTCAATCGCCTCACGGCCCATCTCGATTAAGGTCTTCTTCCCGAAAGCCAGTGTGGCTTCAGAAAAGAACGTGGAACAGGTTACATGATTTTCGCTGCAAGGCAGCTGCAAGAGAAATGTCAGGAACAGAACTGCGAAATGTTCTCCACTTTCATTGACCTTACCAAGGCTTTAGATACAGTCAGCAGAGAAGGACTGTGGAAGATTATGGCAAAATATGGCTGTCCACGAAAGTTTGTCCAAATAGTGCGGCTATTTCATGAATGTATGCAGGCAAAAGTACAGGAAAATGGTGTACTGTCTGAGCCCTTTGCTGTCACCAATGGAGTGAAACAAGGATGTGTCCTGGTACCAACACTGTTCAGCCTCATATTTTCAGCTATGTTGACGAATGCCTTCGAGAACAACGACATTGGAATAGACATCAACTATCGTATGGATGGAAAGTTATTCAATCTCAGAAGGCTGAAAGCTAAAACCAAAATTGACAGCGACACCGTCAGAGAGCTCCTGTTTGCTGATGATTGCGCTCTATACGCCAACTCAGAGGCGGACATGCAACATAATGTTTCAGCTTTCTCACATGCCTGTGCCAACTTTGGGCTCAATATCGATTTGGAGAAGACTGTAGTTATGTACCAGCCAGCTCCAGGTAATAATCACACTGTGCCGAATATCAAAGTGAATGGTCATAGTCTAAGTGTTGTGGACAAATTCACCTATCTTTGCAGCACTGTGTCACAAGCTGCCACAATTGATGATGAAGTGAATGCAAGAATCTCTAAGGCCAGCGCGGCCTTAGGCAGACTGTACAAGAATGTATGGGACAGAAATGGAATAAGCCTGCAAACAAAGCTGAAAGTCTACAAATATGTTGTATTATCCACACTGCCTTATGCTTGTGAAACCTGGACTGTTTATCAGCGGCACGCTAGGAAATTAAACCCCTCTGGATGAAATGAATGGTCATCATCATTCTTGATGGACAAACAACAGGCAAGATTACGCTCAGTAATTTGTCATTGCTTTCTGAGCGACTGGCTCACATACCCCGTAAGTTACCAGCGCGGCGCGAACCGCTGCAGATTATTGCGCAACTACGTTCCATCCATCCATCATGTGCGATGCCATTAAGCGTGGGCGGTCATGTTTTCCCATCTCATTCGATCACCAGAGTCGTGGCTCAGCTCCGTGTTTCTGTCTCGACCATGCCACGTGGCCAAGCCATTAAGGTATTTACTTCTCAGTCTTCCCCTTGGTCTCCTTCCCCCGATCTTGCCAGTTGTCACCAAGTTCTCCAGTTAATTTCTTCTCACAACATGCAGTTGCCTTACTCATGAGAATATACGGGATTACAGAAAAAGATGTTAACTTCTAGGCCAGGGAGACCGGCTATATATAATATATACTTGAAGTAATATATAATATCTACATTAAGCCATATATAATATCTATATTAAGCAATATATGATAACAACACTAAGCAATATATAACTTCTACATTAAGCAATATACAATATATACTTTAAACAATATTTAATTTGCACATTTAACAATATATAATATCTATATTAAGCAATATATGATAACTGCACTAAGCAACATATAACTTCTACATTAAGCAATATATAATATCTACATTAACTAATATATAATACGGTATATACATTAAACAATATAAAATACCTACAGCTGAACAAAGGCACAATGAAGGCTTATATCTTCATCGTCTGCCTGCTTGGCGCGGCGTCTGCACAAAACTCAGCAGCCAGGAGAACTGAGAAGATCGCCAGGGCAAACAACAACTTCTCTCAACGCCTGTACCAGCAGATTGCTTTGGGTGCGAACAATCAGATCTACTCGGGATACAGGTAATTGTTCAGTGTGTGTTTATGTAGCAATCATTCTTTCTGTTCATGTTCTCAAGATGTTGGGTTGAGGTGAATTGAGTTGATATACTAACCACATCACTAATTCATTCCCACACGCGCTCAGTTCCCTCGTTCAACAGCCAGCGAAGAGTCCTACTGTTAATCATTCCAACTGCCACTTGACTGAAAGTTCTCCTGGTTTTCCCTCTTAGTTTTGAGATTCGCCCAGAACATCTGCCGATCCCCCGTCATATTATTACATACGGGTTCTCATTCTGTTGCCCTGCTTTCTCCACCTGGTTCAACAGGTGCACGACCACCCCCTCCCTTGTCCACAGGTAATCTACCACCGAAAGGCGCAGTCCCTGCCAACACATCAGCCTGTTCATTCCCCCGCACTCCCGCATGACCAAAGCAGAAAATCCATACAATTCTCACAGTCTGTGACCACTGAAGCGAGGCAAGAAATTATACACGAACCATTTCTTTCTCCACCTTACTAAGCATACTCCGTGATTTCGTAATGAATACAATGTGTGTTGTAGCGATCTCTTCCAATCATCGTAAGGCTGCTGTTACTGCTTTCCCATTCATTATGTTGGAGGTCGTAGTCGCATATGCCAGACTCATTTATCAAGCATTGTCCATTAGCCTTCACAATGAAACCCCAGTCACTAATTCTGTTTCTCACCACTGACCCATCAGTATAGATCAAATCAAATCAAATCAAATCAAATCAACTTTATTAGGGTAACAAATTGGGCGCGCAGGCCCGTCTTACATTCGGGCCTTCCAGTCACTCGTCTTTCGTTCATCATGAGCATTATACATTTACATAGGAAGAAAAATAAACATTGTGAAATGAATGTTGTAAACATAAACAAGGCTAATTACCATGTTATGAGGCCCATCTCCCACCTATCCATACATCACCCCACCCACACAACACCCCCACCTACCCACACACACGCGCACCAAGGGACACATACACACCCCCACCTACCCACACACACGCGCACCAAGGGACACATACATACCCCACCAACCGACCCATCCCCCTCCCGCATATCCCCCACCCACACACACACTGCCCTCACCTGATCCCCCAACCAAAACACACTCGCCACCCACAAACATTCCCCCACCAACCCACACATCCCACGCCCATCCACATACACATCCTCTCCCCACCCACACCTCAAACCACCCATCCCCCAGCCACATCTCCATCGACAACATATTCCCCACCCATGCACACAATCCCCCACCAACCCACATCCACTCACACATCTCCAAACCATACACACACATCCCCACCAACTGACATGTCCCTATTCCCCCCCCCCCCCCCACACACACACATCTCCCTAACCACCCATACATCCCCAATCCACTCACACACACCCCACCACCCACACATACAACTTCCACCCACCCACACATGCCATAACCTAATCCCCCACCACACAATCCCCCACCCGCACATCACATACACCCCCTACCACGCACTATTCCCAACCCACGCACCACACACACATATCAATCACCAACACATACCCACATACACACCACACACATATCCCCCACCCAGATACCACACAATATTCCCACCCACACCCACACAGATACCCATACCCATCCACCCCACATACCCCCACTCACACACCACAAAAATCCCCCACCCACAAACACATACCACACCCACACAATACCCCAACCAACACACCACACACCTCTCCCCACCCACACACGCATTCCCTACCCGTCCACCAACACACACTCACTCACGCATACATCCTCCACTACGCACCCACACACCCCCACCCACCCACCCTCAACCAAACATTTCTCGATCACAATACCCCTACCCACACACATCCTCCACCCACTCACACATCCCACCCCGACACATACAACTCCCTCACCCACCTACACATCCCTAAGCCACTCACACACCCCCACCCACACATTCCCCATCCACACAGCCACATCTCCCACCCACACACCCCCACATACTTCCCCCAACCAACACAATCCCCTACTCACCCACACATATACCCCACCCATATTCACATTCCCCGCACCCATCACACACATCCCCCACACCACACACTATCCTTAACCCATATCACCACAAACATACCCTCCACCCACACATCATTCACACATCCCCCACCAACACACCGCACACATATCTCAAACCCACACACCATACACTTCTCCCCACCCGCCCTTGCATCCCCAATCTACCCAACACAATCCTCTACCCACACAACCCCGCCTCCCACACATACTTCCTCAAACCATCCACACATCTCCACCCACATAAACACACATCCCCCGCATCCGTCCCATACACACATCCTCCAGCCTTACACACATCCCCCACACCCATTCCAACACCCCTACTTTCACCCCCACACATCCATCCACACATCCCACCAACACCCACAAATACCACTACCCACCAAAACCCACACACCCCAACCCATCCAAACGCATACCCCCACCCACATCCCCCCCACCCACACATATCCCCACACTCACACACATCCTCCACATACACTCACACTTCCTTTTATCTAGACACATACAAAATGTCTCACGTTAGTATTGAAACTAGTATGAACAAACTCCCACACTTTACTCACACACATACACTGACACTTGTCATGAGCAGTCTCATAAAAATGTTAAACATGGAGAAAAATGTGTACATAAAATGTATGTGACGTAAAAATAGTGATGCTCTCTCTCTCTCTCTCTCTCTCTCTCTCTCTCTCTCTCTCTCTCTCTCTCACACACACACACACACACACACACACACACATTCACTCTCACACATTCACTCTTCCGATTCATTCATTCACTCTCACGCATTCACTCTCCCGCTCATTCACTCTCACGCTCACTCATTTACTCTCAAGCTCACTCATTCACTCTCACGCTCACTCATTCACTCTCCCGCTCACTCATTCACTCTCCCGCTCACTCATTCACTCTCCCGCTCACTCATTCACTCTCCCGCTCACTCATTCACTCTCACGCTCACTTATTCACTCTCACGCTCACTCGTTCTGTCTCTCATTCACACTCACTGACTCTCTCACTCAAACTACAGTAATGAACATGAGTTTATATTATGCATGATAAAATCAAATGGTATTTAACTGATAATATGACAGATGAGAATACACAAACATATGGATTCGCGTGTTACATAACATGCGTGTTACACGACATGCATCTGCTCAGCTCTCTCTCTCTCTCTCTCTCTCTCTCTCTCTCTCTCTCTCTCTCTCTCTGTATTCTTTCATATACACACGCTCACACGCATGCGCGCGCTCACACACACACACACTAACACATCAACTCTCCCACTGTCTCACTCTCTAACACACAATCCTTCACACACACACACACACACTCACTCTCTCAATCACACTCTCTCACACATACACA
>OY992890.1:91308711-91403711 GCA_963921405.1 Cepaea hortensis
AAACTGAAATAATGCAGGTTCGCAGATCTCCCGGTCCACATTAAAACCGAAATAATGCAGGTTCGCAGATCTCCCAGTCCACACTAAAACTGAAATAATGCAGGTTCGCAGATCTCCCAGTCCACACTAAAACTGAAATTATGCAGGTTCGCAGATCTCCCAGTCCATACTAAAACTGAAATTATGCAGGTTCGCAGATCTCCCAGTCCACACTAAAACTGAAATTATGCAGGTTCACAGATCTCATGGCCTACTAACAATTTGTTAACAAATGTCAGATACAATTAACGACTTGACATTGTTAACAACTTTCAGATACCATTAATGACTTGACATTGTTAATAATTTCCAGATAAAATTAATGACTTGACATTGTTAATCATTTTCAGATGCCATTAATACCTTGACATTGTCGGTTGTGGTGAACACGATATACTTCAACGCGTCGTGGCTGGAGCCATTTTATGAAAGTCGGACGAGACAAGCGGACTTCTTCACCGCTCAAGGAACATCCCAGGTACTTCAGCATTACTTGTCTGTTTAACACTAAACTAGATTGTATTTAGTTAGCCCTGTTGATATGTGCGGGAGGGAGGGAGGGAGGGAGGGAGGGCGGGAGTGAGTGAGTGAGTGAGTGAGTGAGTGCGTGCGTGCGTGAATTAGTGAGTGAGTGAGTTAGTGAGTGAGGGGAGGGAAAGAGGGAGGGAGGGAGGGGGATAGAGGTAGTGAGAAAGGGAGGGAAGTAGCGAGTGAGAGAGGAATGGAGTTAGAGAGGAAAGGAGTGTGTGAGTGAGTGAGCGAGCGAGCGAATGAGTGTGTAAGTGAGCGAGTGAGTGATTAAGTGAGTGCATGTGTGTGATTTATCTGCTAGCACCTAAAACACTGCTTGAACCCCCACGATCGTTGTGTCAGTATAAACCAGTGCTTAAATCCCCACGATCGATGTGTCAGTATAAAACAGTGCTTGAACCCCCATGATCTTTGTGTCAGTATAACACATTGCTTGAAACCCCATGATCTTTGTGTCAGTATAGAACACTTCTTGAACCTGCATGATCGTTTTGTCAGTATAAAACAGTACTTAAACCCTCTTAATCGTCGTGTCAGTATAAAACAGTGTTTGAACCTCCATGATCGTTTTGTCAGTATAAAACAATACTTGAACCCCCATGATCGTTTTGTCAGTATAAAACAGTATTTAAACCCTCATAATCGTCGTGTCAGTATAAAACAGTGCTTGAACCCACATGATCGTGGTGTCAGTATAAAACAGTACTTGAACCAGCCCCCCCCCCCCACCCCATGATCGTTGTGTCAGTATAAAACAGTGCTTGAACCCCCATGATCGTTGTGTCAGTATAAAACAGTGCTTGAACCTCCGTGATCGTTGTGTCAGTATAAAACAGTGCTTGAACCCCCATGATCGTTGTGTCAGTATAACACATTGCTTGAAACCCCATGATCTTTGTGTCAGTATAGAACACTTCTTGAACCTGCATGATCGTTTTGTCAGTATAAAACAGTACTTAAACCCTCTTAATCGTCGTGTCAGTATAAAACAGTGTTTGAACCTCCATGATCGTTTTGTCAGTATAAAACAATACTTGAACCCCCATGATCGTTTTGTCAGTATAAAACAGTATTTAAACCCTCATAATCGTCGTGTCAGTATAAAACAGTGCTTGAACCCACATGATCGTGGTGTCAGTATAAAACAGTACTTGAACCAGCCCCCCCCCCCCCCACCCCATGATCGTTGTGTCAGTATAAAACAGTGCTTGAACCCCCATGATCGTTGCGTCAGTATAAAACAGTGCTTGAACCCCCATGATCGTTGTATCAGTATGAAGCAGTGCTTGAACCCTCATGATTGTTGTGTCAGTATAAAACAGTGCTTGAACCCCCGTGATCACTGTGTCAGTATAAAGCAGTGCTTGAACCCCCATGATTGTTGTGTCAGTATAAACCAGTGCTTGAACCCCAATGATTGTTGTGTCAGTATAAAACAGTGCTTGAACCCCCATGATCGTTGTCTCAGTATAAAACAGTTCTTGAGCTCACATGATCGTTGTGTCAGTATAAAACAGTGCTTGAACCCCTATGATCGTTACGTCAGTATAAAACAGTACTTGAACTCCCATGATTGTTGTGTCAGTATAAAACAGTGCTTGAACCCACATGATAGTTGTGTCAGTATAAAACTGTGCTTGAACCCCCATGATCGTTGTGCCAGTATAAAACAGTGCTTGAACCCCCATGATCGTTGTGTCAGTATAAAACAGTGCTTGAACCCCTCTGGTCGTTGTGTCAGTATAAAACAGTGCTTGAACCCCTCTGGTCGTTGTGTCAGTATAAAACAGTGCTTGAACCCCCATGATCGTTGTGTCAGTTTATAACAGTGCTTGAACCCCCCTGATCGTTGTGTCAGTATAAAACAGTGCTGGAACCCTCCATGATCGTTGTGTCAATATAAAACAGTGCTTGAACCCTCCCCCCGATTCCACATGATCGTTGTGTCATTATAAAACAGTATTTGAACCCCCGTGATCGTTGATCCACGACTCTGGTGATCGAGTGAGATGACAGAACATGACTGCCCACCCTTACCGGCATTGCACATGATTGATGGATGGATCGTTGTGTCAGTATAATACAAACAGAGGTCAGCATGGATGAATGGATAAGAGCTTTCGTTCTTAAACATCCTAACGGTCGATGTTTGGGGCAGGAGAGCATGGCATATGATACCACAACATCCAGCTTAAGAATGGAGGTGGAGGCAGTCACTGCGGCTCTCCGCTGGATGGAGAATACGACACACACACACACACACACACACACACACACACACACACACACATCGTGATTGTAACTGACTCAGAAAGCATGCTGACGAGGGTGAGGACGGGCAGGCTTCGTGCGGAGTGGCTTGCTTCGCTTCGGAGGTCACGGGTGACAAGTATCGCCTGGATCTTTTCTCCGGGGCATGCCGGTGTGCAGGGAAATGAACAGGCGGACAGATTGGCTGGCTCTGCGGAACTTGGTGGAGTATTGATGCATGACAAGGCAGACGTGGTTGCGGCCTTGTTGGAGCACGTGAACACCTCGGAGGAGCAAATGTATTACCATGGTCTGGCAAGAATGAGACAGCGAGGAGTGACGAGGGGATCTGGCCGACGCTCAACGCTCAGAGGAAAGGCGAGACGGACTTATAATCAGATTGCTACTGGTACTATTAGTGTTGGAACTCTTCGCTGGCTACTGAGGATGGGGACGGATCACTTATGGGAATGCCCCGAATGCTGTGATGTCGATTCCTAAATCAATCAATCAATCTTAAACATCCGGTGTGTTAAAATACGGGGTTCAACCCCAACACCAGACAGTTGGATTAAAATATTGACTTCTCGTCCTTGACTTGGGGACGTAAATTACAAGTACCTCTGAAGTCGGAGTGAGTTCGCCTGATTGCGAGGGACACTGGTAATAGGGAAAGCAAATCCACACGCAAATTTCAGCCCAGTATTACTAGAAATAGTGCATGAGTTAAAAGCGATCGTGCGCAAAATCAAAAACAAACAACCAAAAAAAAAAAACAGAAACAAACAGCACCAAAGAAATACCAAACGATATCAATGTCTTAAAGCCACAGACACATGAAAAACAACAATAACCACGAAAATAATAACAGCATCATTATCATTAGCAATATCAATAGAAAGAACTTTGGCAACAATAACCACACAAATAACGTCAACAAAATTACATAAAAAACAACAATGAGGACAACACCGGCCATAATAACAAAAGAACCTCTAGGATAACGAAAACAATAACTATATCGACAACCACAACGATAACAATGATATTTTTAACAAAACACGACAGTAGAAATAACAGCATCATCATCATCATCTGCCACTTCTGCCGTCAAGCGTCGTGGGGAGGAATAATTTGCGTTCCAGCGCCCGGTGGACGGCACTGGATAGTGTCATTCCGTGTGGTTGTACAATGTCTCTGATGTCGTCAATCCATTTTCTTCTTGGACGTCCTCGTGGTCTCGTCGCAGATGATCTTTGATGTAAGCCAGTGATGGTGAGGGGGGTTGCGTGGTCTCGAGGTATGGTGTCCGCCTCGAGTGCTGGAGGTCCCGGGTTCAAGCCCCGGTGATGCCGGGATTTTTTCTCGTGGACTTCTAGTAATAAATTTCCCCTGGTCTCTGGGTAGTGAGATCGGACGCCCGTGTGTAGTGTTGCGCACGTAAAAAATCCCTAGGCAGTTGGAAATCGAAAAAGAGTAGCCTAACGGCGCTGCCCGGGCAAAATTTCGAGTTAAAAATCTACCCAAAGTACTTCAGGATCCTCAGCGGTGCTACGGAGTTCGTGCACTGAGCTGAGTTTCTCCAGACTCAGGTTTGAGTTAGGAGGAGAACGGAGCACTTATGGGTTGCACCCGTGTGCCGTGATGTTGATCCATAAACTAAACTAAACTAAACTAGCTGATGTTGCATTCTAACGGCATGGCCAAACCACTTGATCTTCTGTCTTTCAATAAATGTGGCACAAGGTGCTGATCCCACAGTCTGTCTGATAGTAGCATTTCTTACTCGGTCTCGGATTGTTAAATTGGCAGCTCTCCTCAGGCATCTCATTTCGCAGGTGTTGATTATGCGAAGGTGTGATTTGGATAAAGTCCAGGTATGAGATTGATAGCATAGGGTTGGAGTGAATATGCTGTTTATTATCTGTCGTTTTGCGGACATGGGTATGTTTGAATGCTTCAGTAAGGGTGATAGTTGATATGTAAGTGCACTAGCTATTTGACATCTGATTTCAATTTCTCTGTCCAATCTGCCATCTTCTGTGATCATACTTCCAAGGTATTTGAATTCTTTAACTTGTTTCAGAGATGTGTTATTTATCTGTATACTTAGTGGGCCTGGCGATCTGCTAACTTGCATTACTTCGGTTTTTGCTGTGTTTATATTCATATTGTATCTGCTGCAGGTTGAACTCAGATTGGTAATATGATTTTGTAGTCTGCCCTCATTGCTGTAAAACAGGCACTGATCGTCTGCAAATAGAAGTTCATTTATTCCTTGTGGGTCAGTTGTTTCATCTGGAGTAAAGAGTTCTAAATTTTCTGAATCTGTTCTGTCGAGACTTGCTTCTTTGGAAATTCTGTCCATGTAGATATTGAATAGCAGGGGAGAGAGCACACATCCCTGTCTCACTCCTGTATTGACTGTGAACATATCTGATATACCTTCTTGTGTTCTTACTGCACATTGGCTCGAGTGGTACATGGCTATGATGTTTTCTAGCAGTTGCCCTTCTATCCCATAGTCTTCAAGAATGGTCCATAATTTGTATCTGTCTACTCTATCGAAAGCCTTTTCCTGATCCACAAACACAATATTCTGCTGGTCACTATATTCGATAGTTTTTTCACAAATTTGTCTAAGTGTAAATAATGCATCTGTGCAACTTTTACCTTTCCGAAAACCGAATTGTACTTTGCTTAACTGTTGTTCATCTATTGGTCTAGCTCTTTGTTCCAAAAGTTTTGCATACATTTTCCCTACAAGGCTCAGGAGTGATATACCTCTGTATGTTTCGCACTCTCTCATATTGCCTTTCTTTTTCCATATTGGTACTATTATTGCCTGTTGCCAATCATCTGGGACTTTTCTTTCTTCCCATGCTATGTTAAAAAGTCTTGTTAGCCATTTAACTCCTGTTTCCCCACAGGCCTGAATAGCTTCTGTGGTTATTCCATCTGGACCTGGTGATTTGTTTTTAGGACTTTTCTGTATAACTGCTTTGACTTCTGCAGGTATGAAATTTTGTTCTTGCTGTCCCTGGCATTTAGGCACAAAAGTGAGGTTTCCTATGTTATGTGTGGGGTTAAGTAGTTCTTGAAAGTATTCTGCCCACCTTGCTAGTCTTTGTTGTGGATTAAATATCGGTATACCTCTTTTGCTGTTTATGATGGTGGTTGGGTTGTAGCATGCATCTCTGTTTCTCATTGTGGTGACACGTTTATAAAATTCTCTTGGGCAGTCTTTGCTAAGGGTCGCCATCTGTTCACTGTATATTCTCCAGGATTCATCTCTAGATGCTCTAATTGTTCGTTTGGCATTACGTCGTGCTATTCTATAAGCAATATAGTCCGGTTCAGATTTAGTTGTGATCCACTTTTTGAATGCTACCTTCTTTTTGAGTATGCTATCTTTAACTTCGTTGTCCCACCAGGCTGTTCTTAATCTTTTGTCCTGCCCTACTTTCTTTGTTCCACATTTATTTTTCAGTGTGTCGAGCATGGCAGCCTTGAAGCATGTCCATTCCTTATCTACGGTTGAGTGGTCATCAGGGATGTTCTTATGTAGGTTTTGGATTTCTTGATTGAATTCGTCTTTAACCGTATTTTCCTGCAGTCTCCTATAATTGATGACATGTGTTGTTACCTTTTTGTTTCTTATTTTCCTGTGTGGTGAAATCTTTTTAATTATGACTGGTTTGTGATCAGTATCAACATCTGTATTTGGGAGTGCTTTTGAATCTAATAGTAGCCTTCTGTCTGATTTCCTAATTAGAATAAAGTCAATTTGAGATGCTTGGTCTAAGTCATTCCATTTATACAAGGTTTTGGTGTGGCTACGACGATGGTGAAAAAAATATTTGCTATTATTAGTCCATGTTCCGAACATATGTTGAGTAGATGTTGACCATTGCTGTTACAATCAGTCTCTGTGTCGCTGAATGGCCCCATACAATCTTCCCACGGTGTTCTTCGTGTGCCTATTCGTCCGTTAAAATCACCCATCACAACTAGTTCATCTGTCTCCTTGACATTATTTAACGTGTCTGCAAGTTTATCAAAATATTCCTCTTTGTCTTCGTCGCTGTAAGTGTCATTACATGGGGAGTATGTTTGTATAAAAGTTGTTGTTCTATTTCCTTCTTTGATCTGTACTAGTATTATCCTTTCTGATATAAATTTAGTGTAGATAATGGCTTTCGCTTTGTCTGGATGCAACAAAAAACCAACTCCATGTTTAGCTGTAGCTCGCTTGTCGACGCCACTCCATATAATAATGTAACCTTCGTGGGTTCTTTTCGTGTTCTGCCCCTTTTTCCTAGTGTCTGCGAGTCCTAATAATTGAATATTTGATTGTTTCATGAACTCTACGAGAGCTGGTTCCTTATATCCTAGACCTGTAACATTCCAGGTTGCAAAAATCTCCTTTCTATTTGAAGTATGTCGAAATTTAGCAGTAGTCGTCGTTAATCGCTTGTTGTTGTGTCGCTTCGGTGTGTCGTTTCCGGCGTGAACGCTGATGGAGCTGCGTTTTTCTCTCAATTTCCTCCATAATTCTCTAGCAATAGTTCTTGAACAAATAAATTCCCTACCGGTTTGCTGGATCTGTCGTAGGTTCATCCTTATTTGAACAAAATGATGTTAAGAAACACGCATAGAACACATGATTAATCTCTGAATCGAGCGACGCGGTTTACACCGCCATCTTGAAACAACAGCAACAACTACAAATAGCAATAATTACAAAAGCAGTAATAACTTTCACAATAACAACCTCACAATAAAATATAACAATAGCCACCACAGCAACAGCAACAAAATCCACAACAAATACAACAACGACAAACACTGAAAGACCAAAGAAAAAAACTACAGCAACAATATAGAAAAACCACAACAACTGCAAGAACGATAACAGTAATTAGGACAACAGTAGCAACAACAACAACAACAACAACAACAACAACAACAACTACTACTACAACTACAACTATAGCAGCAACAAAAACTATAACACCAACAACCACAACAACTACAAAGTGGGCGATAATGACAACAACAATAGCAATCATTACAATATTAGCAATATTAACAACAGCAATAACTACAACAACAACAGCAATCACCACCACAACAACAATATATACTACAATCACAACGACAACACAACAGAAACGACACCACCACAACAGCAACAATAAAAACTACTGCACAACAACACCACCACCACACCAACAACAGTAAAACCTTCTGCCACAACAATAAAACCACTACAACAACAACACCACCACCACCACGACAACAGTAAAACCTACTGCCACAATAATAAAACCACTACTACTACAACAACACCACTTCAACAACACAACAACAACAACAACAACAAAACAAACAACAACAATAATCAAAACTACTGCCACAACAGCACCACCATGAAAATCTACTGCCATAACAACAACACCATTACAACAACAACAACAATCAAAACTACTGCCACAACAACAACACTACTACATCAACAGCAACAATCAAAACAACTGCCACAACAACACCACCACAACAACAACAACAACAACAATACAGACTACTACCACAACAACACAACAACAACACTACTACATCAACAGCAACAATCAAAACAACTGCCACAACAACACCACCACCACCACCACAACAACAACAACAATACAGACTACTACCACAACAACACAACAACAACACTACTACATTAACAGCAACAATCAAAACAACTGCCACAACAACACCACCACCACCACAACAACAACAACAACAATACAAACTACTACCACAACAACACAACAACACAACAACAACAACAATAAAAACTATTGCCACAATAACACCACCACTACAACAACAAAAACAAAAGGTACTGCCACAACAATACAACCACAACCACAACAACAACAAATACAACAACAACAACAATCAAAAGTACTGCATTAACAACACCACGACTAAAACAACAAGAAAAACTATTAAAACAACACAAATACTACAACTATATCAACAATCAAAATTAATGCTACAACAACACTGCCACCACAACATCAACAATAATAACTACTGCCACAACAACACCACAACACTATCACCACTACAACAAAAATAAAAATTACTGCCATAAAACACCACCACCACACCAACAACAATACAAACTATTGCCACAGCAATAACACCACTACAACAGCAATAAAAACTACTGCCACAACAACAACACCACTACAACAGCAATAAAAACTACTGCCACAACAACACCACAACATCACCACAATAACAACAATAAAATTACTGCCACAACAGCATGACAACATCACCACCACCGCCACCACCACCACAACAACAACAACAACAATTAAAGCTACTCCACAAAAACACCACAACAAGAATAAAGCTACAGTCACAATCACACAACAACATTAATTACAGTCATAAAGACAACACAACAATAACAACACCACTACAACAACAATAACATCTACTGTCACAACAACATCACCAAATCAACCATCCATCCATCCATCATGTGCCATGCCGGTAAGCGTGGGCGGTCATGTTCTGCCATCTCACTCGATCACCAGAGTCGTAGATCAGCTCCGTGTTTCTGTCTCGACCATGCCACAAGGCCAAGCCATCCAGGTACTTGCTTCTAGGTCTTCCCCTTGGTTTGTTCCCCTCGAATCCACCAACAGTAATAACTACAGCCACAACAACAATAATAATAACTACAGCTAATACAACAAAAAATCACCACAATAATAATAATAATAATAATAATAATAATAATAATTACAGCCACAAAAACAACACAACAAAAACGATGCTACCAAATCAACAACAATAATAACTACAGTCATAGCGACAACACAACAAACACAACACCACAGCAGCAATAACAACAACAATAATAACTACAGAACAACGACAACACAACAAACACAACACCACAGCAGTAATAACAACAACAATTATTACTACAGTAACAATGACAACATAACAAAAACGACACCACAACATTACAATTACAGTAACGACAGCAACAACCACTCCCCAGGTCACCACCATGTTCAGTGCAAGGATCATGAAAATCAAGAGGAACTTCTACGGCGCAGACGTTGGGGAACTGCTTCTCGGTGATGGAAAGTTCTCGTTCTTCATCCTCCTACCTCACAACGTGAATGGATTGGCGGAGCAAGGTAATTTTCAATCATTGAGGTGTCGCCTTAACAATGAAGGTTGGCTATAATGGATTACCAGCACGATCTGCCTTGATTGTACATTCTGTCACAGTGATGTTCATGCATCTCTTGATGTTTTTCCCCCACGTGTATCCTTGCCTTCCTCTTGCTTGTCACTGTACCCTCCAGTATCCTCATCTTCATTACGGTCAGGCCGGAATAAATCATTCTGCGTCTCAGAACGGCACACAATAAATTACGCAATCCATGTATGGATTTGTGGAAGGAAAAGGTACAAACAATGCAATATATACATTACGGACACTATTAGAAAGATAAATAGAGAAACAGAAATGCATATATTTGTGCTTCATAGATTATCCTAAATTATTTGATAACGTAAAACATAATGATATGATTAAAATGTTGTAAGATATTAACATTGAGAGAAAATCTCAGAATAATACAAAATATTTATGAAACAAAGTAGCAAGAATTAAAATGGGAAATACAGAAGGAAATTATGAACAAATAAATTTTGGAGTACGACAGGGATATGTTTTGTCACCGGATCTCTTCTCCCTCTATAGCTAAGTAATAATGAGTGAGACCAAAGAGAAGCCAGGAATAATATTCGGAGGTTATAATATAATAACTTTACGCTATGCAGATGACACAATATTGTTTGCAAAAGATATACAACAATTGTTCAACATTGTAGTAACAGAGAGTGGAAAGAAAGGACTCTCCTTGAATATCAAGAAAACAATAAAAATGGTGGTATCAAAGAAAAAGGTGACACCCAAATGTGAAATAGAGATAGAAGGGAAAATTCTTCACCAAATAGATAGTTTTACATATCTAGGGTCAGTTGGAGAGATAATATACATCCGACCTCCAAGCACTTGGAATCAATGACTGGCAAGAGAGGGTCAACCAGAGAGACGAATGGAGACGGATTGTATCTGCAGCAAAGAACCTCAATGGCTCGGAATGCTGAAGAAGAAGAAGGGTCATTTATAACATCAGATGGAAGATGCACATCAAAGATTAAGTACAGAATAGGGCAAGACAAGGCTGTATTGCAGAGAATGATGAATATTTTATTCAATTAGTCACTATCATTGAATGTAAGAAAGAGAGTTCTGAAGTGCTATATAGAACCCGATTTGCTATATGGCTGTGAATCTTGGAAAATAAATGGACAAATTAAAAAGAGAGGAAGCAACGGAGATATGGCTCCTGAGACGAATGTTGCGAATTCCTTGGACTACCAAAGTAAATAAAAACTGTCATTTACAGTTAATATAGTACCTTGCGGTGTATGGCGGGGGGGGGGGGGGGGTGAGGTGGTGGTGGGGGGGGGGGGGAAGTCTTGAGACTGAGGAATTAAGGACGTCCGGCTAATGCAGTCGCCGCGAACTGTGCAGGTTAGAGGTTTCTTTTTGTCCCGGACAGGGAAAAAAAACTCCACACCTTACCGAGGATTCGAAGCTGGGTCTCCCGAAGGAGAATCCGGTGTTGTAGACACTCAGCCAGCTGCTCCTCCCTGTTTTCCCTGTACATTGAACATATTTTCAGAAATTCAGGAGATATGAAAGGAATCATCTTTGCTTTCTTCCTTTACTCTGTGCATGATAATTCTTAGCCACATGTTCGTGATTTGGCTCATTACACTAATTGTTCGATGTTGATCACATTCCAATGCTCTTATTTCTTCAAGATTGTAATAAATATAGACTACATAATTCAGGAGTTATATTGGTTTGTGAATTAAGTTGGTATTCCGGATGTTGTGTTGGTTTTCATGGGTATTTTTCTTATTTCTTTTTATTTCCATGAGTTTTAAGATGTCTTTCGTCATCCATTTCTTACGTCCCATCATCTTTATTTTTGGGATGGTTATTTCTGCAGCTTGGTTGACTGATTTCTTTAATATCTGCCATTAGTCGTTGAGATCTCAAAATAGTATTTTCATAACTGACAATGCATCAAATCTGTTCTCTACCTCTGCGTTGAATTTATCTTTTATCTCCTCACTCTTCAGTGCCCGTAGATCAGATGTTGTGTTTCTTGGTGTATATTTGTCTTTCTTTAACTTCATATGTATGTTGCTTATGAGTAATCTACAGTCGCTATTGCGACTTTTAAAACCGTAAAACATGATATTCTTGATATCTCTAAAGAAAATGGTTTGCTATTGATTTCCATCTGAGCTGGTACCATACTAGTCGATGATCGTAGCCATTGTCTCTTCCCCCTCCCCCCCCCCCCTCCCTTTCCTCCCATTAAAAGAGATTCTCTGCCTACCGTCGTAAAGTTGGAGACTTTAACCTACAACTATCTGTTGGTTGGTCTTCAACTTCATCCACCACCTGCACCCATAGCTTCCTGATCTGGGGGATAAACGGGTACTCCACCTTGCCTACGGGTGTCTCGAAGGCTAGCGAGGGAAAGGGGCACCTTACCTCTCCTTTAATAGGGCATACCCTTACCCCACCACCCAATAATATTGACTACATTCTTGTGTATTTTATTTGTTTAGAGATATCTTTAACAAACCCTGGAAGGATCAGGGCGCTGTTTGAAGGACTACAATACGTCCGGGTCAACATGAGCCTTCCCAAGTTTAACATCGAGTCAAGGTACGAGCTGAAGGGGTCCCTTCAGGCTCTCGGCATCGTCAAAGCTTTTGATCAAGAACAAGCAAACTTCAGGGGAATCAGCAGCGGAGGTAAGTGTGTGTTTGTATTGTATGTGTTATGGGTATATGTGTCTAAATCCAACAGTCAGGTCTTGGTCTGATATGACTGAGCTACCATATGATAGTATGTTAGCGCCGAATGTTGAGCGGCGCTCACCAGTCCCAACACCCCACATTATGCCACCTTTTTCGGATGGAGGAGCACAAATGGGAGGCCACAAGTCTTATCCTGGTGTGAGGAAATGCAACCTGAAGATTAAATGTATTGGCGAGACAGTCCAGGGCTTAAGCCTTGGTCAGTAACTGATCTAGGATGGAAGCTCCAACAGGCGGGCAGTTTTGAGCATTGCTTTGCTGATCCTGCAGCTTGTCTTATTCCAGATGCATTGGTGTTAACTTTCCTATGAAGTAAATTAGGCAGGCCGACAGACAGACAGACAGACAGACAGACAGACAGACAGACAGACAGACAGACAGACAGATAGACAGACAGATAGACAGACAGACAGACAGACAGACAGACAGATAGACAGACAGACAGACAGACAGACAGTGGGGGGGGGGGGTGTCATACGCTCCCTTTAACTCAAGCGGAATCCATACACGCTACTTCTAATAGCATTTTACATAATTGTGCCCGTGGATCAGCTTTACCTATTACCAGTGTCCCTCGCCATCAGGCGAACCCACTCCGACTTCAGAGGTACTTGTAAATTTCGTTCTTAAGTTAAGGACGAAAAGCCAACATGTTTGTCCAGCTGACCGGTGTAAGGGTTGAACCCGCTACCTCAGCATCAGCGCACTAGATGATAGATGATTAAGAACGAGCGTTGTTTCTTATTCGTCGGCCATGCTGACCTCAGTCGCTTATATTAACTTAGCTGTATTTTTTTGTTTTGTTTTCTGTTTTGCCTTGTCTTCCGTAAAATTTTACTTTCTGTTGCTCTTGTGGGCCAGAATTATTGCACTTATATCTGATGTAACTTTTCATATAATGCGAATTTATTAACATAGACTTTGTTTAACTTCTCTTAACCGTAAGATACTCATTTCATCATTTTTATATGCGATGGCAAACGAGTAGGTGGAAAGATTGGCGAGTCCGCACCGCTAGATTTGGTATTGGTGCATGATAAGGCAGACATGGGTGGAGCCCTTTGGGATCGTGTGTATAGTGAGGAAGAACAGATAGATTATCACGGCCTGGAGAGAATGGTGCTGCAGGGAGTGACCAGAGGATCTGGCCGACACTCGGAACTCCGAGGAAAAGCCAGACGGACACATAATAAGACTGCTACTTGTAACATTAGTATTAGTACTCTTCGCTCTCTGTTGGAGATGAGAACATAACATGTATGGGCATGCCCCAAGTACTGTGATTTCGATTCTGGACTTAACCCACATCAACTCACTCCGTCATCCTACTTGAAGTTCTGCCAGTTTCATAATTCTCCAACATACCCCGTCGAGGGTTTGAAATCCACCTCAGACGATTTGGAAACAGACGGCTTAGCGTTGATTTCAGGAAACAATGGGAAACACGCGAAGGTAAGAACTGTCTAATAAATCACAGCAGTCAATCAATGCTGGGGTTGATTAACTGATTGCCTGATAGGATCCACTGTAGTGGTTCCATGTAACGGATTTCATACCCAAAAACCATTGTATTGGCCAGTCACAGGCAGTGCATAAATTGATCCACATCTTTTATTTTCGGCACTTTTTAGTGCTCAGTTAACTTACAATTTAGAAACAGATAGTTGTCGTTTCTTTTTGTGTACGGGGTAGCTGTAAAAGTTGAAATCTAGTTTTTATTAGCGTTGTTTTGAGTTTGTATATAAATGGCAAGGCCTTCGACTTTGCGGCCTAGTAGACTTACATCACAGATTGCAGACAATGCACAAGATCTACAACAATTAGTAGACGCAGTTGTTGTACACAGTGAGCAACTGGAGTTAGAATTAAATTGTAAGAAGACACAGGTTATGGTCGTCACTAGGAAGAACGAAGTAACGCATGTAATATACAAGTAAATGGGAATATTCTTCAACAAGTGAATCGGTACAATTATCTCGGAACAGTCATAACATCTGATGGGAGATGCTTTGAAGAGATTAGATGAAGAATCGCCATGGCGAAAGTAGCCTTTAGCAAGATGAAAAACATTCTGACCAATAAAAAGATGTCAATTGAAACGAGAAAAAGAGTGTTGAGGGGATACATAGAGCCTGTTATTTTGTATGGATGTGAAACTTGGACAATGTGCAGTCAAGCTGAAAAACATCTGATGGCTGCAGAAATGTGGTTTCTGAGAAAATGCAATGAGTACCATGGACAGACAGAAAAACCAATGACCAAGTACTACAGGAGACAAATGAAAATCGTAAATTGATTAGAAAAATTAGACGTAGACAGTCAAAAGTTTTTGGACATGTTATGAGAAGAAATGGATTGGAGAAGTTAGTGACAACTGGCAAGATCGAAGGGAACATACCAAGAGGAAGACCGAGAGGGAAATACCTGGTTGGCTTGGCCACATGGCATGGACGAGACAGGAACACTGAGCTGATCCACGACGCTGGTGATCGAGTGAAATGGCGAGTAATGCCCGAGAACGCTTTCCGACATGGCACATGATTGATTGAGTCTTACATCAGATCAAGCAAGATTATTGTTTGAAACGGTTTTAGACGATAGTGATTCCGAGTTGAGCAAAGATTCTGATTGTAGTATTAGTATTGAGTCTAATGTTTTGACACGTGTGGATAGGGAAACGTGCACTAAAACTAAGCGAAAGTTCGTCATAATATGTCATAATATGATGGCACATATCGAATTGTGAATTCACTAATTTATGCCCCTAAATTTGATTTGCCTATCACAAAGTATTTAAGGAGTATTCAAATAACTACATTTAAAAAGAATAATAATTATAACTAAAGATAAAATGGTTTTTATATTGTTTCTCAGTGCAATCTGCCTGGTGTGCTCCGGACACTTTCCATTTTGTGTGAAAATTATGTTCTTCAAAACGTTATGTTTTAAATGTGTTTTATTGGTGTTAGAGAGCACATCTTGTGATATTCTTGAACAAAAGTGGTGTGTGTAACATCATTCCGTAAATTTAACTGGGTTAGCTGCAGCGGATAGAAAATAATTTTTACCTCTTTAATTTCAATTGTTGTTAATAAACCTCTCATTATTGTCATAATATGCTTAACCTATCAATTAATTATTAACACTGTCGTGTTACTTGTGCAATCCTCTTTAATTTGATATAATACCATATATCTGCTACCATTTTAATCATTTTAAAAGCATTATTGTGACACACTCCTACTTCCAATTTTATGCCATGAATTTCTGTTTGGTCAAGACCCAATTTTTGTTTGGCAGGCAATCAGCTAAAACGGTCAGAATAAGGGCATACAACTTTCTGTGAATGTAATTCTTCAAGTGTATGATATCGCCTTCTCCCGGCAGCCACTGCGATTCAGGGTTTTGTTGCGTCTGCCTCGCGCCCAGTTGGTTTGTGGCTTCTGCCCCATGCCCAGAAGGTTTCTGGCGTCTGCCTGGCGCCCAGAAGGCTTGTGGCGTCTGACCCGCTCCCAGAAAGTTTGTGGCGTCTGCCCCTCGCCCAGAAGGTGACGTGTTTGTTGTCCAACACCTTCATTCGGCTCTCGATTGCACTTGTTATGGGGACTTATTGGGTTCGTTGGCTACAGTGTGCGGGCTCTTTGCGTTCTTTCTGCAGGCGGTTTGTAGAGAGAGACCGAGTTTAATGCAGGAACACCTGGTGCAATAAAGGCGTTCCTATGGCCTTTTTAACCGCCTTTTAACTTTCTCTTCCCTAGGTGGCATTTACATCAGCAAAGTTTTCCACGAAGCTGTGATTGAAGTCAACGAAGCTGGTATAGTGGCTGCAGCAACAGCCGTGGTCTACACTTTAATGTCTCGGCCGCCACCACTAAGAGAAACATTTTACGTCGATCACCCATTCATTTTCTTCATCAGAGATAATGAACAGAAGATGATTCTGTTCCAGGGAAAGTACATAGGATAAAGAGAGAATAAATATGGTTTGACGTTGACATCAAGAACGTCTTGGATTTATTTATTTACGTCTGTTAAATCAGAAATGCATGTGCTGACAAAGGCTTTGGCCGCAACGTCCATTTTGTCACCTGTTATTTCGATGAATGATCATTTAACAGCTGCTGTTCTTAGTACATTTGAAATGTGTTTGTGCTTTCTCCAAGATATTCTCAACACATTCAAATCTATATATATAAAAATCTTTGTGTGTATGAATGTATGTATGTATGTATGTATGTATGTATGTATGTATGTATGTATGTATGTATGTATGTATGTATGTATGTATGTCCGTCCTTCATTTGTTCGCGAACGGTCCAACCGATTGAGATGAAATTTTCTACACGTTTTCCTTTCATTCCTGTGCAACCAACTATGATAGTTTTATCTATCAGCTATCAGCTATTACCTTTCTAAAATTTAATTTTGTAATTACATGACTGAACATAAGAAAATATAAAAATATATGACAAAAAGGGATATAACTTTTAGTATAATTGTTATATCTTAAGTTACGTCCCCTGAGTTTAAATGAGTTGATTGACGATGAATTAAGTGAGATGCTCCACATAGATAGATAGATAGATAGATAGATAGATAAATAGATAGATAGATAGATAGATAGATAGATAGATAGATAGATAGATAGATAGATAGATAGATAGATACATACATACATACATAGATGCATAGATAGATAGATAGATATATAGATCCCCGCCAGAGCCTGGGCGAAGTTGGGCCGGGCAGCTGATATTTGGGCAGCTATATTCAAGGGGACTTAATATAAGAAAAGTTATTTCAAGGGTCATAACTTTTAATAACATCACTATTATTGTATGTATAGATTTTTGCATTGTTTTCACAGATTCATAAACTCTTTTCTATAGTTATTTATAGGCATATGAGTTATAATATATAGTGATATAATCTTTAAGGCATTTTCATAATAATTATCATAAAAGTAATGCATCTATTTAAATAGTGAAAATTTCCTAACACATTTTTTATGTTGTTAAAACCAGTGTTCATTAAAAATAATGGATTTATGTACATACATACATACATACATACATGCATCCATGCATGCATGCATACATACATGCATGCATGCATGCCATGCATGCATGCATGCATACATACATACATACATACATACATACATACATACATACATACATAGATCCCGCCAGATCCTGGGCGAAGCCGGGCCGTGCAGCTAGTTGTCTATATATGCAATGTTGTTGTTGTTGGTGTTTTTTTTTTGTTTTTTTGTTCGTTCCCTCGCTTTGAACCCAAGCTTTGTCCACACAAGTGCTACTGCTTCTAGTGCTCTGGACTGATGTTTGCGTGTGTATTTCCTTTCCCTATAACCAGTGTCCCTCTCCATTAGGCAAACCTTCACCGTCTTCTGGGGTACTTGTAATCAATAACGAGAAGTGAACATTTTAGTCCAGCTGTCCGGTGTTGGGGGTTGAACCAACTGACTCGGCGTCAACACACCGGATGTTTAAGAACGAGTGCTCCTATCTATTCAGTCCATGCTTACCCCCTTCGCTTGTAAAAACTTGGCTGTATTTTATTTTACTTTATTTTATTTTATTTTATTTTATCTTATTTTATTTTATTTTATTTTATTTCATTTAATTTCATTTCATTTTATTTTATTTCACAAATTGTTCCGTCAAGTTGTGCTTCCTCTGTTGTCTCTGTGGGCCTGAATTATTGCACTGATATCTCGTTAATGGAATGTTAGAACTATGAGTGGGCATGGCAAATTTCATAATGTTAAGAAATAAATGAGAAGATTGAATATTAACATGTTTGGTATATGTAAGAACACATGGAAAGGAATGGGTATGATAATATCCCAGGAATATAACATTGTCCATTCTGGTGGAGAGAGAAAACAGCGAGGGGTAGCACTTATAATGGATATGTCCCGAGTGTCCCAATGTCCTGTCTGGTCTCAAACCAACTCAACTCACTCCTTCATCCTACCTGAAATTCGTCCAGTTTTCTCCGCCGACATAGCCCCGTGATGAATCACCCAGTTGGTCACCCTCAGATGATGCTGATGGTGATGATGAGTTGATGATGATGATGATGATGATGATTTTTGTTGGTAGTGGTTGGTGATAACGGTGATGATAATCCTGCTGACAGACACTACAGAAGAACATGGTTGTCGGTCGTTCAGAAAGACAACGGCAACCTTGCCCAAGAAGCTGGGGCTGACTGCAACGTCCTGTAAATGCAATGCATTACAACTTGACTGCAGTATGTAATAGCCAGACACAACTATAGTACGAGGCATAGTTTTGGTCGTTAAGTGACACGGCAAATCATGATAGCACATGACCACCCAAACAATGTTGGGGTTAAGTGCAGCATCCTGTAATTGATAGCACACACATATACACGCATGTACATACACACACGCGCGCGCGCGCACATGAGATGGGTGCTGTTCGTTCAATAAGACAACAGTAATCTTACCCACCAAACAATCAATTTCCCATCTAATTACATCACTCTGCCTGCCTCACGTTGATGAGTCATCTGAGATTACCTTCATCCGTTGGTAGAGAGATTAGAATCCAGCGTGGCCGGGAGGTTTCAAGCGTTGGCGATTTAACTTCCTGTGAACTGATAGTCAGGTAGTGGGTACATTCCACACACCGGTCTGAAATGTTTACTTCTCGTTGAGCATGCAATGACAAACTGGAGAATGTAAAACTTGTCAAATCAACCTGGGGTTGATAACAACGTCCCGCAAAAAACATGTAGACTTAAAATCAGGGGTAGAGAACCCTGCCACCGTCTGGACTCAATGACTTATTCAACCCCCAACTCTATGTTTGTAAATGAATGAGGTTTCGCAGCAGAAAAACTAATATTTCTTACAAGATCAGAAAAAGAAAAAAAAAACAACAAGTATTTCTTACAAGATCAGAAGAAGAACAACATATTTCTTACAGGATCAGAAGAAGAACAAAAATCAAATATTTCTTTCAAAAACAGAAAGAAACAAATATTTCTTACAAGATCAGAAACAAAAGCAAATATTTGTTACAAGAACAGAAACAAACACATATTTCTTGCAGGAGCAGAAACAAACAAATATTTCTTATAAGAACAGAAACAAACAAATATTTCTGACAAGATCAGAAAACGAAAACAAATATTTTTTACAAGAACAGGAAAAAAAAAGAAAATAAATATTTCTTACCAAATTAGAAGGGTGGAAAAAACTAATATTGCTTATCCAAAATAAATATTTCTTCTAAGAAAAACAAACAAATATTTCTTACTAAATAAAACAAACAAATATTTCTTACAAGAACAGAAACAAACAAATATTTCTTACAAGATCAGAAACAAATAAATATTTCTTACTAGAACAGAAACAAACAAATATTTCTTACTAGAACAGAAACAAACACATATTTCTTACAAGATTAGAAAACAAAAGCAAATATTTCTTTCGGGAACAGAAAAACAACGAAATATTTCTTACAAAATCAGAAGGCAAAAAATACTTCTTACCCGAAACAAATATTTCTTAGAAGATAAAACAAACACATATTTCTTTCAAAAACAGAAAGAAAAGAATAATTCTTACAAGATCAGTAGAAATAAAAGCAAATATTTATTACAAGAACAGAAACGCACAAATAATTCTTACAAGATAAAACAAACAAATATTTCTTACAAAATCAGAAGGAAAAAAGACTAATATTTCTTACTAAATTAAAAAAAAAACGAAAATAACTAATATCCTTTTCAAGAACAGAAAGATAACAAACATTTCTTACAAGATAAAACAAATAAATATTTCATAAAAGATCAGAAAAAGAAATATTTACTAAAAGTTCTGAAAAGAAAACAAATATTTCTGACAAGGTCAGAAAAAAAATCAACAAATATTTCTTACAATGTCAGAAAAAAAAATATTTCTTACTCATCTCATCTCATCATGTTCCTCTTGACCTTGCGGTGTCGAGGTGAAGTATAAACATCGTGAGAGTGCCCGATTATGGGCTTCATGTATCGATATTTCCATGGTCTCTGTTATTCCCTCCGTCCAATGTTTACGTGGTCGGCCTCTTCCTCTGTTTCCATGTGGTCTGTACATCATTGCTTTTTGGGGTATGCTGTTGACTGGTAACCTACTTGCATGGCCAAACCATTTAACTAGCTGCTTTCTAATAAAATCTAGTGCTGCTTTAACGCCCACTTTAGTCCTGATTTCTTCATTTCTGGTCTGATCTCTTCTTGATACGTTGAGTATTCTTCTCAGGAATCTCATTTCTATTGTTGTGATTTTTCTTTTCTCTTTTTCTGTCATTGTCCAGGTTTCGCATTGGTAGCAGAGAGTTGGTAGGAAGACTGTGTTGTAAAGTGCTTTCTTATAAGACAGTAAACAATATATCCCTCAAAAGAACAGAAAATCAAATATTTCTTACAAAATTAGAACAAAAATATATCTTACAAGAACAGAAACAAACTAATATTTCTTATCAGATAAAATCAAGCAAATATTTCTGACAAGATCAGACAAAAAGAAACATTTCGTTCAAAAGCAATTTAAAAAAAAAAAAAATATTTTTGTGACAAGAGCAGAGGAAAAAAAATATTTCTTACAAGATAAAACAAAGAAATATTTTTATAAGAGCAGAAAAAAAATATATATATTTCTTACAAGAACAGAAAAAGAAATATTTCCTATAATATTTTGAAAATAAAACAAATATTTCTGACATGGTCAGAAAAAAGCAAATATTTTTTACAAGGTCAGGATAAACAACACTTTCTTACAAGAAATGCTTTTTTTTTAGCGAACAATGTTGGCAGGAGGTTGTTCAGGAATCAACTTTAGACTGCGTTTCCCAAGTACTGATATGTATTGCTCCTGGCCATACGTGATAAAAAGCTGAGTGATCTCGAGGTATGGTGTCAGCCTCGAGTGCTGGAGGTCCCGGGTTCAAGCCCCGGCGAGAACCGAGATTTCTTCTACTTGGATTTCAAGTAAAACATTTCCCTTTGTCTCTGGGTAGTGAGATCAGACACCCGTGTATATTGTTGCGCACGTAAAAAATCCCTTGGCAGTTGGAAATTATAAAAAAAAGAGTAGCATAACGGCGCTGGCTGGTCTCCCTGGTGAAGGTGTTAATGACTTTCTCCGTAATCCCGTATATCTACATGAGGAACACAGCTGCGCGAGATTCGGCAGCGGATGGCGTCGCGCTGGTTATTTACAGAGTATGTGAGCCGGTCGCTCAGAAAGCAATGGCAAACTGCTGAGAGCAATCTTGTCAAGAACATCAACAAAAGCTGAAAAATGCTGGTGTTGACTGCAACGTCCTGTAAGGGATATGAAACTTTAAAAAAATAACGCGCTGCCCAAGCAAAATTTCGAGGTTAAAATCTACCCTAAATATCTCAGGATCCTCGCCGGTGCTACGGAGTTCAAGCACTGAGGTGAGATTCTCCAGACTGAGGCTTGAGTTAGGAGCAGAACGGAGCACTTATGGGTTACACCCGTGTGCCGCGATGTTGATCTGACGACTATACTAAAACACTGATAAAATGTTTGACCTCATGTACTCTCTTACCCAATTTTAGGTTTGGTTATAACTGCTTCGATATGACCCCAGAGTACTGACTGGCCTAAGGTACGTCAACGGTCTGTACACGGTCCTGTCTGTTACAGATGCTTACCTATCCCATTTTGAGACTTTAAGGAGAAACTTGAAAACCAAAGCTTATATCCGCACTCATAGATGAATCTGGCACTTACAACACAGATTTCCTCTTTAGCTCACCCTGCTATGAATGCCAATCACTACCAATGTACGTGTCTCTTAGTTCGTGAGCAACAACTGTGTACAAATACATCAATATGTAAGTTTCCAAGAAGAAAAACGCCATTATTGTACAATACACAGCACTTATAGTCTATGTGTCGAAGGGGTTACTGATGCAATTCGAAAACACCTGTGGGCGATTTGGAAGCAGACGTCTTGCATTGGGTTTCATACAATAGTATGAATGCCGGTGGTTTAGAAAGCAGTGTTAAACTAGTGGACCTTTGACATTAACTCTATAGTTCGAACATTCGATTTCTCGGGGGATCTCAAGATGCTCATTGTAACTTGTTTACTTCTACTAGAGGAAATTAGACACCTCTAGCGCTAGAATATAGAGTAACCACTGAACAAGGGGTTTTCTACTAGTCCATTAGCGCAATAAGTAACATTTTGCAAATAATCAAGCAACAGCTACTCTTCTCAATGATTACCCTTGCGTATGGTTTCCTTTTGTTCCCCCATTCCTACTACTGTTTCTATCCCGTTGCTTTAAGTTTCTTCTTCCTTTCGTCTCTAATCTTGACGTTTGTAATTCCACAATTTTGTTTTTCTCCTTAAAACATGAAGACGTAGAATTGAGTCTTGTATATATTCCTGTTTTTGAAAAAACAAACAACTGACTTTTCTTTTGATTTATTTAGTTGTTTCGGGATTAGAGGTTTAAAGATTGAGCACAACCCACTACTGGCAACGCTGATCGTTTTCCGGTACGAAACTAACTGCTTGCCCACGTTAGATTGGAAGCACTAGACTGGAGTTTAGCTCTCGTTGAGCTCGTCAGCAGTACATATCCCTGACGGGACACGGGATCGAACTCCGGATCACTAGCGACGGGACTCACTCTAGACATGACCAAATCATCACACTAGAATGTCATAACGTCTGACGTTGTGACATTCTAGTGTGATGATTTGAACTAGTGTGATGATTTGAACTAGTGTGATGATTTGAACTAGTGTGATGATTTGGTCATGTCTAGTGTCAGCCACGTGATCAAGTTGTTGCACACCCGCTTCACACGCCAGTGATCCGGACTTTCATTTTAATATTGCTCTATTCCTTCTGTATGTAACACTTTCGTCATCATATGATTCAGTTTCTGTCGACGAAGTTTGGTACAATGATGGCCTTTTCGACATCAAAATATTCACGTCAATCGATTCTTCTTCATCACTGGTAATAGAGCTAACTTCCGGCACAACTACAATTACATGGCTAGTTTTTCTCTTTATGTACTTTATCAGTCATGTTCAATGAAACACTCTACTTAGCCATTGTCGACCAAGAAAAGACATTTGATAGAGTAGATAGAAACAAGTTGTTGGAAACCCTTAAACAATATGGAGTGAGTACACATCTAACAAACCTATGTAGAAGATTATGCAACAACAGTGGATGCATAGTTACAGCAACTGGAGGACACTCAGAACCTTTCACCATAAGATCTGGAGTACGACAAGGTTGTGTCCTGTCCCCTCTCTTGTTCATGTTGTTTGTCCATCAAGAATGATGATGACCATTCATTTCATCCAGTGGGGTTGAAAGTATGGAGCCGTGAGTTCTAAGATGGCTGATAAGGCCTATTTTGGCTCGAAATGTTTCGCAGTTCTGTTCCTGACATTTCTCTTGCAGCTCTTTTCTGAAACACATTGACTCTCAGGAAGAAGACCTTGATCGAGATGGGCCGTGAGGCAATTGAGAAGAAATCTGACGAGTATCTTCACTGCAATTGAAAGCAAGGAGATGCCTCAGTGGTTGTCACATGATTGGCGGTGTCCTTTACGTTTGCAAAGGTGGACTATTGACGCGTCCTTGAAATCTTGTGGCATGGTCTTGTTCACCCATATGTTTGTAAAGACTTGGTGAAGCTGCTCTGTTAGGACCGGCCCACCTGCCTTGTATATCTCTGCTGGGATGGAGTCAGGACCAGGCGCCTTGCCGCTGGAGAGTTGCTGGATGGCTTTGTTTACATCCACTATGGTTGGCAGGTCATCAAGTGTGTCATTGGTGGGAACTTGAGGAAGGCAATTGATGGTTTCATCATCGAAGAAGGAAGTTGCATTTAAGATGTTGCTGAAATGCTCTGCCCAGAGTTGGAGGACTTCTTTCTTATCGGTGACCAATGTTCCCCCATCTGCACTGAGGATGGGACCTTTGCCTGGTGATGTAGGACCATAGACCTCTTTCAGCTAGTCGTAGAAGTTTTTCTATCATGTCTGTCAGCAAAGCTTTGAATTTCATCAGCTTTGCTGCTCAGCCAGGAGTCCCGCATGTGTCAAAGTTTCTGCTGCACTACTCTCTGAATGTTCTTGAAGACATCTTTTTTTGTGTTGATCGGGTCATTCAAATGTGCCTTGAGGAGAAGATGGTTCTCGGCCAGCAATTGGTTGATGTCTTCAGAATTTTCATCAAACCAGTCCTTATGCTTTCGGGGAATTTGGCCCCAGGCTTTCCATAGCCGTGTTGTAAATTATGTCCTTTTGGGCTCTCCACTCTGTTTCTGTATCCTGTGTAGCTGCAGCATTGGGCTTGAGGCGCTCTTCCAGCATATTTTCAAACGACAGCCATATTTTCTTGCTGTTTAGGCGGGTGACATTTTTTTTTTTTTTTTGCAATTTTACCCCTTGAGGACGCCGTGATGGTTTAATGCGTATGTTTATTTTCGAGATAATGAGACGATGGTCTGTTCAACATTCGGCACCACACATGGATTTTGTCACCTGAACGTCTTGTCTGTCGCTCCTCCTGACGATGACATAGTCAATGAGGTGTCAGTGTTTTGCGCGAGGGTGCATCCATGATGTCCTATTTCTCATGGGAAGACGGAAAATTGTGTTGGTAATCAGGAGATCGTAACACCAAAATCACAATATACAAAACACTGATCAGACCAGTTGTGCTGTATGGATCTGAAACCTTGAGTACAACGAAAGGAGATGAATGAAGCCTTGTTACAAACCTTTGAGAACAAAATTTTAAGACGCATCTTTGGACCCATTAGGGATACACAAAGTGGAGAGTGGAAAAGAAGAAGTAACAAAGACATTTATGATCTGTTTAGGTCCCCGCTAATCACTGGTATCATGAAGGCTAATAGACTACAATGGCTGGTGCATATAGAAATAATGGAAGATAATAGGGAAACAAAACTCGCTTACACTCAGGAAATAAATGACCGTAGACCCCGAGGTAGACCAAGAAGACGGTGGAGAGATAATACATATACAGACTTACAAGCACTTGGAATCAACGACTGGCAAGAGAGGGTCCACCAGAGAGACGAATGGAGACGGATTGTATCTGCAGCAAAGAACCTCAATGGCTCGGAACGCTGAAGAAGAAGAAGAATCAGGAGATCGTGTTCGGCACATGTCTGAAGGAGCAGGAGTCCATTGCTGTTAAAATTTCCGACTCCGTGCTTTCCAATAATGCCACTCCAAGAGGTGGTGTCAGTGCCTACTCTGGCATTTAAATCCCCAAGGAGTATAAGTTTGTCTCCTTTGGGAACAGATGTTAATACGTTGTGCAGGTCCTCATAAATCTTGCTCTTGATATCATCTTCATTGGTCATAGTTGGTGCGTAGACACTCACAGAGGTTGCATGCTTCCTTCCATTCAGCAGAGGCAACTTAATGGTCATGAGCCTGTCATTTATAGCCTTTGGAAATCCATCTAATTTGCCGACCAGGGCCGAATTAATGGCAAATCCCACACCGGATTGGCGTCTTTCCTCGCGTTTCCTTCCACTCCAGAAATATGTGTAGTCGGCACCTATTTCACAGATGTGGCCTTCTTCTGCAAGTGGTGACTCACTCAAGGCTGCAATGTCGATGTTGTACCTGTCCAGCTCTCTCCCAATCAGTGCTGTTCGTCTCTCTGGACCCGACGCGCCGTCTCTGTCACGTAGGGTGCGTACATTTTAAGTTCCGATTGTTAAGGGAATATGGTTTGCTCTGTTAGCTTTACCTGTTTTTTCTTCCGGTACAATGGCGGCGACGTGACGCATCTATTCTTCTGGATGACGCTGTTTTAATGTTTATCCTGTGGATTATGTAGTGTTATTTCGTTTTCGTTTATTGGAAGTGTTCAAAAGAAGCCACGGAAGGCAGTTTGTGGATGAAATTTTTAGGGCAGCCGACAGATATTGTTTGGTTATGGTCTCAAGTTTCACAACGGCAGGCAGAGGAGCTCTCTCGAGTCAATGACTGCGGTCAAATGACCAGTACGGTTACAGCCATAGAAGAAAGCAACGGCAAACTACCTCTTTAAAAGTGCCTAGAACATTATGATTCGCCTAAAGATCGATCATCGCAAGACAAGTACAGAGATGTTAAATTAGCAACATGGAACGTTAGGACGTTAAACGACGACGAAAAATTAGAGAACATAAAACAAGAAATTGACAGAGACAAAATTAATATTCTAGGGATGTGCGAAACGAGATGGACAGGAGCAGGCATCAAGATAGATGAACATTTTAAGATTATTTATTCTGGAGGTGAAGACCGACAAAGGGGAGTGGCTTTTATTTTGGACCGGAAAACATCAAAATCTTTTCAAGGATATTGGGCCGTGTTGGACAGAGTTCTACTAGTTAAATTAAGTGGTAGGCCTTGTGGCATAAATATTATTCAAGTATATGCCCCAAAAGGAGAATCCAGTGAAGATAGTGTAGAGGAATTTTATAATAACATAGAGACTGCCTTAAATAAATGTAAACATTCAGGAATAAACATCATAATAGGAGACTTCAATGCAAAAGTAGGAAATCAAGGTGATAGATACACAGTAGGAAACTATTGTTTAGGTGAGAGAAAAGAAAGAGGATACAGACTCGTAGAGATAAGATCAGAAATGAAGAAATCAGGTCTACAATTGGGGTTATAACTGCACCAGATTTTATTAGAAGGCAGCAAGTCAAATGGTTTGGCCATGCAAGTAGGTAACCAACTAACAGTATACCACAACATGCAATGATGTACAAACCAGAGGGAAGCAGCGGAAGAGGCCGACCACGTAAATTACGGACACAGGGAATAACAGAGTACATGGGAATAATGATACATGAAGCCCAAAAGCGGGCACTCTCCCGAAGTTTTTACTTCCCTCGAAACCGCAAGGTATAAGAGGAACATGATTAGATGAGATGAAATGAGTACTTTACTATTTGTTTTTCTACTCGACGATCCATCGAAAATACTGTATTTTTATAAAGAAGATCATTTATACTCGTTGGCAGAGTTTCTTCTTTTGAGGAGCCATATTATTCCGGTTCCACTGTGACATCATACATTGGTTCCGCATGGTTAGTTGTCTAAGTTTGGATCTCTTGTTCCATTTTCGAACTGCACAAAGTATTGTCTACTGTGTCTTCTTTGTCACTTTTCTATGGCACAGTATACATTAGCTGTCTGATTTCGAACCAGCTCTCTAAGGACTTGGCATCTTCACTGTTAGATGGCCATGCCCATTGTCTCTTCTTACATCTTCTCTCAGATACGTGACTGCGCACCTTCAGGTAATCACCAATCTCTGGTAATTCATTGTTGTATTTCACCACACGTCTCTGTGCCTCAGTCACTTCTGGTTTTGCCTGAACGCAGTTAACAGCTCCAAATAACATGATTACACTGTCTGTCAGTATCTGACTGCCTTCTGTTAACGTTGTTCAAGCTGTAGTACCTGTTATTTATTTATTCCCCAGGTTTCACTATTGAAAGTTTGCTTCTTTAGCTTGTCAACTAGATTTGGAGCTTTATGTAATGTCACTTTTAAGTTGCCTAATAAACTTGTCATAAACTTCAGGCCTCAAGGTTCTCTTCACATTGTTACATATGTTCTTGTCATAATTTACATTTAGTAATACCATAACAGCCGGTCTCCCTGGTCGAGGAGTTAGCAGCTTTCTCCGTAACCCCGAATACTCTCGTGACTGACTTGAGCGCACGGGAATTGGAAGCGTTCGAGTCGCGCCAATGACTTATGAGAGTATGGAGCCGGTCGCTCAGAGAGCAATGGCAAACTACTGAGCGTAATCTTGCCAAGAAATCAACAATCAGCTGAAAGATGCTGATGTTGACAGCGGTGTCCTGTAAAGGTATTGAAAAACATTAATTTTAATACCATAACAATATTCCAACCATCCATCATGTGCCATGTCGATAAGTGTGGGCGGTCATGTTCTTCCATCTCACTCGATCACCAGAGTCGTGAATCAGCTCTGTGTTCCTTCTCGACCATGCCACGTGGCCAAGCCATCCAGGTATTTACTTCTCGGTCTTCCCCTTGGTCTCTTCCCTTCGATCTTGCCAGTCGTCACCAAGTTCTCCAATTAATTTCTTCTCATAACATGCCCCAAAAATTTTGACTGTCTACGTCTAATGTCTCTAATCAGTTTACGATCTTCATTTGTTCATTGGTTTTTCTGTCTGTCCATTGTATTCTTTGCACTTTCCTCAGAAACCATATTTCCACAGCCATCAGCTGTTTTTCAACTTGACTGCTTATTGTCCACGCTTCACATCCAAACAGAAGTATAGGTTCTTTGTAGCACTTCAACACTCTTTTTCTCGTTTCAATTGATATCTTTTTATTGGTCAGTATGTATTTCATCTTGCAAAAGGCTACCTTTGCAATAGCAATACTTGTTCTAATCTCTTCAAGGCATCTTCCAACAGATGTTATGACTGTTGCAAGATAAATGTATCGATTCACTTGCTTAAGAATATGCCCATTTACTCGTATATCACATTGTGGTATTTCCTTCTTCCCAGGGACGACCACATTGAGGGTAAAGTTAAAGAAAGTCAAGTATACAGCAGGAAACCCTAAATATGACTTGTGCAAATTGAAAACTGACAAAGAAATACAAGATAATTTTAACATAGAAGTAAAGAACAAATTTGATATATTGTCTGATCTAGAGATCCTATTTCAAGATGTAGATGATCAATGGGAAATGATGAAGAATTCAATCAGTTGTGCAGCAGAAAAAACTATTCCAAAAGTAAAGAAAGTGGGTCGTAAAACATGGATGATTGAAGAAATTTTACAACTAATGGAAACAAGAAGACAGAACAAAAATAATCCTGCCAAATATGAAGAAATTCACAGAAAAGTCAGAACCTTATGTAAGGAGGCAAAAGAAACATGGCTTGAGAAAAATTGCAGAGAAATTGAAAAACAACACAACAGTAACAATGCGAAACTAATGCACAAAAGAATTCAGGAGCTTACTAATCAAAGAACACGTACATCAGCAGGCTGCCTAAAGACAAAAGATGGAAGAGTCATAATAGAAAAAGATCATATCTTACATGAATGGTCAGATTACGTGAAAAACCTTTATGACGATAACAGAGACGAACAGTATAATGTTCAAAATAATAATGAAGGACCAGCAATTTTGAAGATGGAGGTTCAGAATGCTCTTAACCACATGAAATCTGGCAAGACCCCCGGTTCAGACAGCGTCACAACAGAAATGATTAATGCTTTAGAAGAATATGGAATAGATAAAGTTACCAGTCTGCTTAATACAATATGTGATACTGGAAATATACCTCAGGAGTTATCTAATTCTGTATTTATTGCAATCCCAATGAAATCGGGAGCCTTGGAATGTGATCAACATCAAACAATTAGTATAATGAGTCACATCACAAAGATTTTGCTAAGAATTATCATGAAAAGAGTTAGGAGGAAAATACAACCTGAACTAGGAGAAGAACAATGTGGGTTTGTGGAAGGCAAGGGTACAGTAAATGCTGTGTATATACTGAGAACCATAATCGAACGTTCTATAGAAGTAAACAAAGATCTACACCTTTGCTTTATTGACTACACAAAGGCTTTTGATAAAGTGAGACATGTCAACATGATAAGGATGCTTGAAGATCTACAAATTGATGGAAAAGATCTTAGACTTGTAAAAAACATATATTGGAAACAACAAGCTGCCATAAGAGTTGATAATGAAGTAAGCCAATATCAGCCTATTAAAAGGGGTGTGAGACAGGGATGTGTAATGTCTCCAGATCTGTTTTCCCTGTACAGTGAAAGTATTTTCAGAAATATTGAAGATTTGGAAGGAATCAACATTGGGGGACGATGCATCAATAACATTAGATATGCAGATGATACAGTCTTGATTGCAGACAATGAACAGGACCTGCAAAATTTAGTAGATGCGATTGTTACACACAGTGAACAACTAGGGTTAGAATTAAATTGTAAAAAGACACAGATTATGGTCGTCACTAGGAAGGACGTAATACCACAATGTAATATACAAGTAAATGGGAATATTCTTCAACAAGTGAGTAGGTACAATTATCTCGGAACAGTAATAACATCTGATGGGAGATGCCTTGAAGAGATTAGAACAAGAATCGCCATGGCAAAAGTAGCCTTTAGCAAGATGAAAAACATATTGACCAATAAAAAGATGTCAATTGAAACGAGAGAAAGAGTGTTGAGATGCTACATAGAACCTGTACTTTTATGTGGATGTGAAGCGTGGACAATGAGCAGTCAGGCTGAAAAACATCTGATAGCTGTAGAGATGTGGTTTTTGAGGAAAATGCAAAGAATACCATGGACAGCCAGAAAGACCAATGAACAAGTCCTTCAAGAAACAAATGAAGATCGTAAATTGATTAGAGAAATTAGTCGTAGACAGTCAACATTCTTTGGGCATGTAATGAGAAGAAATGGATTGGAGAATTTGGTGACAACTGGTAAGATCGAGGGGAACAGACCAAGGGGAAGACCTAGAAGCAAGTACCTGGATGGCTTGGCCTTGTGGCATGGTCGAGACAGAAACACGGAGCTGGTTCATGACTCTGGTGATCGAGTGAGATGGCAGAACATTACCGCCCACGCTTACCGGCATGGCACATGAAGGATGGATGGAGTGACGACCATAATCTGGGTCTTCTTAATATTCAGTTCTAACCCTAGTTGTTCACTATGTGCAATAACCGCATCTACTAAATTTTGCAGGTCCTGTTCATTGTCTGCAATCAAGACTGTATCATCTGCATGTCTAATGTTATTGATGTGGGTGTGAGTGTGGGTGGGTAGATGGAAGATGTATGTGTTGATGAGTGAATGAGGGATGTGTGGGTGTTAGTGATTGGGGGATAAGTACGTGTGTGGGGGAATGAGTGTTTGGGTGGGAGATGTGTGTGTGTGGATTGGGTGTGCGCGGATGGGAGGTGTGTGTTTGTGAATGGGGGATGTGTTGGTGGGTGGGGATTTGTGTGAGGGATGTGTGTGTGGGTGGGGAGATGTGTGTGTGGGTGGGGATGTGTGTATATATGGGTAGGGGTGTGTGGTTAAGGGATGTGTGGCTGGGGGATATGGGGTGGGTAGAGGATGTGTGGGTGGGTGATTGTATATGGGTAATTGTGTGTGGTTAAGGGATGTGTTGTTAAGGGATGGGTGGGTGGAGGGTGTGTGGATGGGTAGAGGATATGTGGGTGCGTGAGGGTGTGTAGGTTAGGAGATGGTGGGGATGTTCGGGATCTGTGAGTGGGCTGGGGGAGATGGGAGATCATGTGAGTGGGTGCGAAATTTGTGTGTGGGTAGGTGCGGGATATGTGAGATGACGGGGAGATGTGTGTGTGCGTGGGATTTGTGTGATTGAGGGATGGGTGGGTGGTTGTTGGTGGGTAATGGGACGGGTCGAGGATATGTGAGTGGGTGGTGAGATGTGTGTGGGTGGGGGATGTGTGGGTTGGGGAATGTATGTGTGCTTAGGGTGTTGGTGGATGGGATGTGTGGTTGGTAGGAGTGTGTGTGGGTGGGGAGATGTGTAGGTGTGGGGATGTGGTGGATGGGTGGGGGAATGTATGTTTGCTTGGGGGTGTGTGTGGTTTGGTGGGAGATGTGTGGGTGAATGGGGGATGTTTGGGTTGGTGGTGGATGTGTCTCATAACATGGTAATATGCATTGTTTATGTTTATAAAATTCATTTGACAATGTTTTTCCTATGCACTATTGATGAACGAAAGATGAGTGATTGGAAGGGCCGAATGTCATTATTATTCTGATGATCATATTGTTCTTCTCTTGTATCTCATACAGGTCTTTCCCATAATCTGACCACGCATGTAACATCTGATCTTTTTCTATTATGATTTTGCCATTTTTGGTTTTTAGGCAACCCGCTGATGTGCTAGTTCTTTTGTTAGTGATGTCATTAATTATGTTGTGCATTAATTTGGTATTCCGGGTGTTGTGTTGGTGTTCAATTTCCTTGCAACTTTCTTCAAGCCATGGTTCTTTTACCTCTTTGCATAGCTTCCTAATTTTCCTGTGAATCCCTTCATATTTTTCCTTGTTATTTTTGTTATTTCTTCTTACTTCCATGGGTTTTAAGATGTCTTCCGTCATCCATTTATTGCGTCCTCTTCCGTCATCCATTTCTTGCGTCCTATTATCTTTATTTTTGGGATGGTCTTTTCTGCAGTTTGGTTGACTGATTTCTTTAATATTTCCCATTGGTCACTGGCGTCTTGAAATAATATTTCCATATCGGACAATGCATAGAATCTGTTCTTTATCTCTACGTTGAATTTATTTTTTATTTCCACACTCTTCAGTGCCTTTAGATGAAATTTTGTGTTTCTTGGTGGTGAATATTTGACTTTCTTTAATTTTATATGTAAATTGCTTAAGATTAATCTATGGTCGCTGTAGCAGTCTGCACATGGTATAGTTTTTGCGACTTTTAAGGCATTTCGAAATCTTCTGTTGATAAGAATGTAATCAGTCTGATTTCTGATCTTATGATGATCTCAGGACTCCTGCATGTCCATGATCTCCTTGAGTGCTGTTGATATCAGGTGTTTCCAATAATCAAATCATGCTCTATTGCCTACTGTACAAGTCTGCAACCTCATTCATTATGTTCCCCTAGTCCATACTTGCCTACTTTGCATCTGTCCTGTTGATTTCCAACTTTGGCATTCAAGTCACCCATTAAGATATTTACTTCAGAATTCTTGCATTTCTTGAAGGCTTTCTCTAAATCATTATAAAATTCATCAATGCAGTCATCACTATTGTCTGTTGTTGGTGCATAAACTTGTATGACGTTGACATCAAAAGGTTTTCCACTCAACTTCACCAATAATACTCTGTCTGATACAGTCAATATCCTTTGATCGATTTTGCTCTCTCTGTATCCATTATAATTGCTACTCCTCGCTGTTGTTTCTTTCCACCAGAATAGATTATTGTATATTCTTCAGATGTTATAATTCCCATTCCTGTCCATCTGGTCTCTCATATACCAAAGAGGTTAATATTTAATCTTCTCATTTCATTCTTAGTGTTATTAAATTTTCCATCCCCACTCATAGTTCTTACATTCCAAGTTCCTACTTTCAACGTTGATACTCTTTTGCACTCAGTCGCCTGATGACTGTCTGGAGTCATCTGGTGAACATGACTACCCCTACCCGGCGAGGCTGCTCCTATGGAGCACCCATTTACGCCGTTTCTCTGATGATCGATAAGACTGCAGTACATGATATTCGTGGCATCTGTAAAGAAGGTAGTTTACCATTGCTTTCCTTCCTAGCAGTGACCATACTGGTCGATGACCGTAGCCATTGTCTCCCAAAAATGAGATCCTCTGTCTACTGCGGTGAAGCTGGAGACCATAACCTACAACTATCTGTTGGCTGCTCTTCAACTTCATCCATCACCTGCACACATGGCTTCACGTAACCCTGATCGGGGGGCTAAACGGGTACTCCACCTTGCCCAAGGGTGTCCGGAATCTACAAAAATACTCATACACATACAATGTTAACTTTCACCTAATTAACTACTTATCTAAAGCAGACTCGTCTTGAATTGATCTACAAGTTGAACTTTTCTCACAAAACTGTGGCTGCTGGGCTCGTGTGTTGCGCTGTTGTAATTCAGGACGACAAGGAATTGACGTCTTGTTGTTGAATTTCTGTAGTTATGTTCGTTGTTCTCAGAACTGCTAAAGTTCTGTACTTTATGAATTGGGTAAACAAACAACTTTTATGTATAGCACAGTTCATAAACAGTTCACAAGTTTCCGTCTGGCACTGCAGGATCAAAACACAGGTTTGGATTATCTAGTCTCTGGACGTCTAAATTTTATGGATAGAAATAGCGGCTACTCTAACCCCGCTCAAATATCATGTAATTTACTTCCCTTCTTAACTGGTTTCTCTATTACTTAATGAAGAACATGAAGTACATTGATAAATTATTGTGAGCTGTCACTTGCTTTGAATCAACAACTGTAGTTATTTGTAATCAGGCTTTGGTGTAACTGATGTCTCTTCACTGATCGCAGTGTGTCTGACTCGTAAGTGAAACAGTTTGTGATTATTTTCAAAAATGAGACACCTCATCTCCTGAAGATAAGTGTCAGCTTTCGCCACACTGCCGGCTGGCGGAGTCTCAAGTGGGCTGGAGCAATGGTGAGCCTGTTTGTTAAGATATGTTGTTTCTTCTTGCGAAATTGTCTTGAAAAGTGTTTGCACTTGTGAATTGGCATAGCCAACTTGTGTCTATTGTTGCTGGATGTGGTTCAAGACCATACATAACAGCATCAAATCTGACTCTCTGTTGTGATTCTTAGCCAGGTCACGGCACCAAATCTGCATCCTCACCTGTTACACAGTGGATGGACTAGTTCTGTTCATGCACACAATGAGTCACTACACATGGTAGACAACAAAACGTTAGGATAGAAGTCGATCTCAATAAAGGCCACTCGGTCACTGACTGTCATGGTCTTAAATTATATAGACATTTGGCTCGCTCTCTCAGAACAGTGGATGAAACAATCATACACTCTCAATGATTGGACTCTCATACACGGTCACGTGAAGTAAACATTTTATTCACGTGAAGTATTTACATTAAATATATACGTGAATAGTTGCGCGCTTAACTCTGCGCACCGTTTACATGATCACATTTCACCTTGCCTGTTAGAAAATGTGTTTTGATATATGCCCATGCCACCGGGTACTTTTCAATGTTGCCTGAAGATGTTGTACAGGGAACGAATTTTCCTGTGTAATCTGATGGGTGTAAAAAGTTCTTTCTTAAACCAATAAGCGTGCTGCCGCTATCCCTTAATACACTAGCTACTTTTCTGTTGACATATCCCTGATGAATATTTAGTTTTCCTTTCGAATCTACAACTAAATTTGCTTTTTCGTTTGTTATTGGAACAGAATGTCTACATGCTAGAACACCATCCTCGTGGAACTGGTTGCAAGTTGTACATTTATCAAGGTGGAACACGTCCATATTTTCAGCTGCATGTGCTGGTTGTTGACTTTCTTCATGTTCTTCCTCAGAGGATGAACTATCAAACATTGCTGCATTAGCTTTTCTTGTCATTTGTTTACCTTTACATGGATTACGCCAGTGACCGTAAGCTTTACAAAGAAAGCATTTAGTTAATCGTTTACTGTTCTTTCGTTCACTGTTTTGTTTATCTATAAAATTGTGTAGGTATGTAAGATATCCTGGGTTTCTATCACACATGCGATTTTCTTTGTAATTATGTTTACAGTATTTACACTGGTCATCATCATCATCAAGTGCAGTGCCGGCTGGCGTAGGCGTTCATGGCTCTCCATAGATCTCGGTCTTTGGTTTCTGGATCAACTCTGGTGCTGATATTCCTCCATGCCACCGTCTCAATCCATCCAGCATCACTTCTCTTGGTCTACCTCTGCCTCTCTTCCCCTCGATCTTTCCAGTTGTTACGATGTTCTCCAATGCCTCTCTTCTCATCACGTGACCGAAGAAAGATGTTTGTCTCTGTCTTAATGTTGTATATAATGATCTAGTTTCATTAGCCTGTTTCAGGCACTCGTCGTTAGTTACTCTGGCAGTCCAAGGAATTCGCAACATTCGTCTCAGGAACCACATCTCTGTTGCTTCTAATTTCTTCTTAATTTGTTCACTTACGTTCCAAGATTCACTGCCATACAGCAAAACTGGTTCTACATAGCATTTCAGCACTCTCTTTCTTACATTCAGTGATAGTGACTTATTGCATAAGATACTCTTCATTTTCTTAAAAGCGGCTTTTGCCTGCCCTATTCTACTCCTAATCTCTGTTGTACATCTTCCATCTGATGTTATAAATGCCCCTAGGTATCTAAAATTATCAACTTGGTTAAGGATTTTCCCTTCTATTTCTATGTCACATTTTGGTGTCACCATTTTCTTTGATATTACCATTGTTACTGTTTTCTTGATATTCAAGGAGAGTCCTTTCCTTGCACTCTCTGTTACTACAACGTCTAATAATTGTTGTAGGTCTGTTGAATTATCCGCCACCAATACTGTGTCATCTGCATAGCGTATATTATTTATATTATAACCTCCAACTAGTATTCCTGGCATCTCTTTGATCTCTCTCATTATTACTTCGCTATACAGGGAGAAAAGATCTGGTGACAAGACACACCCTTGTCGTACTCCTAGCTTTATCTGTTCGTAACTACCCTCTTTATTTCCCATTTTAATTGCTGCTACTTGGTTCCAGTAAACATTATAAGGCATTTGATAAAGTAAAACATGATGAACTGATTAAAATAATGGAAGATATCAACATTGATGGAAAAGATTTAAGAATAATAAAGAATCATCTGTCTCTTTCAGAATATTAGCAAAGCAATCTTTATTGGCTGAATAATAAGCTGACCCACGTTTATCTATCTGTTGTACTGTTTCACACTCACATTCTTGCAAACATCGTGAAAAAGGTAATGGTAGTGAGGATAAGATCTTATCTCTCAAAATTAGGTCTTTTAAACGTTCAATATCCTTGTTCACTTTAGCTGCTGATAGACATTTATTGAAAACATTTTGAACTTGAGAGGTGTAATCCAAGAACGTTTGTGATGGTTTTGGAGATAATTTCGAAAATTGTTCTTTATAACCTGCTTCATCTAAAAGAAAATGTTTCATTATTTTGGTTTTGATATAATCATAGTCTGTTCTTAGCTTATCAGGAATGTTGTCTATGACTTTTAATGGTTCTCCTGACAGACTTTTCATATATATCATATTCCATTCTGAAACTGGTACTTAGTAATGTTTTAAAATGAACTCGAAATTCTGGGTCCACGCTGATATGCAGTCCCAAGTAGTGAAATTTTTGACAATACCTTGCTATTTCTTATACTGGTGTTCTTTTTTTTCTGCTTTTCTACTTTCTTTTTTAGTATCAGCTTTGATTTCTTGTTGTCTCAAGTTGAAGTGCATTTCAAGTGCTTTTATTTTATTTTGTGCATTGATTTCTAGTTCGGCTTTTCTTAGCTCTGCTTCTGCCTGTTTATTCTTAGTATCTAACTCAGCCTGTTTATTCTTAGCCTCTAACGCAGCTTTCTTTAGCTCTCTTTCTGCTGCCCTTTTGTTTCTCTATCTCTAGCTTTCTGTTCCAGTTGGACATGTTCGGTATATTTTGTCTCACTCCATTTAGTTAACTTTTCTCCCGTTAATCCTAATTTTACGCCCTACTTTATGAAGTCGTGTCAAGTAGCCATGATAGTTGAAAAATTGTATTACAATGGCACTCAAAATCACCAAAAATAAAATTACAGTATGCAATCACTTATACGTAATCAAATATAATATGTATACACAATTTACAATAGTGGGGAAAAATACAGGGTGAGCCTGATCTCTCACAAAACTATATAAGAACAAAAGATACTTAGCTGCCGATGGAGTTCGGAGCTTTCGAAGTCTGCACCAAAATTGGGGTGTCTGTAATTTAAGGCCAGGAAAAACAATTCAGCTTGGCTGTAATACTCGATGACAACTCTGTATGCTGGGGAAAGAAAAATGTTAATCGTTGTCCGAATTTGGGGTTTATGCGTGGTCGACTAATTGTGTATAGGTTTGTATGCAGTCAAGTATGGAGGTAAGTTTGTACTGTCGCCACTGTCGGTCATTGGAATAATAGAGGTCTTTGTATGTTAAAAGTACTTGCAAGTGAGATTTAATGGTTAAGGCTGATCTTGCTCACTTTCGCTCAGAATTATATATGTGCAACATTCAATTTTTCATATATTTCACAATTTACATAATAGTGATACACATCATTGCTCAACACACGTTCATATGCTTCTAAACTAGATGAAATCTTTAAATCTTCACGTTCTCTCTCTATTTCACATGTGTTTCGTTCACAAGCCGGACAAGCTATCCACATTCACTCTCCTATACATATGGTTCAAACACGGACGAGCTACCCCGTTCACTCTTTTATATATCTGGTTCAAAATCGGACGAGATCCTCACGTTCATTCTTTTATATATCTGGTTCAAAACCGGACGAACCCCCACGTTCATTTCCTGTCATGGACTTAAATTACTTAAATATGGACATTTGGCTCGCTCTCTCAGAACAGGGGATGAAACAATCATACACTCTCAATGATTGGACTCTCACACACGGTCACGTGAAGTAAACCTTTTATTCACTGAAGTATTTACATTAAGTACATACGTGAATAGTTGCGCACTTAACTCTGCGCACCGCGTGCAAGATCACAATATAAAGTATATACATTACACATCTTATATTAATACAACATGTCTCTCTCTCTCTCTCTCTCTCTCTCTCTCTCTCTCTCTCTCTCTCTCTCTCTCTCTCTCACTGTCACAGCTTAAACACATTCCACTCTACTAGTCAGCCACGCTATTTCACACCAGTCAGAGAATACAAGCACAACTCTGTCTGTCCGTCCTGTCTCGCTGTCCTCAACCCGTCTGCCGGACACAGGTATTCTTGGTCAGATCTTGCCTTCTCACCATTCTTGCGTCCCGTGTATCACGAGGACCACTGGGCCTCAATTGCGATGTGGCTAGCCTGCACTCGGTGACACCTTGCTGCCGTTGTGTTTACTGTCGTAAGTTGTCTTTCACCTACAGGCTATGGAGATCCTGACACTGACATTTAGTAAAAGTATAACCACCGTCGTTTATGATGCCTAAATGTTTATTAATATAACCGAAAGTTTGGTATGACTTTGTCCTTCTGCTACCATAATTATAGCCATTGTGTTATTAAGCTTACGTATGCCACATTGCTATATTTGCGAATGGATCCGTGGTCATATAATTTTATATTTCTACTATTTGTTTTGCTGGTTCTGGCTACTATCCGCGTCGTTGAATCCTCGGCCACTCTTTCCATTCCTCCACTGCCCACTCTTGGTTCCCTCTCTCACCTACATGCCGTAGTCTTGTTTCTGCTCAATCCTTGTCTTATTTCAGAGGCCTGGGGAGCTACAGACCAGGAAAAGATACCTGGTCAAATGCAGTCACTTTTGCCTTTGACGTTTATGAGGGGTTCTAGAGTAGACAGGAAACGATGGCGGCAGCGCTTGATCTCGAGGATGCGTACAATAGAGTTCGATATGATATTTTGATGACCGCACTGATGGAGAAGGGGGTCAATCCCGGGTTGGTGAACTGGATAGCAGCCGTCCTGCTTTTTCGTCGGGTTGCTCTCCGTCTGGGTGCATGGACCTCAGAGCCACATATTTTAACCCTGGGACTGCCACGGGATCTGCAATCTCACCGATTCTCTTTAACGTGTATTCGAGCAAGATTGCAAACCTAGAAGCACCAGGAGTTGGTAGGTTACTAACATTTGCAGATGATATTCTTGCATATAGGCAGGGGAGAGACATGCAACAAGCAGCCCAGGAGCTTCAGGCGACAGTAGACAAGGTGATTGATTGGTGCACTGAAATGAGTGCTGTCATCCACCCTGACAAGGCGGCTGTTTTGTGATGCTCTCTGGACAATAGGATTGTGAGAACTGATGTTCTAAGCCTCACGATAGATGGTAGAAGCATCGACAGAGAGAACAAACTTAAGTATCTGGGAATCACATTTAACAGGAGTCTGTCCTTCCAGGACAATGTGGAGACGGTTGTGAAAAGATCTCAAAGGGGACTCAATGCACTTAAAACTATGGCTGCAATGGACACAGAGCAGAGAATGCTCTTCACACTATACCAGCACTTGATCCTCTCAGTGATTGATTATGGACTCGGACTGCTCACTGTCTCAAAGAGTCAGCTGGTGAAATTAGAGCGCATACAGAACGAAGCTATACGGGTCATTCTGGGATGCACCAAAGACACCCAAGTATTGTATATGCGTTACATCCTTGGTCTGCCGACTGTTGCTGGTAGGCACAAGATGATGCAGGCGAAAGCATACCTCAGAGTAGCTGCAGACACAGATCACCCGTTGCATGAGGCGCTGGAGTAAGTTAAGGGTCAGAGACTGATAAGAGGGAAATCATGGATGGCTCAGGCGGAGGATACGATCAGACGTGTGTGCATCTTGGAGAACATTAGGCGAGGAGAGGAGTGGGTCAGAGTGCCAGCGGAGCAGTCCGACTTTTGCAGATTTATAATCACATTGAGCCGGGAGTGCAGGGAGTGGCCAGCAGGGGCCACGGAGATGGAAATCCAGCAACTAATTCAGGATAATGCTCGCCCGGGTGATGTGATTATCTACACAGATGGTTCGGTGTTGAGAGGCAGGAGAAGTGCTTGGGTATTCTTAGTAAAAGCTAATGGTCAATGTTTGGTGCAGGAGAGCCTGGCGTATGATACCACAACATCTAACTTAAGAAGGGAGGTGGAGGCAGTCAGTGCAGACGTGGTTGCGGCCTTGTGGGAGCACGTGTACACCTCGGAGGAGCAAATGGAACACCATAGTCTGGCAAGAATGAGGCAGCGAGGAGTGACGAGGGAATCTTGCCGACGCATGACGCTCAGGGGAAAGGCGAGACGGACATATAATCAGATTGCTACTGGAACTATTGGTGTTGGAACTCTTCGCTGGCTGCTGAGGATGGGGACGTAGCGCTTATGGGAATGCCCCGAACGCTGTGATGTCGGTTCCTAAATCAATGAATCAATCTCATAGCCGTCTTAAACACCCTTGCGACAGAATGTTGTTTATGTGATAGGACCCTTCTAGAAGGCTCTCGATTAGCAATGAGCTCTAGAACCTGACAATGTTGACAAGGGACTGTTCGGGAATCAACTTTAGGCTGCGTTTCCCACGTACTGATATGATTGCTACTGGCCAAATGTGATTGACAATTTGACCTCCTGTACTCCCCTATCCAATGTTAGGTTTTGTTATTAGTGCTTCGACTTGACCCCAGAGAAGTGGCTGACAAAGGTTCTTCAACGGTCCGTGGCCGGATTCCTCTGTTACAATACTATTTATTAGACTTCAGTGTCACTCTGTCAGAGTTGCCAGATGTGACTAGCACCTGGTCGTCTTAACAGTCGATACTTTGTAAAATGGAGTTAAACATTTCCATAGCACAATTAGAGTCCATGTGTTTCCCGTGCGGCATGACCCCTCTCTCTGCCTGTCTACTTTACTCAAGATGAAAGGTAACAGCAATACATCTGAAACAAGACAAGCTACAGAAGTTACCCAATCAGCAAAGCAGTACTCTAAGTATCTTAATGTCGGAGCTTCCGTCCTAGACCAGCTGTCTCACTGTCATGAATCATGTAGAGGACCTTGCACCTTTCATGCTTCGAATCTGAAAAATAATGACGGTAAATTCCCACAACAATGGTAGGTAGACAGCACCCACATCTTGCACTCAAACTCCTAGACCTCCCCCCCCCCCCCCACCTGCATGACTAGAATATATGTGCTGCTTGCATATCCGAAGTGGTGGAAATCCTGCTATTCTCTCCTCCTCCTCCACCTCCTCCTCCTCCTCCTCCTCCTCTTCCTCCTCCTCTTCCTCCTCCTCCTCCTCCTCCTACTACTACTACTACTACTACTACTACTACTACTACTACTACTACTACTACTACTACTACTACTCCTACTACTACTACTACTTCTTCTTCTTCTTCTTCTTCTTCTTCTTCTTCTTCTTCTTCTTCTTCTTCTTCTTCTTCTTTTTCTCCTCCTAATCCTCCTGCTCCTGCTCCTGCTCCGCCTCCTCCCTCTTCCTCTTCTTCTTCTTCTTCTTCTTCTTCTTCTTCTTCTTCTTCTTCTTCTTCTTCTTCTTCTTCTTCTTCTTCTTCTTCTTCTTCTTCTTCTTCTTCTTCTTCTTCTTCTTCTTCTTCTTCCTCTTCTTCTTCTTCTTCTTCTTCTTCTTTTTCTTCTCCTTCTTTTTCTCCTCCTCCTCCTCCTCTCCTCCTCCTCCTACTCCTCCCCCTTCTTCTTCTTCTCCTTCTTCTTCTCCTTCTTCTTCTTCTTCTTATTATTATTATTATTATTATTATTATTATTATTATTATTATTATTATTATTATTATTCTATTTCTGCCTTTAATCTCCCAATAAAGAATAGTCTCTCAATCAAGTCGAGCTAATCCCTTTATAAATTTGATTTTACGGCTAAAGTTTTCTACGGGATGCGATAGCCGGTCTCCCCACAACCCTCCTTAATCGTCTCTAACGGCGTGCATTTAGGATAGTGCTTTTAATCCTTGTTGGGCTTACGGACCCCGGTAACACAAGGAGATGTGACATTTACATGCCTAATTCCCCTCTACACATCTGTCGAACCAGGCATTTAAATAGCTACAGGATACCCCAACATGTCACAATGTCCCTGAACAACAAAATATTCTGTTTTCTGAAATAGCAATTACCCCCGCCGTATAATGTGATGATGATGCTATAATCTGAACTGCTGTAATTGAACCCAGATTTCTCTTGGTTGGGTGGTTTGATTTTCAGTGATACGTTTTTTGTGATGAATATAGCATAAACACTTCTTGTCGCCTAGTCATTCCGGGTATTTAGTGACAGTATGTGTATACAAGTGCGCTTGAAAATTGCAGAACACAACGACAATATCGTTTCTTACGACTCACAAGATCACAGTAATTACCAAGTAAGGTTGTTTCGTTTCTTTTCGTTCCTGTTATTATGTTATTCTTCATTCCGATTGTTATATTCTTATTCGTTCGTATTGTTATGTTCTTCTTTATTCCTATTGCTATGTTCTTATTCGTTCCTAATGTTATGTTCTTCTTCATTCCTGGTTGTCATTTCTTGTCATGTGTGTTTCCTTTATATGATTATATTTAATGTGTTCCTTGGTCAAAGTAGAAGTCTAGAAAGTTTATCGTCTAAAGATAAATTAACAATATCCACTGCAAGAGTCCAGATAGAGTAACTATAACGGAAAGACGAGACTTAAAGAGAAAACGACAGTTAAACAATACTTCAAATGAAAATAAACTATAGCGAGACAGAAATACTTGAAATGCCCAGAAAGCCAGTCAGGCGGCTAAGCCATTGCACCCTGTCGACAGCCGGCGTCATGCTGACGATATCACCATTGATTTTTTTTTTTTTAATAGCATATCCTTTACAGGACTTAGCTGTCAACACCAGCATCTTTCAGCTGTATGTTAATTTCTTGGCAAGATTACGCTCAGTAGTTTGCCATTGCTTTCTGAGCGGCCGGCTCACATACCCCCTAAGTTACCGATCCGATTCGAACCACTGCGGATTTGAACCGTCATCACGTTACCGACGAGAAAATACGAGATTACGGAGAAAAGTCATAACCTCTAAGCCACGAAGCCGGCAACCATTGATTGCCAGTTGGTATATTCAAGTATTGGGCTAGCACCATGTACCCAGCAGGCCTCAGTGTGTGTAGCAGGGTCCTTTACTTTTGCTTGTTTGCAGTAAATGAGAATTCGGTGAACGGGTAGTGTCCATAAGTAGAGTAGTCAGTAAAGAACCCTTTTACGCACTTGAAAATACAATTTGTTAGTTTGTTTGTTCGTTCGTTCGTTCGTTCGTTCGTTCGTTCGTTTGTTTGTTCCAAGGGGTATTGGACATGCCGTGCTAGACTTATATTTGTATTGACCAATGGCCATTGTGTGGGTGATGTGGTCAGTATGTCGCTAGCCGCATTATCTTCCATAGACATTTCCTGATAGCCACTTCAGCCTAGGTCCACCTGGGAGCTCAGGTCTATGTTGTTGTAAAACTTCGAATTCTCGTCGATCGGGATCAACCCATAACTTTCGGACAGGGTTCGTGGGTAACAGTTTTCCTTGAGCAAAAAAGAAAAAAAAACAACAATGAAACAAGAAGTTGGTTCAAGCAAGAAGACAAGCGAAACACAGAAAATGACACCCACTTCTCTCTGCGGTGCTTTACCATTTACAACAGAAGAAGTTTAAGAAATGCACTTTATCTAAGGTTATGTTATGTTATGTTAGTCGACAGATCATCCTCATTGCACATCGAACCATTCAGTCCAGAAGTGCTCGGATCCCCTCCTCAGCAAATCCCGCAGCGTGTAGCGGCTAACGACACCAGTTCTGTGTTGGTTTATCAATCTTCTTTGGCTTCCTGCGTAGTGTTCTTGCTTGGCCACACCTCTTTTAATTTACTGTTCTCGCAGTCTGACCATGGTTGTAGATTCACAGTCATCACTTGGTTCTCGCAAAAGTCTTACTTCTCGTAGAGCATTCAGAATGTCAGCTTAGTCCATGGCGCGTCCGCGCTTCACAGTAACCTTACCTGCGAGCTTGTCAGCCCGCTCATTTCCTTGTACTCATGCATGCCCTGGCACGAAGATGAAGCTAATCTTTGCCAGCCGAGACCTCTCCAGAGACAGCAACCACTCTTTTTTGATCCACCCCATCTCTATTCTCTTGAGCATACTCATTTAGTCGCTAAGGAAACACGCCCTGAATGTCTGTGTCTCGAGCCATGTTTTTGCTTTACTTACTGCCATGACTTCCATAGTCAGGCTGCTTGTGGTCTCAACAAAAGCACCGGAGTCCTCCTTCACAATTTTCACTCCGGCCTGATGCCCATGAGCATCTCAGGCGTCGGACGACCGACCCATCTGTGTAAATAACAGCATCACCGTCTAACGAATTCTTGAAAATCAACGCTTGTTCTCCCGCCTCCACAGCAGCCGGATTTTCTTGTCTACATTTTCTGACTAGTTGGATGCAAACTGAAAAGGACGTACATAAATCTGTTGGCACTTGTACCCACTCCTCGCCAGGTTCTAAGTCCTCCAGTGAACACACCTGTTGAAGAATGTCTTCTGCATGATCTATCCACGACCTTCCTCTTTTTAACCTGCTGCCATTCACCTTCCTAATTTCACTATGCAGTGGATGGTTTGTGTTTACGTTAACTCTAAGGTAGGCACGTACTCTGCAAATTTGTATTCTGTCTTCAATGATTGGAAAATTAAGAAGGTAGCGCATCGCCCTGCATGCAGTATCTCTTGTACATCCAAGAATAATGCGCATAGCTTCGTCTGTATCCTTTCATCCTTTCTATCTGCTTACTGCTGAGAGTTAAGATTGCCATCGCATACTCCAAAACAGACATGATCAGCCCCTCGTATAGAAGACATAGATGGCGCTGCTCACAGTTTGCTGCCGCCATCACTCTCATCGCAGCCAAGCCCCGCTTGGCCTTTGTTATCATCTGGTATATGTGCTCATTATAAGCCAGGCATCGATCAAAACGTATCCCCAGGTAATTCATTGCCTGCGTTCTTTCCACCGTCTCTGAACACAGCTTTACTGTTGGCGTTGGAGTGTTGACAATATTATTATTCAACAAGAACCAAGTCACTGTTGCCTTTGTTGGGATGACCATTGCGCCAGCTTCAACACACCAAGTACTTATGCGATTGAGTTCGGTTTGTATTTCCACAGCAACCTGATCTCTATCCTTACCCTGACGATACACTAAAACAACGTCGGCATATGACAGTGTGCTCCCCGGTCCAGTGATCTGCTCACTGGTGATTCTCACTGTGTAGCCGCTGAACAGTAACAGAGATAATGGTGATCCCTGTGGTAGGCCAGGATATATTGTTTTTGGTTCCGAAATGCCACATCTAAGAACTGCTTTCCGTTGGAAGAGGGCTGCAGCGATCCAACTAAGGAGGAAAGGACTTATCTTGAGTTCGAGAAGCTGAAGCATTAAAATATCCAATGGTACTCTGTTGTACGCGTCCTCATGATCAATCGCTGCAGCAAAGGTTTCAGTGCCTGAGTGGAAACCCTCGTAGACATCATGGGCAAAAACTGCTGCATTGGACCAGGTTTCTCTTTTTGGACGGTACACTTCCAGGGTAGGTGGGAAAACACCTTGCCTCTCTAGCTGGCTTGATATCTTCCTGGCAATTACCTTCTCCAGCAGCTTGCCTATTGTATTCTGCAGGGTTATAATTCGCTATCCCTGAATGTTTGTATGGTCTTTGCCAGGCTTCGGCAAGGGAATCAGACAGATGGGTAACCACTCCTCCTTGATGCTAGCACTCCCTATACTGTTGTTGTACATGTCTTCTAGTTCCTCTAGCTCGTTGTCGGTACACCTGTTGATGTCGTCGTATCTTATTCCATCTGATCCAGGCGCGCTGTTTTTGATCGTCGAAGCACAGCCTTGATTTCTTTCACTGTCACCGTGGCTTCATCCAAAATATTCTGGGCCTTGCACCTGTCTGAGGTGACCTCCCTGACAAGATTTCGGCCTCCCATGTCTGTCTGGTTACTCTGCTCTAGATAGCCTTCAAGGAGGGATTTGCCCTTGTTCTCGTCAGTCCTCTGCCAGATGAGGTCAGCACCTTGGAAGTCAGAAATTCTCTTATTCTTGATCACCCCACTCATGCTTTTATGTAGTGTCGCCAGAACAATTTCAATGACTTGTCTGTGCTTACTCTTTGACATACCTCTCTCCATTTTTCACTATTTAACCACCTTAACCAGTTTTTTTTTTTTTAAATTGCTACTTTCGTGTGCTTCTCTCTTTCTAAGTTCATGCAGGGACTAGGATGGGCACCTCAGTTCTTCTTGGCGATTTGCCATTTCCGTACAGCACTACGCTTATCCACCCAGGCATTCTCTACCTCAAAATTCCACACGGTGGCTGCTCCCAGCTTTTTTTTCCCTGCCCTGAAGCTTTCTGCGCTTGTCGCGCCTTATTTTAATCACCACATCTTGCCCTGTACTATCATACTGGAAGGTCTTGACCGCTGACTTGTGCTGCCTGGTTCTGCCTTTCTCCACCAATATGCTGCAACGATGGTGGTCGCTGCCGTAGTACTCTAGGACACCCCATCTGCACACTAAGGTGAGTGAAGGAGAAACCAGAACCAGATCAATAGCACTGTCTTCATCACCTGGCCGGCTTGCTTTCCTGGTGACACAGCCATTGTTGATGCAGACCAGGTCAATGGTTTCAAGTGCAGTCTCGAGCTCCTCTCCCTGTGTGTTGGAGGAAATGTTTCCCCATGATCTGCCTTTCGCGTTGAAATCGCCACAGAAAATAACATTTCTCTCGTGACCTAATATGTCACTTAAGCACTGCCACTTCTGGGAATCCACACTCGCGTTTCGGGCATAAACATTAACCAACACAAATGGTAGACCGGATTGAACTCTTACCGCCTGTATTTGTATGTCGTCATTGTCTCAGCTGGACACGTCTAGATCTGACGCCACCAAGCTGTCGCGAATGAGAATCGCCATTACCAGTTGTCGCCTGTTGTAGAAGCTTTTGAAGCCGGCAATATAGATTAACTGATCACACGGTATCATCTCCTGGAGTGCTACGATGTCGTTCCTGTATACCAGATTTTATAGAATAGGGCTCCGTTGTTTTACGCTGGCACCGTTCCAATAAAGAATACGGGTATTTCTGAGGCCCAGACGGTTACACTTGAGTCTAAAGCGTTTTTTACCCCCTCGTTTTCCGTGCCGTTTGCGGCCAGCCTGCCTTCCACGTCTCCTTTTTAAACGCACGGAGCACAAACGTTGTTCCGCCATTTTGAAAACACCGAACACCACAGAACCACACACGTTGCAAAGATTCACTCAAGGATTGCTTCGCTCGTTGCACGAACTCCACAGCATCGGCGCAGGTCTTGAGAAGAAACTCCTAGTTTTACAACCTGGCACACAAATTACACGCAAGTGATGAAAAAATCCATCTCCTACGTGAAAAAGTTAACGGACTCAAAACAACACGACCGTCGGCCGCCATCTTGACCCTTATCTAAGGCTACATCACATAACACACACACACAAACACGTGAAGTTATTTTGACTTTAGTATCACAATCATGTGCCCTGACAAATGGCATAGGCCCTGTTACTTCACACAGATCTGGATCCTTGGTATTCTGAACAGGTTCTACTGCTGGCATTCCCCTATATCCCCTTCTTGGACCATAAAGTAACATTTCTCTCGGTCTGCTTCTACCGTTGGTCTTTCCAGCCCTCACTATGTTCATTTGAGTTCTCTCTTTTAGGTTCCTAACTTCTGTAACAAGCCGGGGGCGCAGATTAGGCGCCCAATCTTGCAAAATACTCTCATGGCTTGTGCATTCATCACCTCCGGAGCAAAAGTTCATCGCTTGGTCTTCACTGTTTTAACTAACAGGAGAAAGGGCGACGGCGAGATTCTGGCGCCGTAAAACTAGACGCTCTAGATATATGTGTACGTACTTACATGACCAGACACGTGTCTACGTACATACATATCTAAACTTGAGTAAAATCACAGTCTACTCTAGCAAAGGAAGGTGTTGAAGACAGAGGCAACCAGCGTGGAGGTGCACCATAGAATGTAAGATGCCACGCAATTAAGCCATGAAATATTTCGATTACTACAAGCGACAATATTGCAGTTATAGACAAATTTTAAGCGAACGAAAGAAGAAAAAGAAGATCACTTTTAGAATATGATTTATCACATAAGGATTGTTTCATATTCTGAAATGCAACTTTGTCTGGACTTCCTCTGCTCTCAATATGACCCATCTAGCGCAAGAGTCTTTTCTTCACTTCTTGGTTCATTTGGTTGTGTCGGGATTTGAGGTTTAAAGATTGAGCACAACCCACTGCTGGCAACGCCGATCGTATTCCGGTACGAACATAAGACATATCCACGTCAGATTGGAAGCACTAGACTCGAGTTTCGCTCTCGTTTGAGCTCGTCAGTAGTATATATCCCTGACTGAACTCGGGATCGAACCCCGGATCATTGGCGTGTGAGGCGAGTGTGTAGCCACTTAGTCACGCGGCTCGCGCTAGATACAACCAAATTATTACACTAGAATATCACAACATTACCCATCGCAGGCTATAGATCAATATTTACCCGATCGCGGCGATTCTCGTTCGCGACAGCATGGTGGTGTCAGAGCTAGACATGTCCAGTTGGGACAGTGACGATATACAAATACAGGCGTTGAGAGTTCATTCCAGTATACCATTCGTGTTGGTTAATGTTTATGCCCGCAATGCGAGTGTGGACGCCCAGAAGTGGCAGTGCTTAAGTGGCATATTAGGCCACGAGAGAAATGTTATTTTCTGTGGTGACTTCAACGCTAAAGGCAGATCATGGGGAAACACTTCCTCCAATACACAAGGGGAGGAGCTCGAGACTGCACTGGAAACCATCGACCTGGTTTGTATCAACAGTGGCTGTGTCACCAGGACAGCAAGCCGTCCAGGCGATGAGGACAGTGCTATTGATCTGGCGCTAGTTTCACCTTCACTCACTACAGTGTGTAGATGGGGTGTCCTAGGACACCATGGCAGCGACCACCACCCTTGCAGCATATTGGTGGAGAAAGGCAGAACCAGGCAGCACAAGCTAAAGGTAAAGACGTTCCAGTATGACAGTACAGGGCAAGATGTGGTGAGCAAAATAAGACGTGACAAGCGCAGAACGTTTCAGGGCAGGAGACAAAGCTGGAAGCAGCCACCGTGGTGGAGTTTCGAGGTGGAGAAGGCTTGGGTGGATAAGCGTAGTGCTGTAAGGAGATGGCAAAATGCCAAGAAGAACAGAGCTGGACATCCTAGTCCCTGCTTGCACTTAGAAAGAGAGATGCACACAAAAGTAATCTATTTCAAAAAACTGGTCAAGGTGGTTAAAAGCGAAAAATGGGCAGAGGTGTGTCAAAGAGTAAGCACAGACAAGTCACTGAAATTGTTCTGGCGACTACATAAAAGCATGAGTGGGGTAGTCAAGAATAAGAGCATTTCTGACTTCCAAGGTGCTGACCTCATCTGGCAGAGGACTGATGAGGACAAGGGCAAAGCCCTCTTTGAACGCTACCTTGAGCAGAGCAACCAGACAGACATGGGAGGCCGGAATCTGGCCAAGGAGGTCACCTCAGACAGATGCAAGGCCCAGAACACTTCAGATGAACACACAGTGACAGTGAAAGAAATCAAGGCTGTGCTTCGACGATCAAAAAACAGTGCTCCAGGTCCTGATGGCATAAGATACGACGACATAAATAGGTGTACCGACAATGAGCTAGAGAAACTAGCAGACATGTACAACAACAGTATAGGGAGTGCTAGCATCAAGGAGGAATGGTTACATAGCTATCTGATTCCCTTGCCGAAGCCTGACAAAGACCACACAAAAATTCAGGGATATCGAATTATAACCATGCAGAATACAGTAGGCAAGCTGCTGGAGAAGGTAATTGCCAGGAAAATATCAAGCCAACTAGAGAGGCAAGGTGTTTTCCCACCTACCCTGGGTGTGTACCGTCCAAAAAGAGAAACCTGGACCAATGCAGCAGTCTTTGCCCATGATGTCTATGAAGGTTTCCACTCAGGCACTGAAACTGTTGCTGCAGCGATTGATCTTGAGGACGCATACAACAGAGTACCACTGGATTTTTTAATGTTTCAGCTTCTTGAACTAAACGTAAGTCCATTCCTCCTTAGTTGGATCGCTGCAGCCCTCTTCCAACGGAAAGTAGTTTTTAGATGTGGCAGTTGGACTTCGGAACCAACAACAATATATCCTGGCCTACCACAGGGATCACCATTATCTCTGGTACTGTTCAACGCCTACACAGTGAGAATCACCAGTGAGCAGATCACTGCACCTGGCAGGACATTGTCATATGCCGATGATGTTTTAGTGTATCGTCAGGGTAAGGATAGAGAGGAGGTTGCTGTGGAACTACAAACCGAACTCAATCGCATAAGTACTTGGTGTGATGAAGCTGGGGCAATGGTCAACCCAACAAAGGCAACAGTGACTTGGTTCTCGTTGAATAATCATATTGTCAACAATCCAACACCAACTGTAATGATGTGTTCAGAGACGGTGGAAAGAACGCAGGCAATGAATTACCTGGGGATACGGTTTGATCGAAGCCTTGCTTATAATGTGCACATAGACCAGGTGATAACAAAGGCCAAGCGGGGCTTGGCAGCGATGCGGGTGATGGCGGCAGCAAACTGTGAGCAGCGTCGTCTATGTCTTCTGTACGAGGGGCTGGTCATGTCTGTTTTGGAGTATGCAATGGCAATCCTGACTCTCAGCCATAAGCAGATAGAAAGGATGGAAAGGATACAGAATGAAGCTATGCGCATTATTCTTGGATGTACAAGAGATACAGCATGCAGGGCGATGCGCTACCTTCTTGATTTTCCAACCATTGAAGAGAGAATGCAAGTTTGCAGGGCACGCGCCTACCTCAGAATTAACGCAAACACACAGCATCCACTGCAAAGTGAAATTAGGAAGGTGAAGGGCAGCAGGTTAAAAAGAGGACGGTCGTGGATGGGTCAAGCCGAAGACATTCTTCAACAGGTGTGTTCACTTGAGGACTTAGAACCTGGCGAGGAGTGGGTGCAAGTGCCAACAGACTTCTGCACATCCTTTTCAGTTTGCATCCAACTAGATAGAAAAGTGCAGACAAGAAAATCCGGCTGCTGTGGAGGCTGAAGTACAAGCGTTTATTTTCGAGAATTCGCTAGACAGTGAGGCGGTCATATACACAGATGGGTCGGTCGTCCGACATGTGAGAAGCTCATGGGCCTTTACAGCTCGGGCCGGAGGGAGAATTGTGAAGGAGGACTCTGGTGCTTTCACTGAAACCACAAGTAGCCTGACCATGGAAGTCATGGCAGTAAGTAAAGCAATAACATGGCTCGAGACACAGACATTCACTAGGGCTTGTTTCCTTAGCGACTCAATGAACATGATCAAGAGGATAGAGGAGGGGTCGATCCGAAGAGAATGGTTGCTGCCTCTGGAGCGGTCTCGGCTGGCAAAGATTAGTTTCATCTTCGTGCCAGGTCATGCGGGAGTACAAGGAAATGAGCGGGCTGACAAGCTCGCAGGTGAGGCTACTGTGGAGGGCGGACGCGCCATGGACCAGGCTGACATTCTGAATGCTCTACGAGAAGTGAGACTTTTGCAAGAACCAAGTGATGACTGTGAATCTACAACAATGGCCAGACTGCGAGAGCAGCAAATTAAAAGAGGGGTGGCCAAACAAGAACACTACGCAGGAAGCCAAAGAAGATTGATAAACCAACACAGAACTGGTGTCGTTAGCCGCTACACGTTGCGGGATTTGCTGAGGAGGGGATCCGAGCACTTATGGACTGAATGGTCCGATGTGCAACGAGGATGATCTGTCGACTAACTAACTAACTAACTAACCCGTCAATCGATGTGGCCCCGAATGATCAGGTCTTCTCGATCGGGCAAGGCACACCAGGCGCCTAAAGTCCAACAAGCAATAATCAAATTGATTTGTTTGGTATTTTTTAGGGATTAGAAGTTTCAATTTTGAGCACAACCCTCTACTGCCAACGCTGATCGTATTCCGGTACGAACCTACGGCATATCCACGTCAGATTGGAAGCACTAGACTCGAGTTTCACTCTCGTTTGAGCTCGTCAGTAATGCATTTCCCTGACAGGACCCGGGATCGAACCCCGGATTACTTGCGTGTGAGGTTCACATCCCGGGTCCAGTCCTGGATATGCACTACTGACGAGTTGAAACGATATCGAAACTCGAGTCTAGTGCTTCCAATTTGACGGGATAGACTTTAGGTTCATATCGGAATACGATCAGCGTTGCCAGTCGTGGGTTGTGCTCAATCTTTAAACTTATTTTTTCACTGGTATAATTCTAGTTGTCTCATGAGCTCCACGTTCGTGATGTTGTCATGTCTTTGTATTTCTTCTATTCTAGTTCTCTCCATGAGCTCCAGTTCGTGATGTTGTCATGCCATTGTATTTCTTCTATTCTAGTTCTCTCCACGAGCTCCAGTTCGTAATGTTGTCATGTCTTTGTATTTCTTCTGTGCAGACACCAATTTGTGAATGTTTGTTGTTTATTTGTAATCGTTTCCGTTGTACTGTATGTTTCTGATCCACACAGCAATACCGATTTAATGTTCTCTTCTTCTTCTTCTTCTTCTTCTTCTTCTTCTTCTTCTTCTTCTTCTTCTTCTTCTTCTTCTTCTTCTTCTTCTTCTTCTTCTTCTTCTTCTCCTTCTTCTTCTTCTTCTTCTTCTTCTTCTTCTTCTTCTTCTTCTTCTTCTTCTTCTTCTTCTTCTTCTTCTTCTTCTTCTTCTTCTTCTTCTTCTTCTTCTTCTTCAGCGTTCCGAGCCATTGAGGTTCTTTGCTGCAGATACAATCGGTCTCTATTCGTCTCTCTGATTGACCTTCTCTTGCCAGTCGTTGATTCCAAGTGCTTGTAGGTCTGTATATGTATTATCTCTCCGCCGTCTTCTTGGTCTACCTCGGGGTCCACGATCATTTATTTCCTGAGTGTAAGCGAGTTTTGTTTCCCTATTATCTTCCATTCTTTCTATATGCCCCAGCCATTGCAGTCTATTAGCCTTCATGATACCAGTGATTAGCGGGGACTTAAACAGATTATAAATGTCTTTGTTACTTCTTCTTTTCCACTCTCCACTTTGTGTATCCCTAATGGGTCCAAAGATGCGTCTTAAAATTTTGTTCTCAAAGGTTTGTAACAAGCCTTCGTCTCCTTTCGTTGTACTTCAGGTTTCAGAGCCATACAGCACAACTGGTCTGATCAGTGTTTTGTATATTGTGATTTTGGTGTTACGAGATAGCGCATTTGATTTTAGTAGATGTTGTAGTGCATAGTATATCTTATTTCCAGAGTTGATTCTAGTTTTTATTTCTTCCCTTATGAGGTTGGAGCAGTTGAAGATTGTACCCAGGTATTTGTATGTTTCCGTTCTTTTAAATGTATTTTCTTTTGACATCTACACATTTCCAAGTCTTATAGAAAGTACTTCAACCCTTTTGTATTCTTATACGGATATCTTGATATGAGCGTTGATCGCCCAGAAAGCAATGGCAAACTACTGAAAGTAAACTTGACTAGTAAATTATAAACAGTAAAAAAATGCTGGGGTTAACTGCGACATTATGTAAAAGACATGCAATTAACAATTTAAGAAAAAATATAGGCGACTTAGGTACTGTCGACTAGCAGTGTTACGCATTTAAAATATATCATAATTCGACAATAATCAATATATAATATCTACATTAAGCAATATAAAACATCTACATTAAGAAATATATAATATCTTGATTAAGCTATAAATAATATCTTTTTAATTTAAATGTTGCACACCCCTTACAGGACTTTGCAGTCAACACCAGCATTTTTCAGCTGCTGTTGATGTACTAGGCAAGATTACGCTCAGTAGTTTGTCATTGCTTTCTGAGCGACTGGCTCACATACCCCGTAAGTCACCAGCGCGGCGCGAACCGCTACCAATTATTGTGCAGCTGCGTTCCATCCATCCATCATGTGCCATGCCGATAAGCGTGGGCGGTCATTTTTTGCCATCTCACGCGATCACCAGAGTCGTGGATCAACTCCGTGTTTCTGTCTCGACCATGCCAAGTGGCCAAGCCATCCACATATATACTTCTCGGTCTTCCCCTTGGTCTCCTCCTTTCGATCTTGCCAGTTTTCACCAAGTTCTCCAGTTCATTTCTTCTCATAACATGCAGCTGCGTTACTCATGAGAATATACAGGATTACGGAGAAAGACGTTAACTTCTAGGCCAGGGAGAAGGCTATATATAATATCTACTTGAAGTAATATATAATATCTACATTAAACAATATATAATATCTACAGCCGATCAAAGGCAAAATGAAGGCTTACATCTTCATCGTCTGCCTGCTTGGCGCGGCGTCTGCACAAAACTCAGCAGCCAGGAAAACTGAGAAGATCGCCAGGGCAAACAACAACTTCTCTCAACGCCTGTACCAGCAAATTGCTTTGGGCGCGAACAATCAGATCTACTCGGGATACAGGTAATTTGTTCAGTGTGTGTTTATGTAGCAATCATTCTTTCTGTTCATGTTCTCAAGATGTTGGGTTGAGGTGAGTTGAGTTGATATACTAACCACATCACTACACTAATTCCCACACGCGCTCCGGTCCCTCGTTCAACAGCCAGCGAAGAGTCCTACTGTTAATCACTCCAACTGCCACTTGACTGAAAGTTCTCCTGGATTTCCCTCTTAGTTTGGAGATTCGCCCAGAACATCTGCCGATCCCCCGTCATATTATTATCTCCACATACGGGTTCTCATTCTGTTGCCCTGCTTTCTCCACCTGGTTCAACAGGTGCACGACCACCCCCTCCCTTGTCCACAGGTAATCTACCACCGAAAGGCGCAGTCCCTGCCAACACATCAGCCTGTTCATTCCCCCGCACTTCCGCACGACCAAAGCAGAAAATCCATACAATTCTCACAGTCTGTGACCACTGAAGCGAGGCAAGAAATTATACACGAACCATTTCTTTCTCCACCTTACTAAGCATACTCCGTGATTTCGTAATGAATACAATGTGTGTTGCAGCGATCTCTTCCAATCATCGTAAGGCTGCTGTTACTGCTTTCACATTCATTCTCATGTTGGAGGTCGTAGTCGCATATGCCAGACTCATTTATCAAGCATTGTCCATTAGCCTTCACAATGAAACCCCAGTCACTAATTCTGTTTCGCACCACTGACCCATCAGTATAGACCACTATGTCAAGTTGATGTGTATTACTCTGGATCAGTTGTTGCACCTCAAACTATATTACTCTGGATCAGTTGTTGCACCTCAAACTGTATTACTCTGGATCAGTTGTTGCACCTCAAACTGTATTACTCTGGATCAGTTGTTGCACCTCAAACTGTATTACTCTGGATCAGTTGTTGCACCTCAAACTGTATTACTCTGGATCAGTTGTTGCACCTCAAACTGTATTACTCTGGATCAGTTGTTGCACCTCAAACTGTATTACTCTGGATCAGTTGTTGCACCTCAAACTGTATTACTCTGGATCAGTTGTTGCACCTCAAACTGTATTACTCTGGACTAGTTATTGCACCTCAATCTGTATTACTCTGGATCAGTTGTTGCACCTCAAACTGTATTACTCTGGATCAGTTGTTGCACCTTAAACTGTATTATTCGCGATCAGTTGTTGCACCTCAAACTGTATTACACTGTATTACTCTGGATCAGTTGTTGCACCTCAAACTGTATTACTCTGGATCAGTTGTTGCACCTCAAACTGTATTACTCTGGATCAGTTGTTGCACCTCAAACTATATTACTCTGGATCAGTTGTTGCACCTCAAACTGTATTACACTGTATTACTCTGGATCAGTTGTTGCACCTCAAACTGTATTACTCTGGATCAGTTGTTGCACCTCAAACTGTATTACTCTGGATCAGTTGTTGCACCTCAAACTATGTTTCGCCTGCTGCCCATTCACTGCAATCAAGACCCCTTGTTGCTATTACGTTGTGCCAGTCCGAAATGTATTCTGTTACTTTTACCCATTCTTTTTCAGGATTGATGTTTTCTATTTCACACACATGGCTGTTTCTGCCTGTGGCATCCAGGACCCGCCTCGTCTCGGTATGTGACCACTGACCATATCCCCGCATCATGTAGGGATGATCTCTGCCATGTAGCGAGTCAGGATGAATGACGTAATGGATAAGTCAGAAAGAATCGGAGAATTAATCTCGAACCAACAGATAGAGAAAGTCGCCAAGTGACGTGAGAAGGCAGAAAACGTCATAGAGTGATAGTTTGTCAACCAGTGGGTAGAGCTTGGGCTCACGGCATGGAAGGCTGCATGTGTCTGTTAAAGGAGAGAAGATTGTCAACAATCCTTCAGGAGATGGCAGTGGTAGCTAGGAACTACTTGGTAGAAGAGCTAGATCATTAAAGCATTGCTCTTTTCAGTCAGGACAATTAGCTGTCCATGAATGTATCAAATAGGACTCGGCGAGAATGGCCAAGGTGACAAGAGGCAGTAGAACTGAAGCTAGACGGTGAGGCATTGTCTGGGGATTTGAACAGTTAGGTTTAGCTGTGTGATTTATGTTTATTGCTACGGTACCGACCCTCCCGGCAGTACGGGACCGGTATCTGGATTATGATTATGATTATGATGATTATTATTATTATGATTAACCTTCTCAACAGCTGTACAACGGGAAATAAATATTGACCTAACAGACATGTCAGCCGGCTTATAGTCGTCGATGCTTTTTGGCACGTTGCTTCTGGATTCTGTTCATTTGGTTTTACCTTGACGGCGAACTGCAGATGATTGTTATATTTATTACACCATTTGGCAATCTCTATCTGAAGAGATGTGGAGAACTTGTTTAGCCACTCTTTCATTCCACTAAACAAAGGAAACATGAAATCATGCGAGCGGGTGGTGCCTTGAATTTGCGATCAGCTGCCAGCCATTTGTTGGTTATGGGCTCAAGTTTTGTGACAATAGTCCTGAGAACTTTTTTTCAGAGAAGTACAAAAGTCACTGACCAGCAAGGTGACTACCAATGAGGAAAGCGATGGCAGACTGCCTTCTATGCAGATGCCTTAGAAATTATGATTGTCAAATCAAATCAAATCAAATCAAATCAACTTTATTAGGGTCACAAATTGGGCGCGCATGCCCGTCTTACATTCGGCCCTTCCAGTCACTCGTATTTCGTTCATCAAGAGCATTATACATTTGCATAGGAAGAAAAATAAACATTGTGAAATGAATGTTGTAAACATAAACAAGGCTAATTACCATGGTATGAAGCCCATCTCCCACCTATCCATACATCACCCCACCCACACAACACCCCCACCTACCCACACACATGCGCACCAAGGGACACATACACACCCCCACCTACCGACACACACGCACACCAAGGGACACATACATACCCCACCAACCGACCCATCCCCCTCCCGCACATCCCCCACCCACACACACTGCCATCACCTGATCCCCCAACCAAAACACACTCGCCACCCACAAACATTCCCCCACCAACCCACACATCCCACGCCCATCCACATTCTACCCCACACATCCTCTCCCCACCCACACCTCAAACCACCCTTCCCCCAGCCACATCTCCATCGACAACATATTCCCCACCCACACACACAATCCCCCACCAACCCACACATAGCACATCCACTCACACATCCCCAAACTATACACACACATCCCCACCAACTGACATGTCCCTACCCCCCCCCCCCCCCACACACACAAACATCTCCCAAACCACCCATACATCCCCAATCCACTCACACACACACCACCACCCACACATACAAATTCCACCCACCCACACATGCCTTAACCTAATCCCCCACCACACAATCCCCCACCCGCACATCACATACACCTCCTACGACGCACTATTCCCAACCCACACACCACACACACACATATCCCTCACCAACACATCCCCACTTACACACCACACACATATCCCCCACCCAGATACCACAAAATAATCCCACCCACACCCACACAGATACCCTTACCCATCCACCCCACATACCCCCACTCACACACCACAAAAATCCCCCACCCACACACACATACCTCACCCACACAATATCACCAACCAACACACCACACACCTCTCCCCACCCACACACGCATTCCCTACCCGTCCACCAACACACACTCACTCACACATCCTCCACTACGCACCCACACACCCCCACCAACCCACTCCCAACCAAACATCTCTCGATCACAATACCCCTACCCCCACACACATCCTCCACCCACTCACACATCCCACCCCGACACATACAACTCCCTCACCCACCTACACATCCCTAAGCCACTCACACACCCCCACCCACACATTCCCCATCCACATACACACATCTCCCACACACACTCCCCCACATACTTCCCCCAACCACCACAGTCCCCTGCTCACCAACACATATACCCCACCCATACGCACATTCCCCACACCCATCACACACATCCCCTACACCACACACTATCCTCCACCCATACCACCACAAACATACCCTCCACCCACACATCATTCACACATTCCCCACCAACACACCGCACACATATCTCAAACCCACACACCATACACTTCTCCCCATCCGCCCTTCCATCCCAAATCCACCCAACACAATCCCCTACCCACACAACCCCGCCTCCCACACATACTTCCTCAAACCATCCACACATCTCCACCCACATAAACACACATCCCCTGCATCCGTCCCATACACATATCCTCCACCCATACACACATCCCCCACACCCATTCCAACACCCGTACTTTCACCCCCACACATCCATCCACACATCCCACCAACACCCACAAATACCACTACCCACCAAAACCCACACACCCCAACCCATCCAAATGCATACCCCCACCCACACACCCCCACCCACACATATCCTCACACTCACACACATCCTCCACATACACTCACACTTCCTCACATCTAGACACATACAAAATGTCTCACGTTAGTATTGAAACTAGTATGAACAAACTCCCACACTTTACTCACACACATACACTGACACTTGTCATGAGCAGTCTCATAAAAATGTTAAACATGGAGAAAAATGTGTACATAAAATGTATGTGACGTAAAAATAGTGATGCTCTCTCTCTCTCTCTCTCTCTCTCTCTCTCTCTCTCTCTCTCTCTCTCTCTCTCTCTCTCTCTCACACACACACACACACACACATTCACTCTCACGCTCACACATTCACTCTTCCGCTCATTCATTCACTCTCACGCATTCACTCTCCCGCTCATTCACTCTCACGCTCACTCATTCACTCTCCCGCTCACTCATTCACTCTCCCGCTCACTCATTCACTCTCCCGCTCACTCATTCACTCTCCCGCTCATTCACTCTCACGCTCACTCATTCACTCTCCCGCTCACTCATTCACTTTCCCGTTCACTCATTCAATCTCCCGCTCACTCATTCACTCTCCCGCTCACTCATTCACTCTCACGCTCACTCGTTCTGTCTCTCATTCACACTCACTGACTCACTCACTCAAACTATAGTAATGAACATGAGTTTATATTATGCATGATAAAATCAAATGGTATTTAACTGATAATATGACAGATGAGAATACACAAACATATGGATTCGCGTGTTACATAACATGCGTGTTACATGACATGCATCTGCTCAGCTCTCTCTCTCTCTCTCTCTCTCTCTCTCTCTCTCTCTCTCTCTCTCTCTCTCTCTGTATTCTTTCATATACACACACTCACACGCATGCGCGCTCACACACACACACACACTAACACATCAACTCTCCCACTGTCTCACTCTCTAACACACAATCCTTCACACACCACTCACTCTCTCAATCACACTCTCTCACACATACACATGAACGCATGCACGCACGCATACACTCCCTCACTCACTCTCACACATACACGTACGAATGCATGCACTGACACATTCCCCCACCATTTCTCGCTCAATCACTCTCTCCACACACACGCATGCACGTGCGCACACACGCATTCACTCTCTCCCTCTCACTGACACCCACTTTCTCTCTCTCTCTCTCTCTCTCTCTCTCTCTCTCTCTCTCTCTCTCTCTCTCTCTCTCTCGCTCCCACACGCACACACATATATAGTGAACAATTATAGTTAAACAATTATAATGAACAATTATACTGAACAATTATACCAGTAAATGAATTATGGTGGCATATAGTCGGTATGGATTAAGTATTGAAAGAGTTTTCGGTTAAATGTGTAGGGACTCATTGGAGTTTTCAGATCTGGAGGCAGATCATTCCATAAGTGAGCACCAGAATAAGCGAAACATGTTTTGTATAGGTCCAATCTAGGCTTTGAGACATGTAACAAATGTAGGCGCTTGCTGTTCATTGCATTAGATTGAATCAGCGGCAGAAGATACTCTGGGGTATTTTGAGATATAATTTTATTCACTAATTTGGCTTTGTTGAAAAGGAAGCGCTTTTGTAGTGGTAGAAGTCTTAGATGACTGTACAAATTATTACTTTCAACGTGCTTTATGTCAGAAACCAGACGAATAGCGCGGTTTTGTAGAGAACATAGTCGTTTTAAATTAGATTTAGGGCAACCATCCCAAACTGTGGAACAGTAATCGAGATGTGATTGGATATAGCATGTATAGAATATTTTTCGTGTGCTTTCGTCCAGGAAGTGCTGAATTTTAGCAAGTTGGTAAACTTTTTGTGCTATTTTCTTGGTAAGAGCGTGAACATGAGAGCTCCAGTTCAAATGGCTGTCTATTAAAAGCCCTAGTGTTTTATGTTCAGTCACATTAACTATAGGTAACGTGCCCATGCGGAGTTCGAGCGGTGATCCAGTTATGGCTAGTGTCTGTAGTTTTTGTCTGGTCGTTATTAGCATGGATTTGGTTTTGTCGATGTTAATTTGCATGCGGTTTTCATTGCTCCATCTAGTAAGATTATCAAGTTCCTTTTGTAAAGAATTCTCTAATTCACTACGGTTTTCTTGACTAGTATATATAGTACAGTCGTCTGCGAATAGATCACAAGTTGTATTGATATATAAAGGAAGATCATGAATATAAACTGCAAAAAGCAGCGGACCTAGTATTGAGCCCTGAGGCACACCAATATTAAGCTGTGTGGGTCTTGATAGACAGTTGTTGAAGGACACGACTTGTTGCCTGTCGGATAGAAATGACGTAATTATGTTCACCATGTTGGTGCTTGTCTTCATTTGCTTTAGTTTTCTAATTAAAATATCATGATCTACCATATCAAAAGCTTTTTCAAAGTCTACAAACACCGCTCCACAAATTCTACCGTTGTTGATGTTTAAGTGCCAGTTATCGGTCATTTTTATTAGAGCACTATGGCAAGAATATTTAGGTCGAAACCCAGATTGACTGTTAATTATTAGATCATTGTTAATTAAATGGTGTAACGTTATTTTATGAATCATTGTATAGGTTCATCTTCGTAAATGGATTCTCCATAGGAGCAGCCGCGTCGGGAAGGAAATGAAAACTACGAGAGGAAAACAGGATCTAATGCCTTTTGCCTTTGAAGACTTATAATCATATTGCACTTGGTAATCATAACATAAAACGATTTGTGTCATGGCAGCATTCACGTGGCTATGTCGATGATGTCACTTGGAGCTCGTGGAGGTACCAGAAGGGAAATAGAGACAAGCCTGGGCCTAAACGTCTTTAGATCGCGGACATCGCGAAACCGGGCTTACCGTGACGTCATTGAACAGGTACAAGCTGGGGGATGAGTCAGATTTCATCACATGTTACTATTATCACTATCATCATCACCATTAGTATCACTATTATGACACGCATCACTTACGTATACACATATACATGTATGCACACACACAAACATATATCTCCGTGTATGTGTGTATGTGTGTGTGTGTGCGTGAGAGAGAGAGAGAGAGAGAGAGAGAGAGAGAGAGAGACAGACAGACAGACAGAGACAGACAGAGACAGAGAGAGAGAGGATCAGGTCCCATGTTAATAAGCTTAGGCGATCATAGTTCCATAATTCACGATCATACACCATCACTATCATCATCATCATCATCATCATCATCATCATCATCATCATCATCATCATCATCATTATCATCATCGTCGTCGTCATCATCACGAATATCATCATTGTCATTAACAATGGTATAAGTATATCCAGATTCGCAGTCATAAATTAATACGGTGTCTGTGTATAGCAATCATAATTAATATCGGTTCTATGTATCATATTCATACATTAATAGTAATTCTAAGTATCTCATCTCATCTTGTTCCTCTTGTACCTTGCGGTGTATAGCAGTCAACAATTAATATGAATTCTATGTACAGAAGTCATACATTAATAACAGCTCTAAGTATTACCTAAGAATTATATTTCCAACAATTAGTGACAAGGAATTCTTGCATACGATGGTAGTCATTTCAGTTTTCAGTTTTTTTTTTTTTTTATTCGTTTATGCTCTTACTTATGTGATTTATATTTCATAGTGTTTGTTATCGTTGTATCTAATTATTTAAATGTCTTGCCAAACACAGACACACGCGCGCGCGCGCACACACACACACGCGCGCACACACAGAGAGAGAGAGAGAGAGAGAGAGAGAGAGGGAGAGAGAGAGAGAGAGAGATAGAGAGAGAAAGAGAGAATAAATGCGTGGATGGATGGATGGACAACTCTAGAACACGTGACAATTAACTCCTATGAATAATCAAAACAATGTATTCCATTAGTGAATTTAAACTCAGAAGCCATAAACAATATGTTTGCACGATTTATTGCCTGGCATATTTTGCTGCATCTCGTCAGGTCCATGCTGCAGAGTTATATCATATGAAGTGAATAAATGAATAATATCTCAGCGAAAACATTCTATGAACATATTTATCCGTTACCTTAATGTTGTCTTAATCCCGCTTTACATGTTATAACAATCTTCGTTTTGCTGTTGTTTAAAAACTAATCTGAACCCCAAAATTTCCTCCCAACAGTTAAACTCCGTTCGAAGCGTGAAGGTTCTCACCGCCAATGGTATTTTCGTGAACCAAGACAGAACCGTTAGAGGCGCCTTTGTCAACGATGTCAGAAAGTACTACAAGGCTGACGTGTCCACCTTTGACCCCCTAGACCCAGCCGGCCCGGAAACGGTTATCAATGACTATGTTGAAAACAAAACCCGGGGACACATCAGTGACCTTATCCCTCGAAGTAATGATAACATGTACTTTTATTTGGTGTAAACAATGGCATACTACTGTACTTTTTTGTCTAAATAATGGTATACTACTGTACGTTTTGTCTAAACAATGGTATACTATTGTACTTTTTGTCTAAACCAGTGGTTCTCAACCGGTGGGGAATTCCCCCCTCCCCCAGGGCGGAATTTTAGGGTTTCCAGGGGGGGGGGGGATGAAGATTATTTCAAGATCGCGTTAATACAAGAACCAATTACTCGATCTTGTTTTTTCCCTTCATACTTTACGGTTCTGTACGTCTCACCCTTCTAAAATTCATGTTATAAAGTAAGTAGACCCACAAATCACGTTATATGTGGACGTCTAGACTTGATTTAGTATGTGCTTCCATTATTACGTATACTGTGTAGGGGCGGGAGGGGGGATTTTTAGGTAGGAGATACGAAAGAGGGGGAGGGGAATGACGTTCTGAAAATATGGGGAAAATATGGGCCAAATTTTTAGGTGGGAAATACGAAAAGGGGGGGGGGGGGGTGATGACGTTCTGAAAATATGGTGATCGGGTACACGGGCCAAAAAAGGTTGAGTACCACTGGTCTAAACAATGGCACACTACTGTACAGTACTGTACATTTTGTCTAAACAATGGCATACTAACGACAGAGTACTTTCTTTACAGGTGCTAAGTATGTCATAATAATAGAGTAAAGTACTGAATTCGATTCGATACTTACCCGAAGGGCCGGGGTGAGGGGGGGGGGGGGATTTAAATACAACCAAAACTGAAGCAATGCAGGTTATCGGACCTCATGATCCACTAAAACTGAAATAATGCAGGTTTGCAGATCTCCCGGTCCAAATTAAAATTTAAATAATGCAGGTTCTCAGATCTCCCGGTCCACATTAACACTGAAATAATGCAGGTTCGCAGATCTCCCGGTCCACATTAACACTGAAATAATGCAGGTTAGCATATCTCCTGGCCTACTAACAATTTGTTAACAAATGTCAGATACAATTAACGACTTGACATTGTTAACAATTTCCATATACCATTAATATCTGGATATTGTGAACAATTTCCAGATACCATTAATGACTTGACATTGGTAATAATTTCCAGATAAAATTAATTCTCATCTCATCTCATCATGTTCCTCTTGTACCTTGCGGTGTCGAGGTGAAGTATAAACTTCGTGAGAGTGCCCGGTTATGGGCTTCGTATATCGACATTCCCATGGATTCTGTTATTCCCTCCGTCCAGCGTTTACGTGGTCGGCCTCTTCCTCTGTTTCCATCTGGTCTGTACGTCATTGCCTGTTGTGGCATGCTGTTGACTGGTAGCCTACTTGCATGGCCAAACCATTTGACTTGCTGCTTTCTAATAAAATCTAGAGCAGCTTTAACCCCCACTTTAGTCCTGATTTCTTCATTTCTGATCTTATCTCTTCTTGATACGTTGAGTATTCTTCTCAGGAACCTCATTTCTGTTGTTGTGATTTTTCTTTTCTCTTTTTCTGTCATTGTCCAGGTTTGGCATTGGTAGCACAGAGTTGGTAGGAAGATTGTGTTGTAAAGTGCTTTCTTAGTAGTTATTGATACATGTTTGTTCTTTAGTATTGGTGCCATTTGTCCAATGAGTTGATTTGCCTTATTGCACCTATTTTCGATCTCGTCTTCTGATCTGCCATTTGATGATATTATACTTCCTAGGTACTTGAAGCTCTTTACTTGTTTCAAGGGATGTTCGTTTAGGTGAATTGTTGCTGTTTGTTCTTCTTTAGTTATAGTCATTACCTCTGTTTTGCTTGTGCTAATTTTCATGTTATGTTCCCTACACATTTCGTTTAGACTATTCATGTGGTCTTGTAATTCAGCTTCTGATTTTGCTATTAGTGCTTGGTCGTCCGCAAACAGGAGTTCTCTAATGGTTAGATTTGCAGATGGTTCTTCTTCTGTGTTCTCGTCATGCGGTATTCTTGCTGTCTCTGCTTGGCTGGTTTCTTTACATATGTTGTCTATATATGTTATGAACAAGAGAGGGGACAGGACACAACCTTGTCGTACTCCAGATCTTATGGTGAAGGGTTCTGAGTGTCCTCCAGTTGCTCTCACTATGCATTCACTGTTGTCGTATAAACTTCTACATAGGTTTGTTAGATGTGTGCTCACTCCATATTGTTTAAGGATTTCCCACAGCTTGTTTCTATCTACCCTATCAAATGCCTTTTCTTGGTCAACAAAGGCTAAGTAGAGTGTTTCATTGAATTCAATTGATTTTTCTATAAGTTGTCTAAGAGCAAAAATGGCGTCTGTGCATCCTTTGTTTTTCCTAAATCCAAGCTGCGTTTCGCTTAGCTGGGGTTCTAAAGTAGTTCGTAATCTTTTTTCAAGAATTTTGCAAAATATTTTCCCAGTATGACTCAACAGTGAAATGCCTCTGTATTGTGTGCAATCTCTTTTGCTGCCTTTGTTTTTCCAAATTGGGATAATTATGGCGTTTCCCCAGTCTCGTGGTGTCTGTTGTTCTACCCAAACATGGTTGAATAGTCTATGTAGCCAAGCTGTTCCTACTTCCCTTGCTGCTTTAATTAGTTCATTTGGTATTTCATCCTGTCCTGGTGATTTGTTCAATGGGGCTAATCTGATGGCTTCTATAATTTCTTCTTTTAGTATGTCTGGTTCTAGTTCCTCGGTCAGTCCGTTTATACTTCTTAGTTTTTCTACGAGCAGTATGAAGATCCCCTGCCGGCTTGCTAGGCCAGTCGCAGGTTTAGGACACTAATCTGACCACAGGGAGTCCATCCCCTATGGCGAGCCATAGCCCCGTTAGCCCATGACCTCGCGGTCATGGTTGCCCGGTCTGCACCACGTGGAGGTGGGGGTTGACTTGTGTAGTCTGCGGGTCATCGGCAGGCTACTAATTTTCGCTCTTCACCCCTCCTGGGAGAGGCTAGCCGATCCTAACCCTGCTGGCTGCAGGGCCAGGCGCATTCCACACCTTAGGTGAATTGTTGCTGTTCCACACCTTAAAATTAATTACTTGACATTATTAATAATTTTCAGATGCCATTAATACCTTGACATTGTTGGTTGTGGTGAACACGATATACTTCAACGCGTCGTGGCGGGAGCCATTTTATCAGACGAGACAAGCGGACTTCTTCACCGCTCAGGGAACATCCCTGGTACTTCAGCATTACTTGTCTGTTTTACACTAAACTAGATTGTATTTAGTTAACCCTGTTGATATGTGAGTGAGTGAGTGAGTGAGTGAGTGAATGAATGAGTGAGTGAATGAGTGAGTGAGTGAGTGAGTGAGTGAGTGAGTGAGTGAGGGAGGGAGGGATGGAGGGAGGGAGGGATTGAATGAGTGAGTGAGTGAGTGAGTGAATGAGTGAGTGAATGAGTGAGTGAGTGAGTGAGTGAGTGAGTGAGGGAGGGATGGAGGGAGGGAGGGATTGAATGAGTGAGTGAGTGAGTGAGTTAGTGAGTGAGTGAGTGAGTGCGTGAGTGCGTGCGTGCGTACGTGAGTGCGTGAGAGAGTGAGTGCGTGAGTGAGTAAGTGAGTGATTGAGTGAGTGAGTGAGTGAGAGGGAAAGAAGGAGGGAGTGAGGGGGAGAGAGGTAGAGAGAGAGGGAGCGAAGTAGCGAGTGAGAGGGGAATGGAGTTAGAGAGGAAGGGAAGGTGTGAGTGAGTGAGCAAGCGAATGAGTGTGTAAGTGAGCGAGTGAGTGATTATAAAAAAAAATCAGTTCTTCTTCTTCTTTCGTTCGCTTGAAATATGTCTATATCTGCAATGTCGTCTCTTGCATGAATTGAACTGTTTTTTTCAGTTCACACAGTGGTCCATAGAGTTTATCTTCCACCGTCGTCTCTCTAGGCCAGAAGGTTTGCCTAGATATGTTATATTTTGGGCAGTCTTGGAGTATGTGCTCTGCTGTCTGCGACGCCAATCCACATGTGCACATGGCTGTTTCACCAATCTTGAATTTTGTATACATGTGGTTGCGTAATCTATTGTGTCCTGTTCTGAGGCGCAGAATAATGACTTGTTCTGGTCTGTCCATAATGTGGTAGTCATCTTGAGCAGATTTTGGTGGCTTTCTGACTGAAAAAATCAGTATATAATATTACTTGAACCCCGACGATCGTTGTGACAGTATAATATAGTGCTTGAACCCCCACGATCGTTGCGTCAGTGTAAAACAGTATTTGAACCCCGACGATCGTTGTGACAGTATAACATAGTGCTTGAACCCCTATGATCGTTGTGACAGTATAACATAGTGCTTGAACCCCTATGATCGTTGTGACAGTATAATATAGTGCTTAAACCCCCACGATCGTTGCGTCAGTGTAAAACAGTACTTGAACCCCCACGATCGTTGTGACAGTATAACATAGTGCTTGAACCCCTATGATCGCTATGTCAGTGTCACATAGTAGATGACAGGCATGTAGAGAGTGAACTGATGTGTACACACAATAGGGAACAAAAATAGAAATAGTAATAAGATTAAAGCACGATGTAGCACCACAAATGCTACGTTATCAAGTTGCGTTGATTAACAACGCGATTGTCACTTGGACACACTTCACTCTCAGCCTTCACACAGAACAGACGCATTTCAGCTCTACACGGACATCAGTATATTCAAGGCATTAGAACGCTCTACACTTTCATCGTTTGACAACAGTAGCGCCCAGACAGACACGGTCAAGTTTAGCCGAAACCTTTCTTAATCGCCGGACATCAAATCAAATCAAATCAACTTTATTAGGGTCACAAACTGGGCGCGCAGGCCCGTCTTACATTCGGCCCTTCCAATCACTCGTCTTTCGTTCATCAAGAGCATTATACATTTTACATAGGAAGAAAAATAAACATTGTGAAATGAATGTTGTAAACATAAACAAGGCTAAACATGGAGAAAAATGTGTACATAAAAAGTATGTGACGTAAAAGTGGTGATGCCAGCGCGTCCCACACACACACACACACACACACACACACACACACACACACACACACACACACACCACACACACACTCTCTCTCTCTTTCATTCACTCTCACTCTCACTCATTCACTCACACACACACACACTCTCACTCATTCACTCTCCCGCTCACTCATTCACTCTCCCGCTCACTCATTCACTCTCCCGTTCAATCATTCACTCTCACTCATTCACTCTCACGCTAACTCATTCACTCTCACGCTAACTCATTCACTGTCCCGCTCAATCATTCACTCTGCCGCTCACTCATTCACTCTCACACTCACTCATTTACTCTCACGCTCACTCATTCACTCTCACGCTCAATCATTCACTCTCCCGCTCACTGATTCACTCTCACGCTCACTTATTCACTCTCACGCTCACTCATTCCTTCTCACGCTCACTCATTCACTCTCACTCATTCACTCTCACTCATTCACTCTCACTCATTCACTCTCACGCTCACTCATTCACTCTCCCGCTCACTCATTCACTCTCACGCTCACTCATTCACTCTCACGCTCACTCATTCACTCTCACGCTCACTCATTCACTCTCACGCTCACTCATTCACTCTCACGCTCACTCATTCACTCTCCCGCTCAATCATTTACTCTCCCGCTCACTCTCACGCTCACTCATTCACTCTCCCGCTCACTCATTCACTCTCCCGCTCACTCATTCACTCTCCCGCTCACTCATTCACTCTCCCGCTCACTCATTCACTCTCCCGCTCACTCATTCACTCTCACCCTCACTCATTCACTCTCACGCTCACTCATTCACTCTCACTCATTCACTCACACACACAGACACTCTCACTCATTCACTCTCCCGCTCACTCATTCGCTCTCACGCTCACTCATTCACTCTCCCGCTCACTCATTCACCCTCACGCTTACTCATTCACTCTCACTCATTCACTCTCCCGCTCACTCATTCACTCTCACTCATTCACTCTCCCGCTCACTCATTCACTCTCACGCTCACTCATTCACTCTCACGCTCACTCATTCTTTCTCTCATTCACACTCACTCACTCTCTCACTCAAACTACAGTAATGAACATAAGTTTAGATTATACATGATAAAATCAAATGGTATTTAACTTATAATATGACAGATGAGAATACACAAACATATGGATTCGCCTGTTACATAAAATGCGTGTTACATGACATGCATCTGCTCAGCTCTCTCTCTCTCTCTCTCTCTCTCTCTCTCTCTCTCTCTCTCTCTGTATTCTTTCATATACACACACTCACACGCATGCGCGCGCTCACACACACACACACACACACACACACACACACACACACACACACATCGATCGCAGGTGCTGATCCGTCCTGGTATGGAAATCTAAATCTAAACGCTACTATATCTAAAAAAATCTAAAAAACGCTACTAAATCCACTAAATCTCAAACGCCGACCGACCATGCGGGGCGATCGTCATGGCTTGACGGCCGGTGGCCGTTAGCACTGGTGTCTCCACACACACACGCTAGAAGGTACTGGACACAACACGGATACACCAGGGCCGAGTGGTAGGAGGTTGTGGCGGGAGCAGATTTCTGTCAGTGAAAGGTGTGAATGGCCTGAGGGCTGCCGGCTGCAGAGTTTGCAAGGCTCCGGGTGAGAATAAAGTTCACCACATCATCATCGTGCTCGTGGCTTGTTCCTGAGTGTATGTCCTTTGGTGGTGCTGTGAAGGTATGGACGCGGTGTGCCGACCCACAGGCCTTGGCGGCTAATCCGAGATTCCTCGAGGTCCTCATCGTAAACCCTGGACAATATTATATATATCTACCACTCCTTGACATGAGAGGTATCGCACCGTGACAGTCAGTATAATATAGTATTTGAACCCCCATAATCGTCATATCAGTATAAAACAGTACTTGAACTCCCATGATTGTTGTGTCAGTATAAAACAGTACTTGAACCTCCATGATTGTTGTGTCAGTATAAAACAGTACTTGAACCCCCATGACTGTTGTGTCAGTATAAAACAGTGCTTGAACCCCCATGATCGTTGTGTCAGTATAAAACAGTACTTGAACCCCGATGATCGTAGTGTCAGTATAATATAGTGTTTGAACCCCCATGATCGTTGTGTCAGTATAACACAGTACTTGAACCCCCATAATCGTTGTGTCAGTATAAAACAGTGCTTGAACCCCGATGATCGTAGTGGCAGTATAATATAGTGTTTGAACCCCCATGATCGTTGTGTCAGTATAAAACAGTACTTTAACCCCCATGATCATTGTGTCAGTATAAAACAGTGCGTGAACCATAATGATCGTTGTGTCTGTATAAACAGTACTTGAACCCCTATGATCGTTGTGTCAGTATAAACAGTGCTTGAACCATAATGATCGTTGTGTCAGTATAAAACAGAGCTTGACCGCTCATGATTGTTGTGTCAGTATAAAACAGTGTTTGAAACTCCACGATCGTTGTGTAAGTATAAAACAGTACTTGAACCTCCATGATCATTGTGTCAATATAAAACAGTGCTTGAACCCCCATAATCGTTGTGTCAGTATAAAACAGTGCTTGAACCCCCATAATCGTTGTGTCAGTATAAAACAGTGCTTGAACACTCATGAACGTTGTGTCAGTATAAAACAGTGCTTGAACCCCCATAATCGTTGTGTCAGTATAAAACAGTGCTTGAACACTCATGAACGTTGTGTCAGTATAAAACAGTGCTTGAACACTCATGAACGTTGTGTCAGTATAAAACAGTGCTTGAACACTCATGAACGTTGTGTCAGTATAAAACAGTGCTTGAACCCCCATAATCGTTGTGTCAGTATAAAACAGTGCTTGAACACTCATGAACGTTGTGTCAGTATAAAACAGTGCTTGAACCCCCATAATCGTTGTGTCAGTATAAAACAGTGCTTGAACCCCCTTAATCGTTGTGTCAGTATAAAACAGTGCTTGAACCCCCATAATCGTTGTGTCAGTATAAAACAGTGCTTGAACCCCCATAATCGTTGTGTCAGTATAAAACAGTGCTTGAACACTCATGAACGTTGTGTCAGTATAAAACAGTGCTTGAACCCTCATGATCATTGTGTCAGTACAAAACAGTGCTTGAACCCCTCACTCCCCCCTCCCCCATGATCATTGTTTCAGTATAAAACAGAGCTTGACCGCTCATGATTGTTGTGTCAGTATAAAACAATACTTGAACCCTCTTGATTATTGTGTCAGTATAAAACAGTGCTTGAACCCCCACGATCGTTGTGTAAGTATAAAACAGTACATGAACCTCCATGATCATTGTGTCAGTATAAAACAGTGCTTGAACCCTCATGATCGTTGTGTCAGTATAGAACAGTGCTTGTACCCCCCCCCCCCCCCCCACCGCAGCCATGATCATTGTGTCAGTATAAAACGGTGCTTGAACCCTCATGATCGTTGTGTCAGTATAGAACAGTGCTTGTACCCCTCCCCCCCCCCACCGCAGCCATGGTCGTTGTGTCAGTATAAAACAGTGCTTGAGCCCCTCACTCCCCCCCCCCATGATCATTGTGTCAGTATAAAACAGTGCTTGAACCCCTCACTCCCTCCCCCTCCCCCATGATCATTGTTTCAGTATAAAACAGTGCTTGAACTCTCATGATCGTTGTGTCAGTATAAAACAGTGCTTGAACTCTCATGATCGTTGTGTCAGTATAAAACAGTGCTTGAACTCTCATGATCGTTGTGTCAGTATAAAACAGTGCTTGAACTCTCATGATCGTTGTGTCAGTATAAAACAGTGCTTGAACTCTCATGATCGTTGTGTCAGTATAAAACAGTGCTTGAACCCCTCACTCCCTCCCCCTCCCCCATGATCATTGTTTCAGTATAAAACAGTGCTTGAACTCTCATGATCGTTGTGTCAGTATAAAACAGTGCTTGAACTCTCATGATCGTTGTGTCAGTATAAAACAGTGCCTGAACCATAATGATCGTTGTGTCAGTATAAAACAGTGCTTGAACCCCTCACTCCCTCCCCCTCCCCCATGATCATTGTTTCAGTATAAAACAGTGCTTGAACTCTCATGATCGTTGTGTCAGTATAAAACAGTGCTTGAACTCTCATGATCGTTGTGTCAGTATAAAACAGTGCCTGAACCATAATGATCGTTGTGTCAGTATAAAACAGTACTTGAACCCTCATGATTGTTGTGTCAGTATAAAACAGTACTTGAAACCTCATGATCGTTGTGTCAGTATAAAACAGTGCTTGAACTTATTTTCTGTGCATAATTCAATTAATTTGTCACCTGCATCATTTCTGTTTCCCAATCCAAATTTTCCTAAAACGTGCCTCTAATTTTCAGCCCTTCCTGTACATACTTTTGCATTAAAATCTTCCAGTAGTATTGCTATATCATTATGACCAATCTTATTTAATGTGTCTTGCAGTGTTCTATAAAAATGTTCAATTTCGTCCTCCTCTGCTGTTGCAGTAGGTGCATATATTTGTTCGAGTGTTGTGTTTTTGGACGGCCTTTAAGTCTAATAGTGAGGATTCTATCACTAAGTGGGTTATATCCCAGTAAAGCTTTTGCAGTTGTTTTATCTAAACAACATGCCACTCCACTCTGGCCTCCGACTTCTCTACCAGAATAAATGAAAAGTCCTCCATTTTCAGTTGTAAAATGTCCCTTGCCTTCCTGAGATGTTCACTAATTCCTAAAATTTGAATATTTAACCTCTCAATCTCATCACATACTACTTTAAGCTTCCTCTCATACAGACTTCTCACATTCCACGTTCCTATTCTCTCTTTTTCTTAGTCTGACACAGGGGATTTCCGTCATCACGATTACGATTACTAGCACTGGTCCCTGTGTCACACTCTTCCCCAGTGTTATCTGATCTGCCTGGCCTGGGGGTCTCGCCACCAGATCTCTTTCTTATTATGTTTTCTATCATAGTTGTCATGGTTTCTTGGCAAGTTTTGAAGAAGGTAGTTTGCCATTGCTTTCCTTCTGGGCAGTGAATGTATTAGTCGGTGGCCATAGCCATTGTCTCTACTGATGAGATCATCTGCATATCGCCGCAGAGTGCAAGACCATAACCAACAACAATCTGTCGGCTGCTCTCACACTCCATCCACCACCTGCTTCCATGGCTTCACGTAACCCTGATCGGGGGGCTAAACGGGTACTCCACATTGCCCAAGGGTGTCCCGTAGACTAACGGAGGTAAGGAGGTGTCTTACATCTCCTTTGATAGAGGATACCCCTACCCCGCTAATCGGACACACTGGTAATAGGGAAAAGAAATCAACACAAAATTCAGCCTAGTACTAATAGAAATAGTGCATGAGTTAATTGCGATCGTGCGCAAAATCAAAAAAAAACATTAAAAAAAACAACCAAAGAAAAAAAACGATATCAACGCCATAAAGCCAGAGTCACATGAAAAACAATAACCACGAAAATAATAACAACATCATTATCATTAGCAATAACAATACAAAGAACTTTGGCAACAATAACCACACAAATAACGACAACAAAATTACATAAAAATCGACAGCAACAACAATGAGGACAACACCGACCATAATGACAAAAGAACCTCTACGATAACGAAAACAATAACTATATCGACAACCACAACGATAACAACGACATTTTTAACAAAACACGACAGCAGAAACAACAGCAACAACTACAAATAGCAATAATTACAAACGCATTAATAACTTTCACAATAACAACCTCACAATAAAATATAACAATAGCCACTACAACAACAGCAGCAACATCCACAACAAATACAACAACGACAAACACTGAATGACCAAAGAAAAAAACTACAGCAACAATATAGAAAAACCACAACAACTGCAAGAACGATAACAGTAATTAGGACAACAGTAGCAACAAGAACAACAACAATAACAACAACAAAAACATCAACAACAACAACGACAACTATTACTACTACTACTACTACTACTACTACTACTACTACTACTACTACTACTACTACTACTACTACTACTACTACTACTACTACTACTACTACTACAGCAACGAAATCTATAACATCAACAACCACAACAACTACAAAATGGCGATAATGACAACAACAATAACAATCATTACAATATTAGCAATATTAACAACAGCAATAACTACAACAACAGCAATCACCACCACAACAACAACAGTGTATACTATAATCACAACGGCAACACAACAGAAACGACACCACCACAACAACAGTGAAACTACTGCGACAACAATAAAACCATTACAACAACACCACCACTTCAACAACAACACAACAACAGCAGCACAACAACAACAATAATCAAATCTACTGCCACAACAACAACACCATTACAACAACAACAACAACAACAACAATCAAAACAACTGCCACAACAACAACACTACTACAACAACAGTAACAATCAAAACAACTGCCACAACATAAACACCACCACCACCACAACAACAACAACAATAAAACCTACTACCACAACAACACAAGCACCACAACAACAACAACAACAATAAACACTTTTGCCACAATAACGCCACCACTACAACAACAAAAACAAAAGGTACTGCCACAACAATACAACCACAACCACAACAAAAACTATCAAAAGTACTGCAATAACAAAACCAAGACTAAAACAACAATAAAAACTATTGAAACAACTACAACAACAATCAAAATTATGGCTACAACAACACTGCCACCACAACAACAACAATAATAACTACTGCCACAACAATACCACAACACTATCACCACTACAACAACAATAAAAATTACTGACATAAAACACCATCACCACACCAACAACAATACAAACGACTGCCATAACACCAACGCCACTACAACAACAATAAAATCTACTACCACAACAACAACACCACCACAACAACAATAAAAACTACTACCACAACAATAACACCACCACAACAACATTGAAAACTACTGCCACAGCAATAACACCACCACAACAACAACAATAAAATTACTGCCACAACAGCATCACAACATCACCACCACCACCACCACCACGACAACAACAACAACAATTAAAGCTACTCCACAACAACACCACAACAAGAATAAAGCTACAGTCCCAATCACACAACAACATTAATTACAGTCATAAAGACAACACAACAATAAAAACACCACTACAACAGAAATAACATCTACTGTCATAACAACATCACCAAATCAACACCAACAGTAATAACTACGGCCACAACAACAATAAAGATAACTACAGCTAATACTACAAAAAATCACAATAATAATAATAATAATAATAATAATCATAACTACAGCCACAAAAACAACACAACAAAAATGATACTACAAAAACAACAACAATAATAACTATAGTCACAACGACAACACAACAAACACAACACCACAGCAGCAATAACAACAACAGTTATTACTACAGTAACAACGACAACATAACAAAAACGACACCACAACATTACAATTACAGTAACGACAGCAACAACCACTCTCCAGGTCGCCACCATGTTCAGTGTAAGGATCATTAAAATCAAGAAGAACTTCTACGGCGCAGACGTTGGGGAACTGCCTCTCGGTGATGGAAAGTTCTCGTTCTTCATCCTCCTACCTCGTAACGTGAATGGATTGGCGGCGCAAGGTAATTTTCAATCATTCAGGTGTCGCCTTAACAATGAAGGTTGGCTATAATGGATTACCAACACAATCTGTCTTGATTGCACATTCTGTCAGAGTGATGTTCATGCATCTCTTGATGTTTTTCCCCACTTGTATCGTTGCCTACCTCTTGCTTTTCACTGTACCCTCCAGTATCCTCATCTCCATTATGGTAAGGCAAGAATAAATAATTATTCTGCGCCTCAGAATGGGACACAATAAATTACACAATAAATGTATGGATTTGTGGAATTAAAAGGTACAAGCAATGCAATATATACATTACGGACACTATTAGAAAGATAAATAGAGACACAGAAAGGCATATATTTGTTCTTCATAGATTATACTAAACCATTTGATAAAGTAAAACATGATGAAATGGTTACATTGTTGGAAGATATTAACATTGATGAGAAAATCTCAGAATAATGCAAAATATTTAAGGAACAAAGTAGCAACAATTAAAATGGGAAATAAAGAAGGAAATTATGAACAAATAAGGCTTGGAGTACGACAGGGATGTGTTTTGGCACCGGATCTCTTCTCCCTCTATAACAAAGTAATAATGGGAGAGATCAAAGAGAAGCCAGGAATAATATTCGGAGATTATAATTTTTAAAACATATACGCTATGCAGATTACACAATATTGTTGGCAGATAATTCAAAATATCTACAACAATTGTAGTAACAGGAAGTGTAAAGGAAGTATTCTCCTTGAATATCAAGAAAACAATAACAATGGTGGTATCAAAGAAAAAGGTAACACCCAAATGTGAAATAGTGATAGAAGGGAAAATTCTTCACCAAGTAGATAGTTTTAAATATCTAGGAGCATTTATAACATCAGATGGAAGATGCACAACAAAGATTAAGAAAAGAAAAGGGCAGGAAAAGGCTGCATTCAGAGAATGATGAATATCTTATGCAATAAGTCACTATCATTGAATATAAGAAAGAGAGTGCTGTTGTGCTATATAGAACTTATTATGCTGTATGGCTGTCAATCTTGGAATGTAAATAAATAAATTAGGAAGAGAGGAAGTTCCTGAGACGAATGTTGCGAATTCCTTGGACTGCCAAAGTAACTAACAAAACTGCCTCAAAGAGGCTCATGAAACTAAAGTATTATGTACAACAATATGAAAGAGGCAAACAGCTTTTTCTTTGGTCATGTGTTGAGAAGAGAGGCATTTGGGAACATCATGACAACTGGAAAGATCGAGGGGAAGAGAGGTAGACGCAGACCAAGAGAAATTATGCTGGATGGATTGTGACGGTGGCATGGAGGAATAGCAATAGCAGAGTTGATCCAGAAAACCAAAGACCGAGATCTGTGGAGAGTCATGATGACATGTATAGAAAATTCAAGATTGGCGAATCAGCCATGCGCACATAAGGTTTGGCGACACCGACAGCAGATCACATACTCCAAGCTGCCCAAAATATGACTTATATAGGCAAACCTTCTGGCCTTGAGAAACAACAGTGAAAGATAAACTCTATGGACCATTAAATGAACTAAACACGACTGAAGTTCATACAAGAGACGACATTGCAGATATAGACGAATTTAAAGGGAATGAAAGAACAAGAAAATGACAATTGTTAGAAGCTAAAGAATACTCATCCAGACATCCACGGGGTGGTCTCATCATCACACCCTAAAGATTGTTTTTCCCTAACTGAAAAACTACAATATTCTCAAAACGACACTGGACGGAAAAGATGGAGGCAGGCGAACAAGAGTTAGGCAACGATACATTTAAACAGATAATATCAAGAGATAGATTAACAGCAGTCTGTCGAAGCGTACAACTGAAACTTTGTCAAATTGTCAAAGAATATGTCAAGACAAAACAGTCCTTACCAGCCAACTTAGAACTCACGGCTATAATCTTTCAACTCCAGGGGATGAAATGAATGGTCATTGTCATTCTTGACGGACAAACCGAAACTAAAGATAGATAGCGTTCCAAACCATCGCAAATTTTTAGATCACAAGCGAATGATTTATTTATTTATTTATTTATTTATTTATAGAGGAATACATGAGACGGCAAATGATTGAATGATTTATTTATTGATCAGTCATTTATTGATTCATTGATTCATTGATAGTGGCATATCTGAGACGACACGCAAATGATTCATTCATTCATTCATTCATTCATTCATTCGTTCATGCTTTAGTTGATAACCTAGGACGGCAAGAGAATGAGTGATTGATTCAGTCATTGATTTATTCATTGATAACGGTATCTGCGTGGCGACAAGCGAACAATTGATCGATTGATAACTACATATTTCAGAAGATTAGTAAATCTTTGATTCATTCATTCATTTGTTGATAACGGTATATATCTAAGACGACAAGCGAGTGATTGATTTGATTAATTTATTAATTGGTTACTTGATAATCGTATATTTGTGAAGACAAGCTAATAATTAATTAATACTTCATTCATTCATTCATTCATTCATTCATTCATTCATTCAAGCCGTGCTACCCCAGTTCGGACAACATCATAACATAAATGATCAATGCCTTAGAAGAATATAATAGACCAAGTCACTAGACTGCTGAACACAATATATGATACTGGAGATGTACCTCCTGATTTATGTAATTCTTTATTTAGTGCAATCCCGAAGAAATCGGGAGCCTTGGAATTGTATCAATGAATATAATGAGACACATCAAGAAGATTTTGCTAAGAATTGAGTTGAAATGCAAAGAGTTAAAAAGGAAATACAACCCAAAATAGGAGAAGAACAATGGTTGCTTGTAAAAGGCAAAAGTACAATTGATGATATATATATCTTTGCTTTATTGACTACACAAAGGCTTTTGATAAAGTAAAACATGTCAACATGATACAGATGCTTGCAGATCTACAAATTGATTGGAAAGACCTTTGTCTTGTAAAAATAATATATTGGAAACAACAAAATGCCATAAAGATTGATAATGAAGTAGGTCAATATCAACATATTAAGAGAGGTGTGAGACCGGGATGTGTAATATTTTCAGATATATTTTCCCTGTACAGTGAACATATTTTCAGAAATTCAGAAGATATGAAAGGAATCATGATTGTTTTCTTGTTTTACTTGTTGCATGAGGACTTCCGGTTTCAAGATGGCTCGGACGGTCGTGTTTTCTTTGTGATCGTTAACGTTTTCGCGTAGGAGATGGATTTATTCATCTCTTGCGTGTAATTTGTGTGCCAGGATGTAAAACCAGGAGTTTCTACTCAAGATCTGCGTCGATGCTAGGGAGTTTCGTGCATCGAGAGAAGCAATCCTTGAGTGAATTTTTCTCAGCGTGTGTGGTTTCTGTGGTTTTTGGTTTTTCAACATGGCGGAACAACATGTGTTCTCCGAGCGGTCGGCAGTCAATCTAACGAGGTGACGTGGGCACCGGGCAGGCAAAAGACGACAAGGTAAGTGTGGTGGTTTAAGGCGTTTTAGACTCAAGTGTCAGCGTATGGGACTCAGGAATATCCGTATTTTGTATTGGAACCGTGCCAGCGTAAAACAACGGGGCTCTATTCTAGAAACCCTGGTTTACAGGAATAACATTGTAGCGCTCCAGGAGACCAGACTGGGCGATCAGCTACTCCGAATTGCCGGCTTCAAATGTTTCTACAACAGGCGACATCTGGGAATGGCGATTCTCATTCGCGAGAGCATGGTGGCGTCAGAGCTAGACATGTACAGTTGGGACAGTGACAATATACAAATACTGGCGTTAAGAGTTCAATCCAGTCTAACATTTGTGTTGGTTAATGTTTATGCCCGCAACGCGAGTATGGATTTCCAGAAGTGGCAGTGCTTAAGTGACATATTAAGTCACGAGAGGAATGTTATTTTCTGTGGCGATTTCAACGCTAAAGGCAGAACATGGGGAAACATTTCCTCCAACACACAAGGGGAGGAGCTCGAGACTGCACTTGAAACCATTGACCTGGTTTGTATCAACAGTGGCTGTGTCACCAGGACAGCAAGCCGTCCAGGCGATGAAGACAGTGCTATTGATCTGGCGCTGGTTTCTCCTTCACTAGCTACAATGTGTAGATGGGGTGTCCTAGGACACCACGGCAGCGACCACCACCCTTGCAGCATATTGGTGGAGAAAGGCAGAACCAGGCAGCACAAGCTAACGGTCAAGACTTTCCAGTATGACTGTACAGGGCAAGATGTGATGAGTAAAATAAGACGTCACAAGCGCAGAAAGCTTCAGGGCAGGCAAAAAAGCTGGGAGCAGCCACCTTGGTGGAATTTTGAGGTGGAGAAGGCGTGTGTGGATAATCGTAGTGCTGTAAGGAGATGGCAAAATGCCAAGAAGAACAGAGCTGGCCATCCTAATCTCTGCATGCACTTAGAAAGAGAGATGCACACAAAAGAAAGCTATTTTAAAAAATTGGTCAATGTGGTTAAAAGTTAAAAATGGGCAGAGGTGTGTCAAAGAGTAAGCACAGACAAGTCACTGAAATTGTTCTGGCGACTACATAAAAGCATGAGTGGGGTAGTCAAGAATAAGAGCATTTCTGACTTCCAAGGTGCTGACCTCATCTGGCAGAGGACTGGCGAGGACAAGGGCAAATCCCTCTTTGAAAGCTATCTAGAGCAGAGCAACCAGACAGACATGGGAGGCCGAAATCTTGCCAGGGAGGTCACCTCAGACAGGTGCAAGGCCCACAACACTTCGCATGAAGACACAGTGACAGTGAAAGAAATCAAGGCTGTGCTTCGACGATCAAAAAACAGTGCTCCAGGGCCTGATGGCATAATATATGATGACATCAATAGGTGTACCGACAACGAGCTAGAGAAACTAGCAGACATATACAACAACAGTATAGGGTGTGCTAGCATCAAGGAGGAATGGTTACACAGCTATCTGATTCCTTTGCCGAAGCCTGGCAAAGACCACACACAAATTCAGGGATATCGAATTATAACCATGCAGAATACAATAGGCAAGCTGCTGGATAAATTAATTGCCAGGAAAATATCAAGCTAGCTAGAGAGGCAAGGTGTTTTCCCACCTACCCTGTGTGGGTACCGTCCATAAAGAGAAACCTGGACCAATGCAGCAGTTTTTGCCCATGATGTCTATGAAGGTTTCCACTCAGGCATTGGAACCTTTGCTGCAGCGATTGATCTTTAGGACGCGTACAACAGAGTACCATTGGATTTTTTTACTGCTTCAGCTTCTTGAACTCAAAATAAGTCCATTCCTCCTTAGTTGGATCGCTGCAGCCCTCTTCCAACGGAAAGTAGTTGTTAGATGTTGGCAGTTGGACTTCGGAACCAACAACAATATATCCTGGCCTACCACAGGGATCACCATTATCTCCGGTACTGTTCAACGCCTACACGGTGAGAATCACCAGTGAGCAGATCACTGGACCTGGTAGGACATTGTCATATTTCGATGATGTTTTAGTGTATCGTCAGGGTAAGGATAGAGAGCAGTGGAACTACAAACCGAACTCAATCGCATAATTACTTGGTGTGATGAAGCTGGGACAATGGTCAACCCAACATTGGCAACAGTGACTTGGTTCTCGTTGAATAATCATATTGTCAACACTCCAACACCAACTGTAAAGTTGTGTTTAGAAACGGTGGAAAGAGCGCAGGCAATTAATTACCTGGGGATACGGTTTGATCGAAGCCTTGCTTACAGAGGTTCCCAAACCACTGCCTGCGCGCCACTTTTGGCCCTCCAGCTGTAAAAAAGTGGCACGCGAGGCCACGTTGTTTAATACAATATGTTTTAATAATTTAGAAAAAAAAAATTCAGTCGGAGCGCCCGTCAGCGTGCGATAATTTACCCCCCTCGTGGTTGTTATGCTTATATATTATCGAATGTGCCTGTCCAGTTCACAACGAAACATTATGAAGTTCCCATATCCCAGCCTTGTCGACCAATCAGAGTGCGCAAGGCGCCATGTTGTCGTATGTTACAACTAATTAGCAGAGTCGGTAGTATTGTGAAGAAATTATATTTTTTTCAAAGAAAAATTTACCGTTAAAGCCTATAAACGTGAGTGTGGAAAATGTAAAATCAAACGACACTTCACGACAACACATTCAGACATAAATGCTCAATATCCGATCAGTTCGGAGGTGAGAAAAAAATTTCATAGAGACAGTTCTCTGACCAGGCAGCAGTCATTTTTTACCAAGGCTAACGAACAGAGAAAGAGTGCTGTTGTTGCGTCGTACGAAGTCGCTCTTCTGTTGGCTCGCAAAAAGAAACCGTTCACCGATGCAGAATAAATAATTAGGCCTTCCCATAAAATTGCTGCTAGAATGCTTGGCGATAATAAGTGTGAAACAAAATTTGATCAGATTACTTTGTCTGATAATACTATGGCCAGGCGAGTTGAAGAAGTAGCCAACGATGTTCATCGTCAAGGAGTAGCACATATCAAAAATTGTAAATTTTTCTTTCATTGGCTGTGGATTAATCCACTGACATTTCTGACACAGCTCAGGTCGCAGGTTTTGTTCGAGCAATAAACGATACTTTTGAAGTCATTTAAGAACTTCTAGGACTTGAATCAATGCACGCAACTACCAAAGGGACTGATCTGTTTGAAACTTTGAAATTATGTGTAGATAAAAACAACGTAGAAACGACCAAATTGGACAGTGCTTGCACTGACTGTGCTCCGGATTTGACGGGTAAAAAGTCTGGATGTTAAGCATTATTGGAACAGTTTCTTGGCAGCACTATATTAAAACATCATTGTATCATTCGACAAGAAACTCTGTGTGAAACAACTATAAATCTGATACATGCCATGGAAGTTGTTCTGAGACGTTTGAACAAAATTCGAAGTAAGGCTCTGAACAGGCATGAGTTCAGACAGTTTTTTCAGACCTGAAAGAGGAATATGGTGAGCTACTGCTACACTGTGTTGTCAGATGGCTATCTAAAGGGAAAGTCGTGTCACGTTTCTGGGTACTGGAAAATAGTGTCTGCCTGTTTCTGTCTGGGGGAGGGAGGGGGGAATGCATTGCCTACAGAACAGGAATGTTTGCTGAACGATGACTGGCTCAATGACCTGGCATGTTTGGTGAACAACGCGTCTCATTTAATCTCTTTAAATGCGAGGATCCAGGAGGAGGAGGAGGAGGAGGAGGAGAGAGAGAGAGAGAGAGAGAGAGAGAGAGAGAGAGAGAGAGAGAGAGAGGGAGAGAGAGAGAGAGAGAGAGAGAGAACAACTATTCACAAATTTGTGCGATGACATTTCTTCATTTAAAATGAGACTACGACTGTTTATCGGACAGCTGACTGAAGGGTCTTTAGAGGTGTTTCCAACTTGTGGTGGAAAAGAAATTTGACGTGTTGCAGTACAAAGTGAAAGTTGAAAGTCTTCTGGATATCTTCCAGTCGAGATTTCAAGAGTTCACAATAGAGGAAGATAATGTTGCCCTCTTCATAAATCCGTTCGTATTTCCTATTGCTAAGCTCTGTCAATTACAGCAAAACCTTCGGCACGAAGTTATTGAATTGAAATACAATTCTGCACTGAGATGTAAATTTCTGGAGCTGCCTGCTTCACCTTCAGCTGATCATATGATTTCATTCTGGCGACTATTACCTGTCGAACTCTTTGAACACTTGCATTCATTCGCCCAGAGATACATTTGTCGTTTTTGGTTCGACGTATAGATGCGAGCAGTCATTTTCCCCAATGACCATTATAAAAAACAAGCAACGTTCCAGACTCAACGACAGTAACCTAGCTGCGCTTATGACTTTGGGCACGACAGATTTGTGCCCAGACATTGATAAACTGGTATATGAGCTTAAGTAACTGGTTATGAAGAACAGTTACAATTGTAAATTAATTGCATTAATAGCGATTTTTGAAACTGATTAAAGATTTATTGTTAAATTAAATTTTGATTTTAAGCCAATAAAATGACCTCAGTGTAGTACTGACACTGAATGCCTTTAAAGTTTTAGAATTTTGTTGACCAAAGTTAAGAAAAGTAAGAATGATATTGCACGACTTTTATAAATTTTTAACGTTGTGGCCCGCTTAACTACCGAAAATAGTAGATATGGCCCTCTGCTTCAAAAGCTTGGGAACCACTGCTTGCTTATAATGAGCACATAGACCAGGTGATAACAAAGACCAAGTGGGGATTGGCTGCGATGCGGGTGATGGCGGCAGCAAACAGTTAGCAGCGTCATCTATGTCTTCTGTACGAGGAGCTGGTCATGTCTGATTTTGAGTATGCGATGGCAATCTTGACTCTCAGCCATAAGCAGATAGAAAGGATGGAAAGGATACAGAACGAAGCTATGCGCATTATTCTTGGATGTACAAGAGATACTGCATGCAGGGTGATGGGCTACCTTCTTGATTTTCCAATCATTGAAGACAGAATACAAATTTGCAGAGCACGTGCATACATTAGAGTTAACGCAAACACACAACATCCACTGCATAGTGAAATTAGGAAGGTGAAGGGCAGCAGGTTAAAAAGAGGGAGGTCGTGGATGGGTCAAGCCGAAGACATTCTTCAACAGGTGTGTTCATTGGAGAACTTAGAACCTGGCGAGGAGTGGGTACAAGTGCCAACAGATTTCTGCACATCCTTTTCAGTTTGCATCCAACTAGATAGAAAATGCAGACAAGAAAATCCGGCTGCTGTGGATGCTGAAGTACAAGCGATGATTTTCGAGAATTGGCTAGGCGGTGATGCTGTCATCTACACAGATGGGTCGGTCGTCCGACATGTGAGAAGTTCATGAGCCTTTACGGCTCGGGCGGGAGGGAGAATTGTGAAGGAGGACTCTGGTGCTTTCACTGAAACCACAAGTAGCCTGACTATGGAAGTCATGGCAGTAAGTAAAGCAATAACATGGCTCGAGACACAGACATTCACTAGGGCATGTTTCCTTAGCGACTCAATGAACATGATCAAGAGGATAGAGGAGGGGTCGATCCGAAGAGAATGGTTGCTGCCTCTGGAGCGGTCTCGGCTCGCAAAGATTAGTTTCATCTTCGTGCCAGGGCATGCGGGAGTACAAGGAAAAGAGCGGGCTGACAAGCTCGTAGGTGAGGCTACTGTGGAGGGAGGACGCGCAATGGACCAGGCTGACATTCTGAATGCTTTACGAGAAGTAAGACTTTTGCGAGAACCAAGTGATGACTGTGAATCTACAACCATGGTCAGACTGCGAGAACAGCAAATTAAAAGGGTGGCCAAACAAGAATACTACGCAGGAAGCCAAAGAAGATTGATAAACCAACACAGAACTGGTGTCGTTAGCCGCTATACGCTGCGGGATTTGTTGAGGAGGGGATCCGAGCTCTTATGGACTGAATGGTTCGATGTGCAATGAGGATGATCTGTCGACTAACTAACTAACTAACTAACTAACTAACTAACTAACTAACTAACTAACTAACTAACTAACTAACTAACTAACTAACTAACTAACTAACTTGTTGCATGATAATTCTTAGCACAATCTTCGTCTTGAGGCTCATTATACTTATTGTTCGATGGTGATCACATTCCAATGCTCTTATTTCTTCAAGAATGTAATAAATATAGATTACATAATTCAGGAGGTATATTTGTTTGTGCATTAAGTTGGTATTCCGCGTGTTGTGTTGGTTTTCATGGGTATTTTTGTTATTTCTTCTTATTTCCATGAGTTTTAAGATGTTTTTCGTCATCCATTTCTTACGTCCCATCATCTTTAATTTTGGGATGGTTATTTCTGCAGCTTGGTTGACTGATTTCTTTAATATCTGCCATTAGTCGTTGAGATCTCGAAATAGTATTTTCATAACTGACAATGCATCAAATCTGTACTTTACCTCTACGTTGAATGTATCTTTTATCTCCCCACTCTTCAGTGCCCGTAGATCAAATTGTGTGTTTCTTTGTGTATATTTGACTTTCTTTAATTTCATATGTATGTTGCTTATGATTAATCTATGGTCGCTGTAGCAGACTCGCTTGGTATGGTTTTTGCGACTTTTAAAAGAGATCCTCTGCCTACCGTCGTAAAGTTGGAGACCATAACCCACAACTATCTGGTGACTGCTCTTCAACTTCATCCCCCACCTGCACCCAAGGCTTCCTGATCGGGGGGGGGGGGGCTGAACGGGTACTCCACCTTGCCCAAGGGTGACTCGTAGGCCAGCGGAGGGAAGGGGGTACCGTATCTCTCCTTTGATAGGGGATACCCTTACCCCTACCCCGCCACCCAACAATATTTACTACATTCTTGTGTATTTTATTTGCTTAGAGATATCTTTAACAAACCCTGGAAGGATCAAGGCGCTGTTTGAAGGACTACAATACGACTGGGTCAACATGAGCCTTCCCAAATTTAACATCGAGTCGAGGTACGAGCTGAAGGAGTCCCTTCAGGCTCTCGGCATCGTCAAAGCTTTTGATCAAGAACAGGCGAACTTCACGGGAATCAACAGCAGGGGTAAGTGTGAGTTTGTATATATATGTGTATATATGGGTATATGTATTTAAATCCAACAGTCAGGTCTTGGTCTGATATGGCTGGGCTACCATATGACAGTATGTTAGCGCCAAATGCTGAGCGGCGCTTACCAGTCCCAACACCCCACATTATGTCACCGGCTTCGGATGGAGGAGCACAAATGGGAGGCCACAAGTCTTATCCTGGCGTGAGGAAATGCAACCTAAAGACTAAATGTATTGGCTGAGCAGACAAGGCCCTAAGCCTTGGTAGGTAACTGGTCTAGAATGGAAGCTCCAACAGGCGGACAGTGTTGAGCATTGCTTTGCTGAGTTGATTGAGTTGAGTTGAGTTGAGTTGAGTTAAGAACCGACATCACTGCACTCAGGACATTCGCATACGTGCTCCGTCACCTCGTTCAACAGCCAGCGAAGAGTCATACTACTAATCGTTCCCACCGCTATCTGATTAAAAGTTCTCCTGGTCTTCAATCTCAGTTTTGAGATTCTTTCAGAACCCCTGCCGATTCCACGCAATCTCATTCTTTCCACATATGGGTTCCTCCGCCTTCTCCACCTGGTCCCACAAGCAACGACCACCTCCCCCTTACCCATAGGCACAATTCCACCAAGAGGTGCATTCCCTGCTAGCCTATCAGCCTTTTCATTCCCCCGTACACCCGCATGGCCAGGACAAAATATCCAAACAATTCTCACGATCTGTGACCTCTGAAGCGACGAGAGCCATTCCACACGAAACATTCCTTTCTCCACCTTGCTAAGCATACTCTTTGAATCCGTAATGAATACAACGTGTGTTGCAGTGCTCTCCTCTAGCCACCGGAATGCCGCTGTTACTGCCTCCACCTCCATTCTCATGCTGAAGGTCGTAGTCTCATATGCCAGACTCTCTTTTTTCAAGTCTCGCCCATTAGCCTTTCCAATAAAGTCCCAGCCACTACGTCTGTTTCTCACCACTGACCCATCGGTGTCATGACTATGTCACCTTGATGTGTGATGCTCTGGATCAGCTGTTGCACTTCAAACTCAGTGCGGCCCGCTGCCCATTCTCTGCACTCACAACCCTGTGTTATTATTACATTGTGTCAGTCCGTCATGTCTTCCAGAACTTCAACCCACTCTCTTCCACGATTGATGGCCTCTAGATCACACACCTGACTTATAGAAAGTTCTGCCTGTGCCATCCAGGACCTGCCTCGCCTTAGTCTATGCCCCTTGACCATATTCATTGCTGCATGCAGCGGGTGATCCCTGTCTGCGGAAATTCTCAGGTACCATTTGGCCTGAAAGACCCTATGCCTATCCGCCATTGTTGGTAGCGCCAGGATATGCCTCATGCAGATAATTGGTGTGTCCTTTGTGCACCCCAGGATTAAAAGCATGGCAGCATTCTGTATGCGCTCCAACCTTTCAAGCTGGCTCTTTGATACTGTCAGCGGCCCCAAACCATACTCAATGACATAAATTATTAACTGCTTAAAGAGCCGGTACAGCATCCTCTGATCTACCCCGGTTGCTGCCATATCCCTCAATGCATTAAGTCCACTACCAGCCTTCCCCACCAAAGCCTCCAAAAAAAGACAAAAACACCGGTCAAAGGTTATACCCAAGTACTTCAATTTACTCTCTCGACTAAGAGGACATCCATTCAACATAATACCTGGGACGTCTGTCTTGACGATCCGGTTATCCAAGCCACACAACCGATGCCTTGTCTGGGCTTATAATGGCCCCTGCGTCCCTGCACCACTCTACCACCCTGTTTACCGCCACCTGTGAGTCTTTCGCCAAACTGGCCCTGTCTCTGCCTTGTCTGTACACCAGCACACCATCTGCAAATGTCAAGATTCTACCTACACCTGGTGTCTCAATAGCTGCGATTTTGCTGGTGTAGACATTAAAGAGCACTGGGGACAAGGCACATCCCTGCGGCAACCCAGGTGTAATAGTACACGGGTCAGAAGTGCAGGAACCCATGCGCAGTGCAACCTTACGCTCATAAAGGACTGCCGCAACCCATCTAACAAGGTAAGGGCAGACCTCCATGCCCAACAGTGTGTGTATTAACCGATCATACCTAACCCTGTTATACGCATCCTCCAGGTCAAGAGCTACCACCACTGTCTCCTGTTTATCCTGGAAGCACCCGTAGACATCAAATTCAAAAGTTGCAGCATTGGCCCACTGTCCTTTCCCGGTCGGTAGCTCCCGAGTCCTTGGGAAAGCAGATTCCGACTTTTCAAATGTTGCTGGAGCCTGCGTCCTATTATTTTTTCGAGGACAGTGCCATATGTATTTTGCAGGGTTATGATTCGGTATCAATTAAGTCTGGAGTGATCCTTACCTGGCTTTGGGAGGGGGACCAGGTAGCTATGCAGCCAATCGTGAGGTATTTCCGCCGTATTGATTCTTAGGTTGAAACAAAGAGCCATCTCCTCCAAGTCCCCATCATTTATGTTCCTCATATGGGAGTACCTCACCCCAACCGGACCTGGCGCTGTGTCTTTAGCCCGTTACAGTGCCCGTCTAATGTCCTCCACTTTAATCTCACAGTCCTCCTTCCCAGTGACCCATGACAAGGCTTCTCTGACGTTATCTCTAATAGCCCTATCTTGCTGGTCCGCCTGTTTTAAAACTCGCGTAAGAAAACTTCCCCTTTGTCCTTGTCAGTTGTCATAGGTCGGTTGTTTTCACCATAAACGGTGCCATGTGTACCAGGCATCACCTGTCTCTTCATCTGCCGGTGCAGCCTCCAGAATATTCCCAATGTCACATCCCCACCGACTTCATTGATAAACTGTTCCCACTTAATCTTCTTTGCCTCAGCTGCCTGGAGTTTAAAATCCTGCACCTTTACTTATTTATACCTTTCAGCCTCTTCCAATTCTGTGTCAACTGAATTGGTTGCTCTCCGCATCCTCTGCCAATTCCTTATGGCCGCCCTCTTTTCCCTTATCTTATTCCAGATGTATTGGTGTTAACTTTCCTATGAAGTAAACTAGTCAGACAGACAGACAGACAGACAGACAGGCAGGCAGGTAGGCAGGCAGACAGGCATGCAGGCAAGCAGACAGGCAGGCAGGCAGGCAGGCAGAGTATTTCTCCACAATTTCCGTAAATGTGATCGTTTTCTGGGCATCTGTATAATACGTAGACAGCCATTGCTGTCCTCGCGGGAGGTAATCATGCTGGTCGGTGCAGTAACCATTGCTTCACTTGATGGCAATTTCTTTTTTGGTGGGGGTGGGGGTGCCGTTCGCTCACTTTGAACTCAAGCGTAATCCATATACGCTACTTCTAGTAGCATTTTACATAATTTTGCCCGTGGATTAGCTTTACCTATTACCAGTGTCCCTCGCCATCAGGCGAATCCACGCCGACTTCAGAGGTACTTGTAAACTGCATTCTGAAGTTAAGGACGAATAGCCAACAGCGCACTAGATGATTAAGAACGAGCTTTCTTTCTTATTCATTCGGCCATGCTGACCGCAGTCGCTTATATTAACTTCACTGTATTTTTGTTTTCTATTTCGCCTTGTCTTCCGTAAAATTTTACTTCCTGTTGCTCTTGTGGGCTAGAATTATTGCACTTATATCTGATGTAACGAGATATGTCTCTCTTTGGACGATATTTCTTCACATTTGATTAACAAATGTTCCTATCTTTTATAAGTTTGGGTGAAATATTTATATATTTGGCCGCTACTTTTTCACACTTGGTTAAATATAACCGCCACCCATCCCTTAAAAACGAATTTCACTAAGCCATACCCACTACATCCAATAATACCGACCATCTTTACTTTTTAAGGTTTTCCATTCGTAATCCGCTTGATGATAGTGTTTAAACCACTACGACCTCTACAGATCACTAATAACCACTACTCACCCCTTAAAAACTAATTTTATTAATGTGAATTGAAAAAAATAGGTATATTTAGCTCTTGCAAAAAGAAGAGACATAATGGACACAGACACAATGTACATACCTTACAAACAACTCCATCTTAGGTTAAACTTATTCAAAAAACTATATACAAAAACAATCAATAATTATATAATACTGAAGTATTAAAATAAAACAATAAGTATTACAGGACAACAAAGCACGGTCGACGTTTCGATTATACAAACCTTTATCAAGGACAGGACAACGCAAACAGATAAAAAGCTAAATAAAACACAAAATAAAAATAAAGATACAACACAGCTTCTAGTTGGCACGAAAGAATCAACAATGGTGGTTTGAAAAGGTTCAGATAGGCGCTCTTGGGCTACAAAAGTTTGTGTTGCCAAATGGTGTGCAAACAGTCGGATATGAATAAATTACAGGGAAAATAGCAAAGTTATACCGTTGCAACAACAACAATAATATTGATTCCTGCTGGGTGAATGCAACCCAGAGAGTTTATTAATTGGCTTTCAATTTTAAGTCTAATGGAGTTGTTACAGAAGCAAGATTTCAAGGCAGTGACCCATAAATCATCGACTCCATTGTAGTTAGAAGAATTAAATTTACTAAGCCATACCCAATACAATCAATTATGCCGGCCATCTTAACTTTTTAAGGTTTTCATTTGTAACTCGTATGATGATAGTGAATAAGCCACTACGACATCTACAGGCCACTAATAATTGCTACCCACCCCTTAACAACGAATGACACTAGACCATACCCACTACCACCAATAATACTGGTCATCTTTACTTTTTAAGGTTTTCATTTGTAACTTGTATGATGATAGTGTTTAAACCCAAATCACCTAGCCGCACTCGACGCACCTGCACACCCGCTCTCCAACCTGCACCCCCCACCCCACGAGCGATCTTTTTATTTATTTGTTTTCATTTGTATTTATTTTATTTTTTTTTAATTTAAATAATTAATAAAAATATTATACACGTACTCATTAGTTATCTGTCCTTAGAAACATAAGAGTTGTCTTTTCTTAGAATTATCTTCCTTAGTCATGACCGCCCACGCTTTCCGGCATGGAACATGATTGATTGATCGCCCCTTAGCCTTATCAGAAGTTATCGCCCTTTGCCGAGGGTTATTGATTTCCTCCGCAAAACAGACATACGGAAGCCCGTCATATACTACTGATATTCTCACCACATTCAAATTGTCTATATCTGCAATGTTTTTTTTTAAATTTTGTACTTTCGCTCGCTTTGAACTCAAGCGTTGTCCATACACGTGCTGCTGCTTCTAGTGCTTTCCCTATTACCAGTGTCCCTCATCATTAGGCAAACCTACACCGTCGTCTGGGGTACTTGTAATTTACATCCCCAAGTCAATAACGAGAAGTGAACATTTTAGTCCACTGACCGGTGTAGATGATTTAACTCACTACCTCGGCGTCAAATCACCGGTTGTTTAAGAACGAGTGCTCCTATCCATTCAGCCCATACTTACCCCCGTCGCTTGTATTAACATCGCTGTATTTTATTTTATTTTATTTCACAAATTGTTCCGTCAAGTGTTGCTTCTTGTGTTGTTCCCGTGGGCCTGAATTATTGCACTGATATCTCGTTAATGGAACCTTAGAACTGTGAGAAGGGATGGCAAGTGTGATAATATTAAGAAAGAAATGAGAAGACTGGATATTATCATGTTAGGTGTGTGTGGGACCAGATGGAAAGGCATGAATATAAAATCCTAGGAATATAACATTGTCCATTCTGGTGGGGAGAAAACACAGCAATTGGTAGCACTTATAATGGATATGGAGAGATAAAAATATTACTAGTAAAGTTGAGTGGTTTTGATCTCAACATCATACAAGTTTATGCATCAACAACAGACAGCAGGGATGACAATATCGTTGAATTGTATAATGATTTGGAGAATGCCTTCAAGAAATTCAAGCATTTAGAATTAAATATCATAATGGGTGAGAACAAATGGGGTATACTCAGAATCCTTCATCATGAGATTCGGGGCACGACAAGGTTGTTACAAGTCCCCACGCTTGTTCATAACCTGTATAAACAGCAGATGTAAATAAACCAGCCAAACAGAGACTACAAGAACACCGAATGACAACCAGAATACAGAAGAAGAACCAACGGCAAATTATACCATTAAAAATTCATAGTTTTTGATGCGTCGGCCTCGCGCCCAGAAGGATTGTGGCGTCTGACCCGCGCCCAGAAGGATTGTGGCGTCTGACCCGCGCCCAGAAGGATTGTGGCGTCTGACCCGCGCCCAGAAGGATTGTGGCGTCTGACCCGCGCCCAGAAGGATTGTGGCGTGTGACCCGCGCCCAGAAGGATTGTGGCGTGTGACCCCGCCCAGAAGGATTGTGGCGTGTGACCCGCGCCCAGAAGGTGACGTGTTTGTTGTCCAACACCTTCATTCGGCTCTCGATTGCACTTGTTATGAAGACTTCTTGGGTTCGTTGGCTACTGAGTGCGGGCTCTGTGCGTTCTTTCTGCAGGCGGTTTGTCGAGAGAGGTTGGGTTTAATGGAGGAACACCTGGTGCAATTAAGTGTTCCTATGGCCTTTTTAACCACCTTTTAACTTTCTCTTCACTAGGTGGCATTTACATCAGCAAAGTTTTCCACGAAGCTGTGATTGAAGTCAACGAAGCTGGCATAGTGGCTGCAGCAGCCACAGCCGAGGTCATCACTCTTAAGTCTGGGCCGATAATACCATTCGAAACATTTTACGTCGATCACCCATTCATATTCTTCATCAGAGATAATGCGAAGAAAATGATTCTGTTCCAGGGAAAGTACATAGGATAGAGAGAGAATAAATATGGTTTTACGTTGACATCAAGAACGTCTTGGACTGATTTATTTACGTCTGTTCAATCAGAAATACATGTGCTAACAAAGGTTTTGGCTGCAACGTCCAGTTTGTCACTTATTATTTCAATTAATGATCTTTTAACAGCTGCTGATGTCAGTACATTTGAAATGTGTTATGTGCTTTCACCAAGATATTCTCAACACATTCAAATTGTCTATATCTGCAATGTTGTTGTTGTTGGTGTTGTTGTTGTTGTTGTTGGTGTTGTTGTTGTTGTTGTTTTTTGTTTTGATTTTTTGTTCGTTCCCTCGCTTTGAACCCAAGCTTTGTCCATACACGTGCTGCTGCCCCTAGTGCTCTGGGCTGATGTTTGCGTG